>CM074802.1:30020160-30466783 GCA_037356375.1 Drosophila affinis | reverse complement strand
CATTTGCAAAGTTTTCATTGGCAGTATGTAGGCGAACTGGAGTGTACGTCTGCTGTGAACTGACTAGGCAATGCGAAGGATGAGAATGAGCTCCGGCACTGTCCACGAAGTGCTCAATAATGAAAGATGAGAACAGTTCGGCCGCAATTTGCAAAGTGTTCATTGGCAGTATGTAGGCGAACTGGAGTGTACGTCTGCTGTGAACTGACTAGGTCAATGCATGAAGGATGAGAATGAGCTCCGGCCACTGTCCCACGAAGTGCTCAAAATTAAGAGATGAGAACAGTTCGCCGCCAGCGCATTGTAGCAAAATGTTAACATAAATGCAAATGGGGCCCGGCACAGTGCAATAGTGACAGCGCCGCCATTCAAATGTTCATGGAATGGGCATGATACGTCTGCTGTGAACTGACTAGCAATGCGAAGGATGAGAATGAGCTCCGGCCACTGTCCACGAAGTGCTCAAAATTAAAGATGAGAAACAGTTCTGGCCGCCATTTGCAAAGTGTTCATTGGCAGATATGTAGGCGAACTGGAGTAGTACGTCTGCTGTGAACTGACTAGCAATGCGAAGGATGAGAATGAGCTCCGGCCACTGTCCACGAAGTGCTCAAAATTAAGAGATGAGAAACAGTTCTGGCCGCCATTTGCAAAGTGTTCATTGCAGTATGTAGGGCGAACTGGAGTGTACGTCTGCTGTGAACTGACTAGGCAATGGAAGGATGAGAATGAGCTCCGGCATGTCACGAAGTGCTCAAATAAGAGACGAGAACAGTTCTGGCCGCATTTGCAAAGTGATATTGACAATATGTAGGCGAACTGGAGTTACGTCTGCTGTGACTGACTAGGCATGGAGGATGAGAATGAGCTCCGGCCCTGTCAACGAAGTGCTCAAAATTAAGAGATGAGGAACAGTTCCGGCCGCCATTTGCAAAGTGTTCATTGGCAGTATGTAGGCGAACTGGAGTGTACGTCTGCTGTGAACTGACTAGGCAATGTGAAGGATGAGAATGAGCTCCGGCCACTGTCCACGAAGTGCTCAAAATTAAGAGATGAGAACAGTTCTGGCCGCCATTTGCAAAGTGTTTATTGGCAGTATGTAGGCGAACTGGATGTACGTCTGCTGTGAACTAACTAGGCAATGCAAAGGATGAGAATGAGCTCCGGCCACTGTCCACGAAGTGCTCAAAATGAAGAGATGAGAAACAGTTCCGGCCGCCATTTGCAAAATGTTCATTGGCAGTATGTAGGCGAACTGGAGTCTGTGTTTGCTGTGAACTGACTAGGCAATGCGAAGGATGAGAATGAGCTCCGGCCACTGTCCACGAAGTGCTCAAAATTAAAAGATGAGAACAGTTCGGCCGCCATTTGCAAAGTGTTCATTGGCAGTATGTAGGCGAACTGGAGTGTACGTCTGCTGTGAACTGACTAGTCAATGTGAAGGATGAGAATGTGCTCCGGCGACTGTCCACGAAGTGCTCAAAATTAAGAGACGAGATACAGTTCTGGCCGCCATTTGCAAAGTGTTTATTGGCAGTATGTAGGCGAACTGGAGTGTACGTCTGCTGTGAACTGACTAGGCAATGCAAAGGATGAGAATGAGCTCCGGCCACTGTCCACGAAGTGCTCAAAATGAAGAGACGAGAAACAGTTCTGGCCGACATTTGCAAAGTGCATATTAGCAATATGTAGGCGAACTGGAGTATACGTCTGCTGTGAACTGACTAGGCAATGCGACGGATGAGAATGAGCTCCGGCCCCTGTCAACGAATTGCGCAAAATTAAGAGATGAGGAACAGTTCCGGCCGCCATTTGCAAAGTGTTCATTGGCAGTATGTAGGCGAACTGAAGTGTACGTCTGCTGAGAACTGACTAGGCAATGCGAAGGATGAAAATGAGCTCCGGCCACTGTCCACGAAGTGCTCAAAATAAGAGATGAGAAACAGTTCCGGCCGCCATTTGCAAATGTTCATTGGCAGTATGTAGGCGAACTGGAGTGTACGTCTGCTGTGAACTAACTAGGCAATGCAAGGATGAGAATGAGCTCCGGCCACTGTCCACGAAGTGCTCAAAATGAAAGATGAGAACAGTTCCGGCCGCATTTGCAAAGTGTTCATTGGCAGTATGTAGGCGACTGGAGTGTACGTCTGATGTGAACTGACTAGTCAATGTGAAGGATGAGAATGAGCTCCGGCCACTGTCCACGAAGTGCTCAAAATGAAGAGACGAGAAACAGTTCTGGCCGCCATTTGCAAAGTGTTCATTGGCAGTATGTAGGCGAACTGGAGTGTACGTCTGCTGTGAACTGACTAGTCAATGCAAGGATGAGAATGAGCTCCGGCACTGTCCACGAAGTGCTCAAAATGAAAAGATGAGAACAGTTCGGCCGCATTTGCAAAGTGTTCATTGGCAGTATGTAGGCGAACTGGAGTGTACGTCTGCTGTGAACTGACTAGGCAATGTGAAGGATGAGAATGAGCTCCGGCCACTGTCCACGAAGTGCTCAAAATGAAGAGACGAGAAACAGTTCTGGCCGCCATTTGCAAAGTGTTCATTGGCAGTATGTAGGCGAACTGGAGTGTACGTCTGCTGTGAACTGACTAGCCAATGCAAAGGATGAGAATGAGCTCCGGCCACTGTCCACGAAGTGCTCAAAATTAAGAGATGAGGAACACCATTTGCAAAGTGTTCATTGGCAGTATGTAGGCGAACTGGAGTATACGTCGCTGTGAACAAACTAGGCAATGCGAAGGATGAGAATGAGCTCCGGCCACTGTCCACGAAGTGCTCAAAATTAAGAGATGAGGAACAGTTCCGGCCGCCATTTGCAAAGTGTTCATTGGCAGTATATAGGCGAACTGGAGTGTACGTCTGCTGTGAACTGACTAGTCAATGACAAGGATGAGAATGAGCTCCGGCCACTGTCCACGAAGTGCTCAAAATGAAGAGATGAGAAACAGTTCCGGCCACCATTTGCAAAGTGCTCATTGGCAATATGAAGGCGAACTGGAGTATACGTCTGCTGTGAACTGACTAGGCAATGCGAAGGATGAGAATGAGCTCCGGCCACTGTCCACGAAGTGCTCAAAATTAAGAGACGAGAAACATTCTGGCCGACATTTGCAAAGTGCATATTGCAATATGTAGGCGAACTGGAGTTACGTCTGCTGTGAACTGACTAGGCAATGCAAAGGATGAGAATGAGCTCCGGCCACTGTCCCCAAAGTGCTTAAAATTAAGAGATGAGGAACAGTTCCGGCCGCCATTTGCAAAGTGCTCATTGGCAATATGAAGGCGAACTGGAGTATACGTCAGCTGTGAACAGACTAGGCAATGCGAAGGATGAGAATGAGCTCCGGCCACTGTCCACGAAGTGCTCAAAATTAAGAGATGAGGAACAGTTCCGGCCGCCATTTGCAAAGTGTTCATTGGCAGTATGTAGGCGAACTGGAGTCTGCGTCTGCTGTGAACTGACTAGTCATTGTGAAGGATGAGAATGAGCTCCGGCCACTGTCCACGAAGTGCTCAAAATTAAGAGACGAGAAACATTTCTGGCCGACATTTGCAAAGTGCATATTAACAATATGTAGGCGAACTGGAGTATACGTCTGCTGTGAACTGACTAGGCAATGCGATGGATGAGAATGAGCTCCGGCCACTGTCCACGAAGTGCTCAAATGAAAGATGAGAACAGTTGCGGCCGCATTTGCAAAGTGTTCATTGGCAGTATGTAGGCGAACTGGAGTGTACGTCTGCTGTGAACTGACTAGGCAATGCGAAGGATGAGAATGAGCTCCGGCCACTGTCCACGAAGTGCTCAAAATTAAGAGATGAGGAACAGTTCCGGCCACCATTTGCAAAGTGCTCATTGGCAGTATGTAGGCGAACTGAAGTGTACGTCTGCTGAGAACTGACTAGGCAATGCGAAGGATGAGAATGAGCTCCGGCCACTGTCACGAAGTGCTCAAAATAAAGAGATGAGAAACATTCCGGCCGCCATTTGCAAAATGTTCATTGGCAGTATGTAGGCGAACTGGAGTTACGTCTGCTGTGAACTGACTAGGCAATGCAAGGATGAGAATGAGCTCCGGCCACTGTCCCGAAGTGCTAAAATTAAGAGATGAGAACAGTTCCGGCCGCATTTGCAAAGTGTTCATTGGCAGTATGTAGGCGAACTGGAGTGTACGTCTGCTGTGAACTGACTAGGCAATGCGAAGGATGAGAATGAGCTCCGGCCACTGTCCACGAAGTGCTCAAAATTAAAAGATGAGAAACAGTTCTGGCCGCCATTTGCAAAGTGTTCATTGGCAGTATGTAGGCGAACTGGAGTGTACGTCTGCTGTGAACTGACTAGTCAATGTGAAGGATGAGAATGAGCTCCGGCACTGTCCACGAAGTGCTCAAATTAAGAGATGAGAACAGTTCTGGCCGCCATTTGCAAAGTGTTATTGGCAGTATGTAGGCGAACTGGAGTGTACGTCTGCTGTGAACTGACTAGGCAATGCAAAGGATGAGAATGAGCTCCGGCCACTGTCCACGAAGTGCTCAAAATGAAAAGATGAGAACAGTTCGGCCGAATTTGCAAAGTGTTCATTGGCAGTATGTAGGCGAACTGGAGTGTACGTCTGCTGTGAACTGACTAGTCAATGTGAAGGATGAGAATGAGCTCCGGCCACTGTCCACGAAGTGCTCAAAATGAAGAGACGAGAAACAGTTCTGGCCGCCATTTGCAAAGTGTTCATTGGCAGTATGTAGGCGAACTGGAGTGTACGTCTGCTGTGAACTAACTAGGCAATGCAAAGGATGAGAATGAGCTCCGGCCACTGTCCACGAAGTGCTCAAAATGAAAAGATGAGAACCAGTTGCGGCCGCAATTTGCAAAGTGTTCATTGGCAGTATGTAGGCGAACTGGAGTGTACGTCTGATGTGAACTGACTAGTCAATGTGAAGGATGAGAATGAGCTCCGGCCACTGTCCACGAAGTGCTCAAAATGATGAGACGAGAAACAGTTCTGGCCGCCATTTGCAAAGTGTTCATTGGCAGTATGTAGGCGAACTGGAGTGTACGTCTGCTGTGAACTGACTAGCCAATGCAAAGGATGGGAATGAGCTCCGGCCACTGTCCACGAAGTGCTCAAAATTAAGAGATAAGGAACATTTCCGGCCACCATTTGCAAAGTGCTCATTGGCAATATGAAGGCGAACTGGAGTATACGTCAGCTGTGAACAAACTAGGCAATGCGAAGGATGAGAATGAGCTCCGGCCACTGTCCACGAAGTGCTCAAAATTAAGAGATGAGGAACAGTTCCGGCCGCCATTTGCAAACTGTTCATTGGCAGTATGTAGGCGAACTGGAGTGTACGTCTGCTGTGAACTGACTAGTCAATGACAAGGATGAGAATGAGCTCCGGCCACTGTCCACGAAGTGCTCAAAATTAAGAGATGAGAACCAGTTCCGGCCGCCATTTGCAAAGTGTTCATTGGCAATATGAAGGCGAACTGGAGTATACGTCTGCTGTGAACTGACTAGGCAATGCGAAGGATGAGAATGAGCTCCGGCCACTGTCCACGAAGTGCTCAAAATTAAGAGACGAGAAACATTCTGGCCGACATTTGCAAAGTGCATATTACAATATGTAGGCGAACTGGAGTTACGTCTGCTGTGAACTGACTAGCAATGCAAAGATGAGAATGAGCTCCGGCCACTGTCCCAAGTGCTAAAATTAAGAGATGAGGAACAGTTCCGGCCGCCATTTGCAAAGTGCTCATTGGCATATGAAGGCGAACTGGAGTATACGTCAGCTGTGAACAAACTAGGCAATGCGAAGGATGAGAATGAGCTCCGGCCACTGTCCACGAAGTGCTCAAAATTAAGAGATGAGGAACAGTTCCGGCCGCCATTTGCAAAGTGTTCATTGGCAGTATGTAGGCGAACTGGAGTCTGCGTCTGCTGTGAACTGACTAGTCATTGTGAAGGATGAGAATGAGCTTCGGCCACTGTCCACGAAGTGCTCAAAATTAAGAGATGAGGAACAGTTCCGGCCACCATTTGCAAAGTGCTCATTGGCAATATGAAGGCGAACTGGAGTATACGTCTGCTGTGAACTAACTAGGCAATGCGAAGGATGAGAATGAGCTCCGGCCACTGTCCACGAAGTGCTCAAAATTAAGAGATGAGGAACAGTTCCGGCCGCCATTTGCAAAGTGTTCATTGGCAGTATATAGGCGAACTGGAGTGTACGTCTGCTGTGAACTGACTAGTCAATGACAAGGATGAGAATGAGCTCCGGCCACTGTCCACGAAGTGCTCAAAATGAAGAGATGAGAAACAGTTCCGGCCACCATTTGCAAAGTGCTCATTGGCAATATGAAGGCGAACTGGAGTATACGTCTGCTGTGAACTGACTAGGCAATGCGAAGGATGAGAATGAGCTCCGGCCACTGTCCACGAAGTGCTCAAAATTAAGAGACGAGAAACATTTCTGGCCGACATTTGCAAAGTGCATATTAACAATATGTAGGCGAACTGGAGTATACGTCTGCTGTGAACTGACTAGGCAATGCAAAGCATGAGAATGAGCTCCGGCCACTGTCCCCAAAGTGCTTAAAATTAAGAGATGAGGAACAGTTCCGGCCGCCATTTGCAAAGTGCTCATTGGCAATATGAAGGCGAACTGGAGTATACGTCAGCTGTGAACAAACTAGGCAATGCGAAGGATGAGAATGAGCTCCGGCCACTGTCCACGAAGTGCTCAAAATTAAGAGATGAGGAACAGTTCCGGCCGCCATTTGCAAAGTGTTCATTGGCAGTATGTAGGCGAACTGGAGTCTGCGTCTGCTGTGAACTGACTAGTCATTGTGAAGGATGAGAATGAGCTCCGGCCACTGTCCACGAAGTGCTCAAAATTAAGAGATGAGGAACAGTTCCGGCCACCATTTGCAAAGTGCTCATTGGCAATATGAAGGCGACTAGGCAATGCGAAGGATGAAAATGAGCTCCGGCCACTGTCCACGAAGTGCTCAAAATAAAGAGATGAGAAACAATTCCGGCCGCCATTTGCAAAATGTTCATTGGCAGTATGTAGGCGAACTGGAGTCTGCGTCTGCTGTGAACTGACTAGTCAATGTGAAGGATGAGAATGAGCTCCGGCCACTGTCCACGAAGTGCTCAAAATGAAGAGACGAGAAACAGTTCTGGCCGCCATTTGCAAAGTGTTCATTGGCAGTATGTAGGCGAACTGGAGTGTACGTCTGATGTGAACTGACTAGGCAATGCAAAGGATGAGAATGAGCTCCGGCCACTGTCCACGAAGTGCTCAAAATTAAGAGATGAGGAACAGTTCCGGCCACCATTTGCAAAGTGCTCATTGGCAATATGAAGGCGAACTGGAGTATACGTCTGCTGTGAACTGACTAGGAAATGCGAAGGTTGAGAATGAGCTCCGGCCACTGTCCACGAAGTGCTCAAAATTAAAAGATGAGAAACATTTCTGGCCGACATTTGCAAAGTAGATATTAACAATATGAAGGCGAACTGGAGTATACGTCTGCTGTGAACTGACTAGGCAATGCGAAGGATGAGAATGAGCTCCGGCCACTGTCCACGAAGTGCTCAAAATTAAGAGACGAGAAACATTTCTGGCCGACATTTGCAAAGTGCATATTAACAATATGTAGGCGAACTGGAGTATACGTCTGCTGTGAACTGACTAGGCAATGAGAAGGATGGGAATGAGCTCCGGCCACTGTACACGAAGTGCTCAAAATGAAAAGATGAGAACCAGCTGCGGCCGCAATTTGCAAAGTGCTCATTGGCAATATGAAGGCGAACTGGAGTATACGTCTGCTGTGAACTGACTAGGCAATGCGAAGGATGAGAATGAGCTCCGGCCACTGTCCACGAAGTGCTCAAAATTAAGAGACGAGAAACATTTCTGGCCGACATTTGCAAAGTGCATATTAACAATATGTAGGCGAACTGGAGTATACGTCTGCTGTGAACTGACTAGGCAATGCGACGGATGAGAATGAGCTCCGGCCACTGTACACGAAGTGCTCAAAATGAAAAGATGAGAACCAGTTGCGGCCGCAATTTGCAAAGTGTTCATTGGCAGTATGTAGGCGAACTGGAGTGTACGTCTGCTGTGAACTGACTAGGCAATGCGAAGGATAAGAATGAGCTCCGGCCACTGTCCACGAAGTGCTCAAAATTAAGAGATGAGGAACAGTTCCGGCCACCATTTGCAAAGTGCTCATTGGATGTAGGCGAACTGGAGTCTGCGTCTACTGTGAACTGACTAGGCAATGCAAAGGATGAGAATGAGCTCCGGCCACTGTCCACGAAGTGCTCAAAATTAAGAGATGAGGAACAGTTCCGGCCACCATTTGCAAAGTGCTCATTGGCAGTATGTAGGCGAACTGGAGTCTGCGTCTACTGTGAACTGACTAGGCAATGCAAAGGATGAGAATGAGCTCCGGCCACTGTCCCCAAAGTGCTTAAAATTAAGAGATGAGAAACAGTTCTGGCCGCCATTTGCAAAGTGTTCATTGGCAGTATGTAGGCGAACTGGAGTCTGTGTCTGCTGTGAACTGACTAGGCAATGCGAAGGATGAGAATGAGCTCCGGCCACTGTCCACGAAGTGCTCCAAATTGAAAGATAAGAAACAGTTCTGGCCGCCATTTGCAAAGTGTTCATTGGCAGTATGTAGGCGAACTGGAGTGAACGTCTGCTGTGAACTGACTAGGCAATGCGAAGGATGAGAATGAGCTCCACCCACTGTCCACGAAGTGCTCAAAATCAAAAGATAAGAAACAGTTCCGGCCGCCATTTGCAAGGTGTTCATTGGCAGTATGTAGGCGAACTGGAGTGTACGTCTGCTGTGAACTGACTAGGCAATGTGAAGGATGCTGAGGGAGATGAGAATGAGCTCCGGCCACTGTCAACGAATTGCTCAAAATTAAGAGATGAGGAACAGTTCCGGCCGTCATTTGCAAAGTGTTCATTGGCAGTATGTAGGCGAACTGGAGTCTGCGTCTGCTGTGAACTGACTAGGCAATGCGAAGGATGAGAATGAGCTCCGGCCACTGTCCACGAAGTGCTCAAAATTAAAAGATGAGAAACAGTTCTGGCCGCCATTTGCGAAGTGTTCGTTGGCAGTATGTAGGCGAACTGGAGTGTACGTCTGCTGTGAACTGACTAGGCAATGCAAAGGATGAGAATGAGCTCCGGCCACTGTACACGAAGTGCTCAAAATGAAAGATGAGAACCAGTTGCGGCCGCATTTGCAAAGTGTTCATTGGCAGTATGTAGGCGAACTGGAGTGTACGTCTGCTGTGAACTGACTAGGCAATGAGAAGGATGGGAATGAGCTCCGGCCACTGTACACGAAGTGCTCAAAATGAAAAGATGAGAACCAGCTGCGGCCGCAATTTGCAAAGTGCTCATTGGCAATATGAAGGCGAACTGGAGTATACGTCTGCTGTGAACTGACTAGCATGACAAGGATGAGAATGAGCTCCGGCCACTGTCCACGAAGTGCTCAAAATTAAGAGACGAGAAACATTTCTGGCCGACATTTGCAAAGTGCATATTAACAATATGTAGGCGAACTGGAGTATACGTCTGCTGTGAACTGACTAGGCAATGCGATGGATGAGAATGAGCTCCGGCCACTGTACACGAAGTGCTCAAAATTAAGAGACGAGAAACATTTCTGGCCGACATTTGCAAAGTGCATATTAACAATATGTAGGCGAACTGGAGTATACGTCTGCTGTGAACTGACTAGGCAATGAGAAGGATGGGAATGAGCTCCGGCCACTGTACACGAAGTGCTCAAAATGAAAAGATGAGAACCAGTTGCGGCCGCAATTTGCAAAGTGTTCATTGGCAGTATGTAGGCGAACTGGAGTGTACGTCTGCTGTGAACTGACTAGGCAATGCAAAGGATGAGAATGAGCTCCGGCCACTGTACACGAAGTGCTCAAAATGAAAAGATGAGAACCAGTTGCGGCCGCAATTTGCAAAGTGTTCATTGGCAGTATGTAGGCGAACTGGAGTGTACGTCTGCTGTGAACTGACTAGTCAATGACAAGGATGAGAATGAGCTCCGCTCACTGTCCACGAAGTGCTCAAAATTAAGAGATGAGGAACAGTTCCGGCCGCATTTGCAAAGTTTTCAATGGCAGTATGTAGGCGAACTGGACTATACGTCTGTTGTGAACTGACTAGGCAATGTGAAGGATTCCGAGGGAGATGAGAATGACCTCCGGCCACTGTCCACGAAGTGCTCAAAATTAAGAGATGAGGAACAGTTCCGGCCACCATTTGCAAAGTGCTCATTGGCAATATGAAGGCGAACTGGAGTATACGTCTGCTGTGAACTGACTAGGAAATGCGAAGGTTGAGAATGAGCTCCGGCCACTGTCCACGAAGTGCTCAAAATTAAAAGATGAGAAACATTTCTGGCCGACATTTGCAAAGTGCATATTAACAATATGTAGGCGAACTGGAGTATACGTCTGCTGTGAACTGACTAGGCAATGCGAAGGATGAGAATGAGCTCCGGCCACTGTCCACGAAGTGCTCAAAATTAAGAGACGAGAAACAGTTTCGGCCGCATTTGCAAAGTGCATATTACAATATGTAGGCGAACTGGAGTATACGTCTGCTGTGAACTGACTAGGCAATGAGAAGGATGGGAATGAGCTCCGGCCACTGTACACGAAGTGCTCAAAATGAAAAGATGAGAACCAGCTGCGGCCGCAATTTGCAAAGTGCTCATTGGCAATATGAAGGCGAACTGGAGTATACGTCTGCTGTGAACTGACTAGGCAATGCGAAGGATGAGAATGAGCTCCGGCCACTGTCCACGAAGTGCTCAAAATTAAGAGACGAGAAACATTTCTGGCCGACATTTGCAAAGTGCATATTACAATAGTGTAGGCGAACTGGAGTATACGTCTGCTGTGAACTGACTAGGCAATGCGACGGATGAGAATGAGCTCCGGCCACTGTACACGAAGTGCTGAAAATGAAAAGATGAGAACCAGTTGCGGCCGCAATTTGCAAAGTGTTCATTGGCAGTATGTAGGCGAACTGGAGTGTACGTCTGCTGTGAACTGACTAGGCAATGCGAAGGATGAGAATGAGCTCCGGCCACTGTCCACGAAGTGCTCAAAATTAAGAGATGAGGAACAGTTCCGGCCACCATTTTCAAAGTGCTCATTGGCAGTATGTAGGCGAACTGGAGTCTGCGTCTACTGTGAACTGACTAGGCAATGCAAAGGATGAGAATGAGCTCCGGCCACTGTCCCCAAAGTGCTTAAAATTAAGAGATGAGAAACAGTTCTGGCCGCCATTTGCAAAGTGTTCATTGGCAGTATGTAGGCGAACTGGAGTCTGTGTCTGCTGTGAACTGACTAGGCAATGCGAAGGATGAGAATGAGCTCCGGCCACTGTCCACGAAGTGCTCCAAATTGAAAGATAAGAAACAGTTCTGGCCGCCATTTACAAAGTGTTCATTGGCAGTATGTAGGCGAACTGGAGTGAACGTCTGCTTTGAACTGACTAGGCAATGCGAAGGATGATAAAGACCTCCGGCCACTGTCCACGAAGTGCTCCAAATTGAAATTTAAGAAACAGTTCTGGCCGCCATTTGCAAAGTGTTCATTGGCAGTATGTAGGCGAACTGGACTATACTTCTGCTGTGAACTGACTAGGCAATGCGAAGGATGAGAATGAGCTCCACCCACTGTCCACGAAGTGCTCAAAATCAAAAGATAAGAAACAGTTCCGCCCGCCATTTGCAAGGTGTTCATTGGCAGTATGTAGGCGAACTGGAGTGTACGTCTGCTGTGAACTGCCTAGGCAATGTGAAGGATGCTGAGGGAGATGAGAATAAGCTCCGGCCACTGTCAACGAATTGCTCAAAATTAAGAGATGAGGAACAGTTCCGGCCGACATTTGCAAAGTGTTCATTGGCAGTATGTAGGCGAACTGGAGTCTGCGTCTGCTGTGAACTGACTAGGCAATGCGAAGGATGAGAATGACCTCCGGCCACTGTCCACGAAGTGCTTAAAATTAAAAGATGAGAAACAGTTCTGGCCGCCATTTGCGAAGTGTTCGTTGGCAGTATGTAGGCGAACTGGAGTGTACGTCTGCTGTGAACTGACTAGGCAATGCAAAGGATGAGAATGAGCTCCGGCCACTGTACACGAAGTGCTCAAAATGATAAGATGAGAACCAGTTGCGGCCGCAATTTGCAAAGTGTTCATTGGCAGTATGTAGGCGAACTGGAGTGTACGTCTGCTGTGAACTGACTAGGCAATGAGAAGGATGGGAATGAGCTCCGGCCACTGTACACGAAGTGCTCAAAATGAAAAGATGAGAACCAGCTGCGGCCGCAATTTGCAAAGTGCTCATTGGCAATATGAAGGCGAACTGGAGTATACGTCTGCTGTGAACTGACTAGTCAATGACAAGGATGAGAATGAGCTCCGGCCACTGTCCACGAAGTGCTCAAAATTAAGAGACGAGAAACATTTCTGGCCGACATTTGCAAAGTGCATATTAACAATATGTAGGCGAACTGGAGTATACGTCTGCTGTGAACTGACTAGGCAATGCGATGGATGAGAATGAGCTCCGGCCACTGTACACGAAGTGCTCAAAATGAAAAGATGAGAACCAGTTGCGGCCGCAATTTGCAAAGTGTTCATTGGCAGTATGTAGGCGAACTGGAGTGTACGTCTGCTGTGAACTGACTAGGCAATGCAAAGGATGAGAATGAGCTCCGGCCACTGTACACGAAGTGCTCAAAATGAAAAGATGAGAACCAGTTGCGGCCGCAATTTGCAAAGTGTTCATTGGCAGTATGTAGGCGAACTGGAGTGTACGTCTGCTGTGAACTGACTAGTCAATGACAAGGATGAGAATGAGCTCCGCTCACTGTCCACGAAGTGCTCAAAATTAAGAGATGAGGAACAGTTCCGGCCGCATTTGCAAAGTTTTCAATGGCAGTATGTAGGCGAACTGGACTATACGTCTGTTGTGAACTGACTAGGCAATGTGAAGGATTCCGAGGGAGATGAGAATGACCTCCGGCCACTGTCCACGAAGTGCTCAAAATTAAGAGATGAGGAACAGTTCCGGCCGTCATTTGCAAAGTGTTCATTGGCAGTATGTTGGCGAACTGGAGTCTGCGTCTGCTGTGAACTGACTAGGCAATGCGAAGGATGGGAATGACCTCCGGCCACTGTCAACGAATTGCTCAAAATTAAGAGATGAGGAACAGTTCCGGCCGTCATTTGCAAAGTGTTCATTGGCAGTATGTTGGCGAACTGGAGTCTGCGTCTGCTGTGAACTGACTAGGCAATGCGAAGGATGGGAATGACCTCCGGCCACTGTCAACGAATTGCTCAAAATTAAGAGATGAGGAACAGTTCCGGCCGCATTTGCAAAGTTTTCAATGGCAGTATGTAGGCGAACTGGACTATACGTCTGTTGTGAACTGACTAGGCAATGTGAAGGATTCCGAGGGAGATGAGAATGACCTCCGGCCACTGTCCACGAAGTGCTCAAAATTAAGAGATGAGGAACAGTTCCGGCCGTCATTTGCAAAGTGTTCATTGGCAGTATGTTGGCGAACTGGAGTCTGCGTCTGCTGTGAACTGACTAGGCAATGCGAAGGATGGGAATGACCTCCGGCCACTGTCAACGAATTGCTCAAAATTGAGAGATGAGGAACAGTTCCGGCCGTCATTTGCAAAGTGTTCATTGGCAGTATGTTGGCGAACTGGAGTCTGCGTCTGCTGTGAACTGACTAGGCAATGCGAAGGATGGGAATGACCTCCGGCCACTGTCCACGAAGTGCTCAAAATTAAAAGATGAGAAACAGTTCTGGCCGCCATTTGCGAAGTGTTCATTGGCAGTATGTAGACGAACTGGAGTGTACGTCTGCTATGAACTGACTAGGCAATGCAAAGGATGAGAATGAGCTCCGGCCACTGTACACGAAGTGCTCAAAATGATAAGATGAGAACCAGTTGCGGCCGCAATTTGCAAAGTGTTCATTGGCAGTATGTAGGCGAACTGGAGTGTACGTCTGCTGTGAACTGACTAGGCAATGAGAAGGATGGGAATGAGCTCCGGTCACTGTACACGAAGTGCTCAAAATGAAAAGATGAGAACCAGCTGCGGCCGTCATATGCAAAGTGTTCATTGGCAGTATGTAGGCGAACTGGAGTCTGCGTCTGCTGTGAACTGACTAGGCAATGCGAAGGATGAGAATGACCTCCGGCCACTGTCCACGAAGTGCTCAAAATTAAAAGATGAGAACCAGTTGCGGCCGCAATTTGCAAAGTGTTCATTGGCAGTATGTAGGCGAACTGGAGTGTACGTCTGCTGTGAACTGACTAGGCAATGCGAAGGATGGGAATGACCTCCGGCCACTGTCCACGAAGTGCTCAAAATTAAGAGATGAGGAACAGTTCCGGCCGTCATTTGCAAAATGTTCATTGGCAGTATGTAGGCGAACTGGAGTCTGCGTCTGCTGTGAACTGACTAGGCAATGCGAAGGATGAGAATGACCTCCGGCCACTGTCCACGAAGTGCTCAAAATTAAAAGATGAGGAACAGTTCTGGCCGCCATTTGCAAAGTGTTCATTGGCAGTATGTAGGCGAACTGGAGTGTACGTCTGCTGTGAACTGACTAGGCAATGAGAAGGATGAGAATGAGCTCCGGCCACTGTACACGAAGTGCTCAAAATGAAAAGATGAGAACCAGTTGCGGCCGCAATTTGCAAAGTGTTCATTGGCAGTATGTAGGCGAACTGGAGTGTACGTCTGCTGTGAACTGACTAGGCAATGCGAAGGATGGAATGACCTCCGGCCACTGTCCACGAAGTGCTCAAAATTAAAAGATGAGAAACAGTTCTGGCCGCCATTTGCAAAGTGTTCATTGGCAGTATGTAGGCGAACTGGAGTGTACGTCTGCTGTGAACTGACTAGGCAATGAGAAGGATGAGAATGAGCTCCGGCCACTGTCCACGAAGTGCTCAAAATGAAAAGATAAGAAATAGTTCTGGCCGCCATTTGCAAAGTGTTCATTGGCAGTATGTAGGCGAACTGGAGTGTACGTCTGCTGTGAACTGACTAGGCAATGAGAAAGATGAGAATGAGCTCCGGCCACCGTCCACGAAGTGCTCAAAATGAAAAGATAAGAAATAGTTCCGGCCGCATTTGCAAAGTTTTCAATGGCAGTATGTAGGCGAACTGGACTATACGTCTGTTGTGAACTGACTAGGCAATGTGATGGATTCCGAGGGAGATGAGAATGACCTCCGGCCACTGTCCACGAAGTGCTCAAAATTAAGAGATGAGGAACAGTTCCGGCCGTCATTTGCAAAGTGTTCATTGGCAGTATGTTGGCGAACTGGAGTGTACGTCTGCTGTGAACTGACTAGGCAATGCGAAGGATGGGAATGACCTCCGGCCACTGTCCACGAAGTGCTCAAAATTAAGAGATGAGGAACAGTTCCGGCCGTCATTTGCAAAATGTTCATTGGCAGTATGTAGGCGAACTGGAGTCTGCGTCTGCTGTGAACTGACTAGGCAATGCGAAGGATGAGAATGACCTCCGGCCACTGTCCACGAAGTGCTCAAAATTAAAAGATGAGGAACAGTTCTGGCCGCCATTTGCAAAGTGTTCATTGGCAGTATGTAGGCGAACTGGAGTGTACGTCTGCTGTGAACTGACTAGGCAATGAGAAAGATGAGAATGAGCTCCGGCCACTGTACACGAAGTGCTCAAAATGAAAAGATGAGAACCAGTTCCGGCCGTCATTTGCAAAGTGTTCATTGGCAGTATGTAGGCGAACTGGAGTGTGCGTCTGCTGTGAACTGACTAGGCAATGCGAAGGATGAGAATGACCTCCGTCCACTGTCCACGAAGTGCTCAAAATTAAAAGATGAGAAACAGTTCTGGCCGCCATTTGCAAAGTGTTCATTGGCAGTATGTAGGCGAACTGGAGTGTGCGTCTGCTGTGAACTGACTAGGCAATGCGAAGGATGAGAATGACCTCCGTCCACTGTCCACGAAGTGCTCAAAATTAAAAGATGAGAAACAGTTCTGGCCGCCATTTGCAAAGTGTTCATTGGCAGTATGTAGGCGAACTGGAGTGTACGTCTGCTGTGAACTGACTAGGCAATGAGAAGGATGAGAATGAGCTCCGGCCACCGTCCACGAAGTGCTCAAAATGAAAAGATAAGAAATAGTTCTGGCCGCCATTTGCAAAGTGCTTATTAGCAAAGTAAACAAGTGACATTCTCGGGCCACCCCAATATGTTTGGCACCACTCTAACATCCTCGGGTGACTCTATAATGTTTTGGATCCGTCCTAACATTCTTAGGTTAACTTCTGCACTCAGAGTGCTGATGCAGCAAATGTCGCTGAAGTGGGCTGCGCCCCAACACCATTAGCTACCAGCGATCGCCTGACTTTTGGATCTGTTGCATGGTCAGCACTTTTCAAATATGTGTGGCCGGCTCGCCGGCTATGTTTCTAGATATTAGTTTTAGTTTTGTATGAACATTGATTCCGAGCACTTGGCTCCAAAAAATACTACTCCGGCTTAAGCCGTTAAAATATCATTGTTTTACTTTGCCGAGCCACAAGGCCAGTAAAAAGGAAGGTAGTTTCCTTCCCCCATAATCTCCTAATAAGAAACAGCGGAGTCGCCGACCGGCCGACACGCACCCCTCCTGCAACGGTGAAACACCCGCACTGCTGCCGCCACCCCTCTGCGTGCAGCAGACTAACGCTGGCCCATCGCAACAGCCGTCGCCCCCCGCCAACGCGATCGAAAAAGCAGCGCCCCTCAGCTTCGGCCCCCTGTCACCGTCCAACACGAGGGACACCGCCGCGAGGCACACCACATAATCATAATTTGTAGGCGAACTGGAGTGTACGTCTGCTGTGAACTGACTAGGCAATGCGAAGGATGAGAATGAGCTCCGGCCACTGTCCACGAAGTGCTCAAAATTAAGAGATGAAAAATAGTTCTGGCCGCCATTTCCAAAGTGTTCATTGGCAGTTTGTAGGCGAACTGGAGTGTACGTCTGCTGTGAACTGACTAGGCAATGCAAAGGATGAGAATGAGCTCCGGCCACTGTACACGAAGTGCTCAAAATGAAAAGATGAGAACCAGTTGCGGCCGCAATATGCAAAGTGTTCATTGGCAGTATGTAGGCGAACTGGAGTGTACGTCTGCTGTGAACTGACTAGTCAATGACAAGGATGAGAATGAGCTCCGGCCACTGTCCACGAAGTGCTCAAAATGAAGAGATGAGAAACAGTTCCGGCCACCATTTGCAAAGTGCTCATTGGCAATATGAAGGCGAACTGGAGTATACGTCTGCTGTAAACTGACTAGGCAATGCGAAGGATGAGAATGAGCTCCGGCCACTGTCCACGAAGTGCTCAAAATTAAGAGACGAGAAACATTTCTGGCCGACATTTGCAAAGTGCATATTAACAATATGTAGGCGAACTGGAGTATACGTCTGCTGTGAACTGACTAGGCAATGCGAAGGATGCTGAGGGAGATGAGAATAAGCTCCGGCCACTGTCCACGAAGTGCTCAAAATTAAGAGATGAGGAACAGTTCCGGCCGCCATTTGCAAAGTGTTCATTGGCAGTATGTAGGCGAACTGAAGTGTACGTCTGCTGAGAACTGACTAGGCAATGCGATGGATGAGAATGAGCTCCGGCCACTGTCTACGAAGTGCTCAAAATAAAGAGATGAGAAACAATTCCGGCCGCCATTTGCAAAATGTTCATTGTCAGTATGTAGGCGAACTGCAGTCTGCGTCTGCTGTAACCTGACTAGGCAATGTGAAGGATGCTGAGGGAGATGAGAATAAGCTCCGGCCACTGTCCACGAAGTGCTCAAAATTAAGAGATGAGGAACAGTTCCGGCCGCCATTTGCAAAGTGTTCATTGGCAGTATGTAGGCGAACTGAAGTGTACGTCTGCTGAGAACTGACTAGGCAATGCGAAGGATGAAAATGAGCTCCGGCCACTGTCCACGAAGTGCTCAAAATAAAGAGATAAGAAACAATTCCGGCCGTCATTTGCAAAGTGTTCATTGGCAGTATGTAGGCGAACTGGAGTCTGCGTCTGCTGTGAACTGACTAGGCAATGCGGCCGTCATTTGCAAAGTTTTCAATGGCAGTATGTAGGCGAACTGGACTATACGTCTGTTGTGAACTGACTAGGCAATGTGAAGGATTCCGAGGGAGATGAGAATGACCTCCGGCCACTGTCCACGAAGTGCTCAAAATTAAGAGATGAGGAACAGTTCCGGCCGTCATTTGCAAAGTGTTCATTGGCAGTATGTTGGCGAACTGGAGTCTGCGTCTGCTGTGAACTGACTAGGCAATGCGAAGGATGGGAATGAGCTCCGGCCACTGTCAACGAATTGCTCAAAATTAAGAGATGAGGAACAGTTCCGGCCGCCATTTGCAAAGTGTTCATTGGCAGTATGTAGGCGAACTGCAGTCTGCGTCTGCTGTGAACTGACTAGGCAATGCAAAGGATGAGAATGAGCTCCGGCCACTGTCCACGAAGTGCTCAAAATTAAGAGATGAGGAACAGTTCCGGCCGTCATTTGCAAAGTTTTCATTGGCAGTATGTAGGCGAACTGGAGTCTGCGTCTGCTGTGAACTGACTAGGCAATGCGAAGGATGAGAATGAGCTCCGGCCACTGTCTACGAAGTGCTCAAAATTAAGAGATGAGGAACAGTTCCGGCCGTCATTTGCAAAGTGTTCATTGGCAGTATGTAGGCGAACTGGAGTCTGCGTCTGCTGTGAACTGACTAGGCAATGCGAAGGATGAGAATGAGCTCCGGCCACTGTCCACGAAGTGCTCAAAATTAAGAGATGAGGAACAGTTCCGGCCGTCATTTGCAATATGCATATTGACAATATGTAGGCAAACTGGAGTGTACGTCTGCTGAGAACTGACTAGGCAATGCGAAGGATGAAAATGAGCTCCGGCCACTGTCCACGAAGTGCTCAAAATAAAGAGATGAGAAACAATTCCGGCCGCCATTTGCAAAATGTTCATTGGCAGTATGTAGGCGAACTGCAGTCTGCGTCTGCTGTGAACTGACTAGGCAATGCAAAGGATGAGAATGAGCTCCGGCCACTGTCCACGAAGTGCTCAAAATTAAGAGATGAGGAACAGTTCCGGCCGTCATTTGCAAAGTGTTCATTGGCAGTATGTAGGCGAACTGGAGTCTGCGTCTGCTGTGAACTGACTAGGCAATGCGAAGGATGAGAATGAGCTCCGGATACTGTCCACGAAGTGCTCAAAATTAAGAGATGAGGAACAGTTCCGGCCGTCATTCGCAAAGTGTTCATTGGTAGTATGTAGGCGAACTGGAGTCTGCATCTGCTGTGAACTGACTAGGCAATGCGAAGGATGAGAATGAGCTCCGGCCACTTTCCACGAAGTGCTCAAAATTAATAGATGAGGACAGTTCCGGCCGTCATTTGCAAAGTGTTTATTGGCAGTATGTAGGCGAACTGGAGTCTGCGTCTGCTGTGAACTGACTAGGCAATGCGAAGGATGAGAATGAGCTCCGGCCACTGTCCACGAAGTGCTCAAAATTAAGAGATGAGGAACAGTTCCGGCCGTCATTTGCAAAGTTTTCATTGGCAGTATGTAGGCGAACTGGAGTCTGCGTCTGCTGTGAACTGACTAGGCAATGCGAAGAATGAGAATGAGCTCCGGCCACTGTCCACGAAGTGCTCAAAATTAAGAGATGACGAACAGTTCCGGCCGTCATTTGCAAAGTGTTCATTGGCAGTATGTAGGCGAACTGGAGTCTGCGTCTGCTGTGAACTGACTAGGCAATGCGAAGGATGAGAATGACCTCCGTCCACTGTCCACGAAGTGCTCAAAATTAAGAGATGAGGAACAGTTCCGGCCGTCATTTGCAAAGTGCATATTGACAATATGTAGGCAAACTGTAGTGTACGTCTGCTGTGAACTGACTAGGCAATGTAAAGTATGCTGAGGGAGATGAGAATAAGCTCCGGCCACTGTCCCCAAAGTGCTTAAAATTAAGAGATGAGGATCAGTTCCGGCCGCCATTTGCAAAGTGTTCATTGGCAGTATGTAGGCGAACTGGAGTCTGCGTCTGCTGTGAACTGACTAGGCAATGCGAAGGTTGAGAATGAGCTCCGGCCACTTTCCACGAAGTGCTCAAAATTAAGAGATGAGGAACAGTTCCGGCCGCCATTTGCAAAGTGTTCATTGGCAGTATGTAGGCGAACTGGACTATACTTCTGCTGTGAACTGACTAGGCAATGCGAAGGATGAGAATGAGCTCCGGCCACTGTCCACGAAGTGCTCAAAATTAAGAGATGAGGAACAGTTCCGGCCGTCATTTGCAAAGTGTTCATTGGCAGTATGTAGGCGAACTGGAGTCTGCGTCTGCTGTGAACTGACTAGGCAATGCGAAGGATGAGAATGAGCTCCGGCCACTGTCCACGAAATGCTCAAAATTAAGAGATGAGGAACAGTTCCGGCCGTCATTTGCAAAGTGTTCATTGGCAGTATGTAGGCGAACTGGAGTCTGCGTCTGCTGTGAACTGACTAGGCAATGCGAAGGACGAGAATGAGCTCCGGCCACTGTCCACGTAGTGCTCAAAATTAAGAAATGAGAAACAGTTCCGGCCGCCATTTGCAAAGTGTTCATTGGCAGTATGTAGGCGAACTGGAGTCTGCGTCTGCTGTGAACTGACTAGGCAATGCGAAGGATGAGAATGAGCTCCGGCCACTGTCCACGAAGTGCTTAAAATTAAAAGATGAGGAACAGTTCCGGCCGTCATTTGCAAAGTGTTCATTGGCAGTATGTAGGCGAACTGGAGTCTGCGTCTGCTGTGAACTGACTAGGCAATGCAAAGGATGAGAATGAGCTCCGGCCACTGTCCACGAAGTGCTCAAAATTAAGAGATGAGAAACAGTTCCGGCCACCATTTGCAAAGTGCTCATTGGCAATATGAAGGCGAACTGGAGTCTGCGTCTGCTGTGAACTGACTAGGCAATGTGAAGGATGCTGAGGGAGATGAGAATAAGCTCCGGCCACTGTCCACGAAGTGCTCAAAATTAAAAGATAAGAAACAGTTCTGGCCGCCATTTGCAAAGTGTTCATTGGCAGTATGTAGGCGAACTGGAGTGTACGTCTGCTGTGAACTGACTAGGCAATGAGAAGGATGAGAATGAGCTCCGGCCACCGTCCACGAAGTGCTCAAAATGAAAAGATAAGAAATAGTTCTGGCCGCCATTTGCAAAGTGCTTATTAGCAAAGTAAACAAGTGACATTCTCGGGCCACCCCAATATGTTTGGCACCACTCTAACAACCTCGGGTGACTCTATAATGTTTTGGATCCGTCCTAACATTCTTAGGTTAACTTCTGCACTCAGAGTGCTGATGCAGCAAATGTCGCTGAAGTGGGCTGCGCCCC
This sequence comes from Drosophila affinis, assembly GCA_037356375.1. Lineage (NCBI taxonomy): Eukaryota > Metazoa > Arthropoda > Insecta > Diptera > Drosophilidae > Drosophila > Drosophila affinis. Next base: position 30,445,243 of record CM074802.1, on the reverse strand, counting down.
AACACCATTAGCTACCAGCGATCGCCTGACTTTTGGATCTGTTGCATGGTCAGCACTTTTCAAATATGTGTGGCCGGCTCGCCGGCTATGTTTCTAGATATTAGTTTTAGTTTTGTATGAACATTGATTCCGAGCACTTGGCTCCAAAAAATACTACTCCGGCTTAAGCCGTTAAAATATCATTGTTTTACTTTGCCGAGCCACAAGGCCAGTAAAAAGGAAGGTAGTTTCCTTCCCCCATAATCTCCTAATAAGAAACAGCGGAGTCGCCGACCGGCCGACACGCACCCCTCCTGCAACGGTGAAACACCCGCACTGCTGCCGCCACCCCTCTGCGTGCAGCAGACTAACGCTGGCCCATCGCAACAGCCGTCGCCCCCCGCCAACGCGATCGAAAAAGCAGCGCCCCTCAGCTTCGGCCCCCTGTCACCGTCCAACACGAGGGACACCGCCGCGAGGCACACCACATAATCATAATTTGTAGGCGAACTGGAGTGTACGTCTGCTGTGAACTGACTAGGCAATGCGAAGGATGAGAATGAGCTCCGGCCACTGTCCACGAAGTGCTCAAAATTAAGAGATGAAAAATAGTTCTGGCCGCCATTTCCAAAGTGTTCATTGGCAGTATGTAGGCGAACTGGAGTCTGTGTCTGCTGTGAACTGACTAGGCAATGCAAAGGATGAGAATGAGCTCCGGCCACTGTACACGAAGTGCTCAAAATGAAAAGATGAGAACCAGTTGCGGCCGCAATTTGCAAAGTGTTCATTGGCAGTATGTAGGCGAACTGGACTATACTTCTGCTGTGAACTGACTAGGCAATGCGAAGGCTGAGAATGAGCTCCGGCCACTGTCCACGAAGTGCTCAAAATTAAGAGATGAGGAACAGTTCCGGCCGTCATTTGCAAAGTGTTCATTGGCAGTATGTAGGCGAACTGGAGTCTGCGTCTGCTGTGAACTGACTAGGCAATGCGAAGGATGAGAATGAGCTCCGGCCACTGTCCACGAAGTGCTCAAAATAAAGAGATGAGAAACAATTCCGGCCGCCATTTGCAAAATGTTCATTGGCAGTATGTAGGCGAACTGGAGTCTGCGTCTGCTGTGAACTGACTAGGCAATGCAAAGCATGAGAATGAGCTCCGGCCACTGTCCCCAAAGTGCTTAAAATTAAGAGATTAGGAACAGTTCCGGCCGTCATTTGCAAAGTTTTCATTGGCAGTATGTAGGCGAACTGGACTATACTTCTGCTGTGAACTGACTAGGCAATGCGAAGGATGAGAATGAGCTCCGGCCACTTTCCACGAAGTGCTCAAAATTAAGAGATGAGGAACAGTTCCGGCCGTCATTTGCAAAGTGTTCATTGGCAGTATGTAGGCGAACTGTAGTCTGTGTCTGCTGTGAACTGACTAGGCAATGCGAAGGATGAGAATGACCTCCGGCCACTGTCCACGAAGTGCTCAAAATTAAAAGATGAGAAACAGTTCTGGCCGCCATTTGCAAAGTGTTCATTGGCAGTATGTAGGCGAACTGGAGTGTACGTCTGCTGTGAACTGACTAGGCAATGAAAAGGATGAGAATAGGCTCCGGCCACTGTACACGAAGTGCTCAAAATGAAAAGATGAGAACCAGTTCCGGCCGTCATTTGCAAAGTGTTCATTGGCAGTATGTAGGCGAACTGGACTATACTTCTGCTGTGAACTGACTAGGCAATGCGAAGGATGAGAATGAGCTCCACCCACTGTCCACGAAGTGCTCAAAATCAAAAGATAAGAAACAGTTCCGGCTGCCATTTGCTGTAGTGGGCAGTAGTGACTCTAAAACCTACAACGAACTTTCCAAGAGTTATTGTCTGCACTCTTCTGATTAGTAGCCCTAAGAAAGAGTAATTTTAAGCTCCGATTAAAGAGATAAGTTAAAGAGAGTTCGCGTAGGGCAGGTAAAAAGCTTTACTCAGAGCTGTAATCCGTTAGTCGTGGAACCTGAGCGCAAGCTTTCCCTAAGATCATACGATTATGCAGTTAACCATGGAACTCATGCTTAAGCTCTGACTAGAGTCACGCCATTGTCCCGTTGTTTGTGGAAGGTAAAGTTCCGACCGCCCAAGCAAGAGGCTAAAGCCAAAAAGAACCTGCAACCAGACAGAAGTGTTCCTCCTCGAATTAAAAAGTGCATATAGTGAAAACAAGACTCTGACACGTGCAAAAGAGGTTAAACTTCTGGTGGTCGAAGCTAAGCCGCATTAAACAATTAAAGAAAAGACAGCAAGGATTCGAAAGCTAGCCACGTTTTATTCGGGGGATCAGGCTACACCCCGAAGACGGGAGCAACCAAGTCCATCGATCTCTGGGTCGCGCTGGGAGAGGCCTCGGATCTCCCCAGAAGCCGCAATAGCATATTCCCAGCATCATTTAAAGCTGTAAAAAGAAACAACTAAACCTACACACGAACCGTTAATGAAGTGCTAAGTCCAGCCCACGGAATACGTATGCCGTAGTGCAAAGTGACGATCGAGTGAGGCCAATGGAATATCGTTTCCCTGTGAATTTGCCAGAAACCCATATGCCGCACTCGTCACCCTTCTCGAGTTCGAGCTAAGCACGCAGCGAAAGCTCTCGACTATATATGTATGAGTACATACATATGTCGTCTTCTTCGACACAGCCCCAGCGCTTCTCAAACTATGAGGCATACGAACGTTCCCGTGCAGGCCCGAATTGTAGTTGGAGAACCATCGGACATAGAAACTGTATTTGTTTTCTCTATTCTGAGCGGACATATTTAATCGATTTCGCCTTTATGATTATATCAGTTCTTTATTATCTAGATCCACGATGAAACCATGCCCACGTATATATAATTATTAACAGTTAGACGTTAGACCCACTGAAGAGTATCAATTTGTAAGTTACAAATCGTCGTCGAACTGGTATGAAAAGAAGGAAAACGGATTTTAATTCGATGTAGGAGAACGACCTGTATATTCATATTTCTTTTCCCTTCCTCAGAACATACTACCACGTCGCCCTTGAGCTCAATGGATGTACTGGATAATTTATATGAGTATGAGTGAGTAGCGAGCTTCCTTAAATGGAGTCGTCAATTGTATTCTTCGAATATACACGTCTAAAAGGTTTTCGAATATTATGAAGTTTTACATACAGCGAGTCGATTTGTAATTATTTTTTTATATATTATATCATAAGCTTATTTCTTTTCTTGATATTCTTTTTATAATGCATTTTCTGTGACATTATACATATTAATACCATACCTATATATATATATATATATGTACATGTAACTAGATTTAATTATTTTCTTATCAATCATTCTTACATTTTTTTTTTAAACAACAAGAACATAAATATGTCAGATGGAGTCATGAAGTCAAACCCCCTTAATTTTGATGTATTAAATAGTCATTAATTGTTACAAATGAAATACTAAATCAGTCTTGTTTGTCCTGAGTAGAGCATGCTGAGGTCCGAATCGTCGTAAAGCGACGCACTTGATAAGGGTTATGCCGTCCATAATATGGCATACTAAAGGTAGGGAGGGTAGAGAAGGGGTCAAGGTCATCTGATTTCCCCGATAACTACGGAATATAACCAGACTATTTGTCGGTAGTCGAGTATCCCTCCATTAAATAACCGTACCATTATTCCATTATTTCCGTTTGAGTGTTCCTTTTGAACGTTAAATCCCGTGTACCTAAAACATCTTTGCGAATGTGTCCGTATGGCATATAGGAGACTAGGAAAGATCCCACGACATTCCGGCGAGCTAGTTAGAGCATAGCTAGAGGTACACAGTCCAAAATCCAGCCATACCTTTGGTGTATAAGCCTCCACCAATGTACGTACAAACCACATCCGTACGTACGATTTTTAAACACCACTGTATTTCTGCACATTACATAGATTGGCGCCCAACGTGGGGCCCGAGTTGACAAGCAAATGCTAGTTACTACTGGTTTAAACCCCAAAACAATTAAGCTCTTTGTATCCACCAGATAAAGTAATAGGTTTCCTCTTTTGCTACTGTAACGGAGGCTATTGAGGGAATTTTGGTTTTAGGTTCTGAGATTCGGAACAGCCAACCAAATATAATCCGCCAGGTAGCGAGAGATGGAAAACTTGTACTTTGAAATTATTATCGAGGTTAATTAGTGAATTACGATAACTATTCACAAAGGCGGATAGGTCGTCCTAATTATAATCGTATAACCCGCACTGAAATTTAGGAAGGAAGAGAGTTGATGGCTTTCGGAAATCTAATCTTCTAGATGCCGATCTGGAGTTTAGCCATGGCCATTGCTATCTGCCACATAAATGTTCCATAGACCAATGTAGAGCCCAATCAGGTTATATTCCGAAAAAAAAAAAAGTGTGTACGAATGAGGACGGAAGCATGCTCGAAAAAGGACAAACTTTTGTTAATTAGAGGTCAAATAGTAGGATTCAATTTAAGCTAGTATCCTATATTAGTGGAGTCAAACATCATCGACTTAAATATTATCGATTACATACAAGTACTTTTGTTTACTCGGAATATGTCGCCAGTGCAGCGTACCCCTGGAGACAAGGCATCCGGTGGCGTTGAATCCGTGAGCTGCGGTATATGTCAACAGGCATTAGGAGGCAATCATTTAATCTGTACGGCGCCTTGTCGTCATCGGTACCATGATTCTTGTATGCAAGCGTTCATAAAGAACAACAAAAATTGCCCAGTTTGTAGGGTAGAGATTTATTAAAGAAACCAAGAGCGTATGCATGGAATTCTTTGGCTGACAAGGCATTCGAAGAACTTAAGCAGTGCTTGACGTCAGCGCCTATTTTGTCCACTCCGGATTTCTCAAAACCTTTTTTGCTTTTATGTGATGCTAGTACAGTAGGAATTGGCTGTGTGTTAGCTCAAAAGAACGAGGAAGGAGAAGAGCTACCCATTGCATTCATGTCAGAGAAGTTATCCAAAGCCCAAACAAACTACTCAGTGACTGAGCTAGAATGTTTAGCGGTGATAAAAGGAATAAAGAAGTTTCGCGCATATGTAGAAGGGCAAGAATTTGAGGTTGTTACCGACCATGCCTCGTTACAATGGCTTATGCGTCAGAAAGAGTTGTCAGGTAGGTTAGCTCGATGGGCCATAAAGCTACAGGGATTCTCTTTTGAAATAACGCATCGAAAAGGTACTCTTAACGTGGTAGCGGATGCTCTATCGCGTAGAGATGAGGTTTCCGTGTCCGAGGTGGAAGAACAGGGTCCGATAATTGATCTTTCCGCCGCAGAGTTTAAATCAGCAGAGTACCAAAGTCTAATAGACCATATTCGCGGTAATCAAGCTAAATTACCGGATTTGAAAATTCTCAATGATATGATCTATAAGAGAACTGAACCTGATCAAGGGAATAAGGTCGTAGATAAATTATCTTGGAAATTGTGGATACCTAGGGAGCTTACCCGAGAGGTAATCATTTTTATTCTGGCCGAAAATGAACCAACAAATACGACAATATGTAACGCATTGTGAAGTGTGTCGTCACACCAAACATCCGAGCATTGTTTTGAAACCGCCGATGGGAAAACCAATGGGGTCTGATCGTCCGTTCCAAAAACTTTATATGGATCTTCTTGGTCCCTACCCCCGGTCCAAGAAAGGGAATATTGGTCTTCTCATTATCGTAGATCATTTCACAAAATTCCATTTCCTGTGCCCCCTAAAGAGGTTTACTTCAAATACTCCCCACAGGCTAATGCCAGTGAGAGGCTCAATAGATCTGTGCTAGCAGCTATTAGAGCTTACATAAGTCAAGATCATTCCACTTGGGACGCAAAATTACCAGAAATCAGTGCTGCTCTCAGGTCCAGCGTGCACCAAAGTACGGGGTACTCACCGTATTTCCTAACATTTGGACAGAATATGATTCTAAATGGTAAGGACTATGAGCTGCTTCGGCGTCTACAACTCTTATCAGATGATTGTCGAATTAGTTATCCGGAAACCTTGCAAATTATACGAGAGTCGGCAAAGGAAAAGGTGAAAGAGTCTCATGATCAAAACGCTAGGAGATATAATCTGCGTAGTCGGAATGTAGAATTTAAGGTTGGAGAGCCAGTACTTGCGCGCAATTTTTGTCAAAGCAATGCCATCAAAAAGTTCAGTGCAAAGTTGGCCCCTGTTTTTATATCAGCCGTGGTGTCTCAGAGAGTAGGTTCCTCTTATTATCAGTTAAAGGATGAGCAGGGGAAAATTTTAGGAATATTCCATCTCAAGGATATGCAAGTCAAGCCATAAACAACTGCCCTTCTTCTGTTTAGGCCTCGCCAGTGAAAACTGCCGTTTCCTCAACTGTGGTGTAGTGGGCAGTAGTGACTCTAAAACCTACAACGAACTTTCCAAGAGTTATTGTCTGCACTCTTCTGATTAGTAGCCCTAAGAAAGAGTAATTTTAAGCTCCGATTAAAGAGATAAGTTAAAGAGAGTTCGCGTAGGGCAGGTAAAAAGCTTTACTCAGAGCTGTAATCCGTTAGTCGTGGAACCTGAGCGCAAGCTTTCCCTAAGATCATACGATTATGCAGTTAACCATGGAACTCATGCTTAAGCTCTGACTAGAGTCACGCCATTGTCCCGTTGTTTGTGGAAGGTAAAGTTCCGACCGCCCAAGCAAGAGGCTATGCTAGGCGCCAAGAAAATTTCTGGTGGATTAAAGCCAAAAAGAACCTGCAACCAGACAGAAGTGTTCCTCCTCGAATTAAAAAGTGCATATAGTGAAAACAAGACTCTGACACGTGCAAAAGAGGTCAAACTTCTGGTGGTCGAAGCTAAGCCGCATTAAACAATGAAAGAAAAGACAGCAAGGATTCGAAAGCTAGCCACGTTTTATTCGGGGGATCAGGCTACACCCCGAAGACGGGAGCAACCAAGTCCATCGATCTCTGGGTCGCGCTGGGAGAGGCCTCGGATCTCCCCAGAAGCCGCAATAGCATATTCCCAGCATCATTTAAAGCTGTAAAAAGAAACAACTAAACCTACACACGAACCGTTAATGAAGTGCTAAGTCCAGCCCACGGAATACGTATGCCGTAGTGCAAAGTGACGATCGAGTGAGGCCAATGGAATATCGTTTCCCTGTGAATTTGCCAGAAACCCATATGCCGCACTCGTCACCCTTCTCGAGTTCGAGCTAAGCACGCAGCGAAAGCTCTCGACTATATATGTATGAGTACATACATATGTCGTCTTCTTCGACACAGCCCCAGCGCTTCTCAAACTATGAGGCATACGAACGTTCCCGTGCAGGCCCGAATTGTAGTTGGAGAACCATCGGACATAGAAACTGTATTTGTTTTCTCTATTCTGAGCGGACATATTTAATCGATTTCGCCTTTATGATTATATCAGTTCTTTATTATCTAGATCCACGATGAAACCATGCCCACGTATATATAATTATTAACAATTAGACGTTAGACCCACTGAAGAGTATCTATTTGTAAGTTACAAATCGTCGTCGAACTGGTATGAAAAGAAGGAAAACGGATTTTAATTCGATGTAGGAGAACGACCTGTATATTCATATTTCTTTTCCCTTCCTCAGAACATACTACCACGTCGCCCTTGAGCTCAATGGATGTACTGGATAATTTATATGAGTATGAGTGAGTAGCGAGCTTCCTTAAATGGAGTCGTCAATTGTATTCTTCGAATATACACGTCTAAAAGGTTTTCGAATATTATGAAGTTTTACATACAGCGAGTCGATTTGTAATTATTTTTTTTATATATTATATCATAAGCTTATTTCTTTTCTTGATATTTTTTTATAATGCATTTTCTGTGACATTATACATATTTATACCATACCTATATATATATATATATATGTACATGTAACTAGATTTAATTATTTTCTTATCAATCATTCTTACATTTTTTTTTTAAACAACAAGAACATAAATATGTCAGATGGAGTCATGAAGTCAAACCCCCTTAATTTTGATGTATTAAATAGTCATTAATTGTTACAAATGAAATACTAAATCAGTCTTGTTTGTCCTGAGTAGAGCATGCTGAGGTCCGAATCGTCGTAAAGCGACGCACTTGATAAGGGTTATGCCGTCCATAATATGGCATACTAAAGGTAGGGAGGGTAGAGAAGGGGTCAAGGTCATCTGATTTCCCCGATAACTACGGAATATAACCAGACTATTTGTCGGTAGTCGAGTATCCCTCCATTAAATAACCGTACCATTATTCCATTATTTCCGTTTGAGTGTTCCTTTTGAACGTTAAATCCCGTGTACCTAAAACATCTTTGCGAATGTGTCCGTATGGCATATAGGAGACTAGGAAAGATCCCACGACATTCCGGCGAGCTAGTTAGAGCATAGCTAGAGGTACACAGTCCAAAATCCAGCCATACCTTTGGTGTATAAGCCTCCACCAATGTACGTACAAACCACATCCGTACGTACGATTTTTAAACACCACTGTATTTCTGCACATTACATTGCAAGGTGTTCATTGGCAGTATGTAGGCGAACTGGAGTGTACGTCTGCTGTGAACTGACTAGGCAATGTGAAGGATGCTGAGGGAGATGAGAATAAGCTCCGGCCACTGTCAACGAATTGCTCAAAATTAAGAGATGAGGAACAGTTCCGGCCGCCATTTGCAAAGTGTTCATTGGCAGTATGTAGGCGAACTGAAGTGTACGTCTGCTGAGAACTGACTAGGCAATGCGAAGGATGAAAATGAGCTCCAGCCACTGTCCACGAAGTGCTCAAAATAAAGAGATGAGAAACAATTCCGGCCGCCATTTGCAAAATGTTCATTGGCAGTATGTAGGCGAACTGGAGTCTGCGTCTGCTGTGAACTGACTAGGCAATGCAAAGGATGAGAATGAGCTCCGGCCACTGTCCCCAAAGTGCTTAAAATTAAGAGATGAGGAACAGTTCCGGCCGCCATTTGCAAAGTGTTCATTGGCAGTATGTAGGCGAACTGGACTATACTTCTGCTGTGAACTGACTAGGCAATGCGAAGGATGAGAATGACCTCCGGCCACTGTCCACGAAGTGCTCAAAATTAAAAGATGAGAAACAGTTCTGGCCGCCATTTGCAAAGTGTTCATTGGCAGTATGTAGGCGAACTGGAGTGTACGTCTGCTGTGAACTGACTAGGCAATGCAAAGGATGAGAATGAGCTCCGGCCACTGTACACGAAGTGCTCAAAATGATAAGATGAGAACCAGTTGCGGTCGAAATTTGCAAAGCGTTCATTGGCAGTATATAGGCGAACTGGAGTGTACGTCTGCTGTGAACTGACTAGGCAATGAGAAGGATGAGAATGAGCTTCGGCCACCGTCCACGAAGTGCTCAAAATGAAAAGATAAGAAATAGTTCTGGCCGCTATTTGCAAAGTGCTTATTAGTTAAGTAAACAAGTAACATTCTCGGGCCCCCCCAATATGTTTGGCACCACTCTAACATTCTCGGGTGACTCTATAATGTTTTGGATCCGTCCTAACATTCTTGGGTCAACTTCTGCACTCAGAGTGCTGATGCAGCAAATGTCGCTGAAGTGGGCTGCGCCCCAACACCATTAGCTACCAGCGATCGCCTGACTTTTGGATCTGTTGCATGGTCAGAACTTTTCAAATATGTGTGGCCGGCTCGCCGGCTATGTTTCTAGACATTAGTTTTAGTTTTGTATGAACATTGATTCCGAGCACTTGGCTCCAATAAATACTACTCCGGCTTAAGCCGTTAAACTATCATTGTTTTACTTTGCCGAGCCACAAGGCCAGTAAAAAGGAAGGTAGTTTCCTTCCACCATAATCTCCTAATAAGAAACAGCGGAGTCGCCGACCGGCCGACACGCACCCCTCCTACAATGGCGAAACACCCGCACTGCTGCCGCCACCCCTCTGCGTGCAGCAGACTAACGCTGGCCCATCGCAACAGCCGTCGCCCCCCGCCAACGCGATCGAAAAAGCAGCGCCCCTCAGCTTCGGCCCCCTGTCACCGACCAACACGAGGGACACCGCCGCAAGGCACACCACATAATCATAATTTGTAGGCGAACTGGAGTGTACGTCTGCTGTGAACTGACTAGGCAATGCGAAGGATGAGAATGACCTCCGGCCACTGTCCACGAAGTACTCAAAATTAAAAGATGAGAAACAGTTCTGGCCGCCATTTGCAATGTGTTCAATGGCAGTATGTAGGCGAACTGGAGTGTACGTCTGCTGTGAACTGACAAGTCAATGTGAAGGATGAGAATGTGCTCCGGCAACTGCCCACGAAGTGCTCAAAATTAAGAGACGAGATACAGTTCTGGCCGCCATTTGCAAAGTGTTCATTGGCAGTATGTAGGCGAACTGGAGTGTACGTCTGCTGTGAACTAACTAGACAATGCAAAGGATGAGAATGAGCTCCGGCCCCTGTCCACGAAGTGCTCAAAATGAAAAGATGAGAACCAGTTGCGGCCGCAATTTGCAAAGTGTTCATTGGCAGTATGTAGGCGAACTGGAGTGTACGTCTGCTGTGAACTGACTAGTCAATGCAAAGGATGAGAATGAGCACCGGCCACTGTCCACGAAGTGCTCAAAATTAAAAGATGAGAAACATTTCTGGCCGACATTTGCAAAGTAGATATTAACAATATGTAGGCGAACTGGAGTATACGTCTGCTGTGAACTGACTAGGCAATGCGATGGATGAGAATGAGCTCCGGCCACTGTCCACGAAATGCTCAAAATTAAGAGATGAGAAACAGTTCCGGCCACCATTTGCAAATTGCTCATCGGCAATATGAAGGCGAACTGGAGTATGCGTCTGCTGTGAACTGACTAGGCAATGCAAAGCATGAGAATGAGCTCCGGCCACTGTCCCCAAAGTGCTTAAAATTAAGAGATGAGGAACAGTTCCGGCCGCCATTTGCAAAGTGCTCATTGGCAATAAGAAGGCGAACTGAAGTGTACGTCTGCTGTGAACTGACTAGTCAAAGTGAAAGATGAGAATGAGCTCCGGCCACTGTCCACGAAGTGCTCAAAATGAAGAGACGAGAAACAGTTCTGGCCGCCATTTGCAAAGTGTTCATTGGCAGTATGTAGGCGAACTGGAGTGTACGTCTGCTGTGAACTGACTAGGCAATGCAAAGGATGAGAATGAGCTCCGGCCACTGTCCACGAAGTGCTCAAATTAAGAGATGAGGAACAGTTCCGGCCACCATTTGCAAAGTGCTCATTGGCAATATGAAGGCGAACTGGAGTATACGTCTGCTGTGAACTGACTAGGCAATGCGAAGGATGAGAATGAGCTCCGGCCACTGTCCACGAAGTGCTCAAAATTAAAAGATGAGAAACATTTCTGGCTGACATTTGCAAAGTAGATATTAACAATATGAAGGCGAACTGGAGTATACGTCTGCTGTGAACTGACTGGGCAATGCGAAGGATGAGAATGAGATCCGGCCACTGTCCACGAAGTGCTCAAAATTAAGAGACGAGAAACATTTCTGGCCGACATTTGCTAAGTGCATATTAACAATATGTAGGCGAACTGGAGTATACGTCTGCTGAGAACTGACTAGGCAATGCGAAGGATGAAAATGAGCTCCGGCCACTGTCCACGAAGTGCTCAAAATAAAGAGATGAGAAACAATTCCGGCCGCCATTTGCAAAATGTTCATTGGCAGTATGTGAGCGAACTGGAGTCTGCGTCTGCTGTGAACTGACTAGGCAATGCAAAGCATGCGAATGAGCTCCGGCCACTGTCCCCAAAGTGCTTAAAATTAAGAGATGAGGAACAGTTCCGGCCGCCATTTGCAAAGTGTTCATTGGCAGTATGTAGACGAACTGGACTATACTTCTGCTGTGAACTGACTAGGCAATGCGAAGGATGAGAATGAGCTCCGGCCACTGTCCACGAAGTGCTCAAAATTAAGAGATGAGGAACAGTTCCCGCCGTCATTTCCAAAGTGTTCATTGGCAGTATGTAGGCGAACTGGAGTCTGTGTCTGCTGTGAACTGACTAGGCAATGCGAAGGATGAGAATGACCTCCGGCCACTGTCCACGAAGTGCTCAAAATTAAAAGATGAGAAACAGTTCCGGCCGCCATTTGCAACGTGTTCATTGGCAGTATGTAGACGAACTGGACTATACTTCTGCTGTGAACTGACTAGGCAATGCGAAGGATGAGAATGAGCTCCGGCCACTGTCCACGAAGTGCTCAAAATTAAGAGATGAGGAACAGTTCCGGCCGCCATTTGCAAAGCGATCATTGGCAGTATGTAGGCGAACTGGAGTGTACGTCTGCTGTGAACTGACTAGGCAATGCGAAGGATGAGAATGACCTCCGGCCACTGTCCACGAAGTGCTCAAAATTAAAAGATGAGAAACAGTTCTGGCCGCCATTTGCAAAGTGTTCATTGGCAGTATGTAGGCGAACTGGAGTGTACGTCTGCTGCGAACTGACTAGTCAATGTGAAGGATGAGAATGAGCTCCGGCAACTGACCACGAAGTGCTCAAAATTAAAAGCAAAGAAACAGTTCTGGCCGCCATTTGCAAAGTGTTCATTGGCAGTATGTAGGCGAATTGGAGTGTACGTCTGCTGTGAACTGAGTAGGCAATGTGAAGGATGAGAATGAGCTCCGGCCACTGTCCACGAATTGCTCAAAATTAAAAGATAAGAAACAGTTCTGGCCGCCATTTGCAAAGTGTTCATTGGCAGTATGTATGCGAATTGGAGTGTACGTCTGCTGTGAACTGACTAGGCAATGCGAAGGATGAGAATGACCTCCGGCCACTGTCCACGAAGTGCTCCAAATTGAAAGATAAGAAACAGTTCTGGCCGCCATTTGCAAAGTGTTCATTGGCAGTATGTAGGCGAACTGGAGTGTACGTCTACTGTGAACTGACTAGGCAATGCGAAGGATGAGAATGACCTCCGGCCACTGTCCACGAAGTGCTCAAAATGAAGAGATGAGGAACAGTTCCGGCCGTCATTTGCAAAGTGTTCATTGGCAGTATGTAGGCGAACTGGAGTCTGTGTCTGCTGTGAACTGACTAGGCAATGCGAAGGATGAGAATGACCTCCGGCCACTGTCCACGAAGTGCTCCAAATTGAAAGATAAGAAACAGTTCTGGCCGCCATTTGCAAAGTGTTCATTGGCAGTATGTAGGCGAATTGGAGTGTACGTCTGCTGTCAACTGAGTAGGCAATGCGAAGGATGAGAATGACCTCCGGCCACTGTCCACGAAGTGCTCCAAATTGAAAGATAAGAAACAGTTCTGGTCGCCATTTGCAAAGTGCTTATTGGAAATATGTAGGCGAACTGGAGTGTCATCTGCTCTGAACTGACTAGGCAATGCGAAGGATGAGAATGACCTCCGGCCACTGTCCACGAAGTGCTCAAAATTAAGAGATGAGGAACAGTTCCGGCCGCCATTTGCAAAGTGTTCATTGGCAGTATGTAGGCGAACTGGACTATACTTCTGCTGAGAACTGACTAGGCAATGCGAAGGATGAGAATGAGCTCCGGCCACTATACACGAATGCTCAAAATTAAAAGACAAGAAACAGTTCCGGCCGCCATTTGCAAAGTGATCATTGTCAGTATATAGGCGAGTGTACGTCTGCTGTGAACTGACTAGGCAATACGAAGGATGAGAATGACCTCCGGCCACTGTCCACGAAGTGCTCCAAATTGAAAGATAAGAAACAGTTCTGGCCGCCATTTGCAAAGTGTTCATTGGCAGTATGTAGGCGAACTGGAGTGTACGTCTGCTGTGAACTGACTAGGCAATGCGAAGGATGAGAATGACCTCCGGCCACTGTCCACGAAGTGCTCCAAATTGAAAGATAAGAAACAGTTCTGGCCGCCATTTGCAAAGTGTTCATTGGCAGTATGTAGGCGAACTGGAGTGTACGTCTGTTGTGAACTGACTAGGCAATGTGAAGGATTCCGAGGGAGATGAGAATGACCTCCGGCCACTGTCCACGAAGTGCTCAAAATGAAGAGATGAGGAACAGTTCCGGCCGTCATTTGCAAAGTGTTCATTGGCAGTATGTAGGCGAACTGGAGTGTACGTCTGCTGTGAACTGACTAGGCAATGCGAAGGATGAGAATGACCTCCGGCCACTGTCCACGAAGTGCTCAAAATGAAGAGATGAGGAACAGTTCCGGCCGTCATTTGCAAAGTGTTCATTGGCAGTATGTAGGCGAACTGGAGTCTGTGTCTGCTGTGAACTGACTAGTCAAAGTGAAGGATGAGAATGAGCTCCGGCCACTGTCCACGAAGTGCTCAAAATGAAGAGACGAGAAACAGTTCTGGCCGCCATTTGCAAAGTGTTCATTGGCAGTATGTAGGCGAACTGGAGTGTACGTCTGCTGTGAAATGACTAGGCAATGCAAAGGATGATAATGAGCTCCGGCCACTGTCCACGAAGTGCTCAAAATTAAGAGATGAGGAACAGTTCCGGCCACCATTTGCAAAGTGCTCATTGGCAATATGAAGGCGAACTGGAGTATACGTCTGCTGTGAACTGACTAGGCAATGCGAAGGATGAGAATGAGCTCCGGCCACTGTCCACGAAGTGCTCAAAATTAAAAGATGAGAAACATTTCTGGCTGACATTTGCAAAGTAGATATTAACAATATGAAGGCGAACTGGAGTATACGTCTGCTGTGAACTGACTAGGCAATGCGAAGGATGAGAATGAGCTCCGGCCACTGTCCACGAATTGCTCCAAATTAAAAGATAAGAAACAGTTCTGGCCGTCATTTGCAAAGTGATTATTGGTAATACTGGAGTGTACGTCTGCTGCGAACTGACTAGTCAATGTGAAGGATGAGAATGAGCTCCGGCAACTGACCACGAAGTGCTCAAAATTAAAAGCAAAGAAACAGTTCTGGCCGCCATTTGCAAAGTGTTCATTGGCAGTATGTAGGCGAATTGGAGTGTACGTCTGCTGTGAACTGAGTAGGCAATGTGAAGGATGAGAATGAGCTCCGGCCACTGTCCACGAATTGCTCAAAATTAAAAGATAAGAAAAGTTCTGGCCGCCATTTGCAAAGTGTTCATTGGCAGTATGTATGCGAATTGGAGTGTACGTCTGCTGTAAACTGACTAGGCAATGCGAAGGATGAGAATGACCTCCGGCCACTGTCCACGAAGTGCTCCAAATTGAAAGATAAGAAACAGTTCTGGCCGCCATTTGCAAAGTGTTCATTGGCAGTATGTAGGCGAACTGGAGTGTACGTCTACTGTGAACTGACTAGGCAATGCGAAGGATGAGAATGACCTCCGGCCACTGTCCACGAAGTGCTCAAAATGAAGAGATGAGGAACAGTTCCGGCCGTCATTTGCAAAGTGTTCATTGGCAGTATGTAGGCGAACTGGAGTCTGTGTCTGCTCTGAACTGACTAGGCAATGCGAAGGATGAGAATGACCTCCGGCCACTGTCCACGAAGTGCTCCAAATTGAAAGATAAGAAACAGTTCTGGCCGCCATTTGCAAAGTGTTCATTGGCAGTATGTAGGCGAATTGGAGTGTACGTCTGCTGTCAACTGAGTAGGCAATGCGAAGGATGAGAATGACCTCCGGCCACTGTCCACGAAGTGCTCCAAATTGAAAGATAAGAAACAGTTCTGGTCGCCATTTGCAAAGTGCTTATTGGAAATATGTAGGCGAACTGGAGTGTCATCTGCTCTGAACTGACTAGGCAATGCGAAGGATGAGAATGACCTCCGGCCACTGTCCACGAAGTGCTCAAAATTAAGAGATGAGGAACAGTTCCGGCCGCCATTTGCAAAGTGTTCATTGGCAGTATGTTGGCGAACTGGACTATACTTCTGCTGAGAACTGACTAGGCAATGCGAAGGATGAGAATGAGCTCCGGCCAATATACACGAATGCTCAAAATTAAAAGACAAGAAACAGTTCCGGCCGCCATTTGCAAAGTGATCATTGTGAGTATATAGGCGAGTGTACGTCTGCTGTGAACTGACTAGGCAATACGAAGGATGAGAATGACCTCCGGCCACTGTCCACGAAGTGCTCCAAATTGAAAGATAAGAAACAGTTCTGGCCGCCATTTGCAAAGTGTTCATTGGCAGTATGTAGGCGAACTGGAGTGTACGTCTGCTGTGAACTGACTAGGCAATGCGAAGGATGAGAATGACCTCCGGCCACTGTCCACGAAGTGCTCCAAATTGAAAGATAAGAAACAGTTCTGGCCGCCATTTGCAAAGTGTTCATTGGCAGTATGTAGGCGAACTGGAGTGTACGTCTTCTGTGAACTGACTAGGCAATGCGAAGGATGAGAATGACCTCCGGCCACTGTCCACGAAGTGCTCCAAATTGAAAGATAAGAAACAGTTCTGGCCGCCATTTGCAAAGTGTTCATTGGCAGTATGTAGGCGAACTGGAGTGTACGTCTGCTGTGAACTGACTAGGCAATGCGAAGGATGAGAATGACCTCCGGCCACTGTCCACGAAGTGCTCAAAATGAAGAGATGAGGAACAGTTCCGGCCGTCATTTGCAAAGTGTTCATTGGCAGTATGTAGGCGAACTGGAGTCTGTGTCTGCTGTGAACTGACTAGTCAAAGTGAAGGATGAGAATGAGCTCCGACCACTGTCCACGAAGTGCTCAAAATGAAGAGACGAGAAACAGTTCTGGCCGCCATTTGCAAAGTGTTCATTGGCAGTATGTAGGCGAACTGGAGTGTACGTCTGCTGTGAACTGACTAGGCAATGCGAAGGATGAGAATGAGCTCCGGCCACTGTCCACGAAGTGCTCAAAATTAAGAGATGAGGAACAGTTCCGGCCGCCATTTGCAAAGTGTTCATTGGCAGTATGTAGGCGAACTGGGGTATACGTCTGCTGTGAACTGACTAGGCAATGCGAAGGATGAGAATGAGCTCCGGCCACTGTCCACGAAGTGCTCAAAATTAAAAGATAAGAAACAGTTCTGGCCGCCATTTGCAAAGTGTTCATTGGCAGTATGTAGGCGAACTGGAGTATACGTCTGCTGTGAACTGACTAGGCAATGCGAAGGATGAGAATGAGCTCCGGCCACTGTCCACGAAGTGCTCAAAATTAAGAGACGAGAAACAGTTCCGCCGTCATTTGCAAAGTGTTCATTGGCAGTATGTAGGCGAACTGGAGTCTGTGTCTGCTGTGAACTGACTAGGCAATGCGAAGGATGAGAATGACCTCCGGCCACTGTCCACGAAGTGCTCAAAATTAAAAGATGAGAAACAGTTCTGGCCGCCATTTGCAAAGTGTTCATTGGCAGTATGTAGGCGAACTGGAGTGTACGTCTGCTGTGAACTGACTAGGCAATGGAAGGATGAGAATGAGCTCCGGTCACTGTCCACGAAGTGCTCAAAATTAAAAGCAAAGAAACAGTTCTGGCCGCCATTTGCAAAGTGTTCATTGGCAGTATGTAGGCGAACTGGAGTGTACGTCTGCTGTGAACTGACTAGGCAATGCGAAGGATGAGAATGAGCTCCGGCCACTGTCCACGAAGTGCTCAAAATTAAAAGATAAGAAACAGTTCTGGCCGCCATTTGCAAAGTGTTCATTGGCAGTATGTAGGCGAACTGGAGTGTACGTCTGCTGTGAACTGACTAGGCAATGCGAAGGATGAGAATGAGCTCCGGCCACTGTCCACGAAGTGCTCAAAATTAAAGATAAGAAACAGTTCTGGCCGCCATTTGCAAAGTGTTCATTGGCAGTATGTAGGCGAACTGGAGTGTACGTCTGCTGTGAACTGACTAGGCAATGCGAAGGATGAGAATGACCTCCGGCCACTGTCCACGAAGTGCTCAAAATTAAAGATGAGAACAGTTCGGCCGCCATTTGCAAAGTGTTCATTGGCAGTATGTAGGCGAACTGGAGTGTACGTCTGCTGTGAACTGACTAGGCAATGCGAAGGATGAGAATGAGCTCCGGCCACTGTCCACGAAGTGCTCAAAATTAAAGATAAGAAACAGTTCTGGCCGCCATTTGCAAAGTGTTCATTGGCAGTATGTAGGCGAACTGGAGTGTACGTCTGCTGTGAACTGACTAGGCAATGCGAAGGATGAGAATGACCTCCGGCCACTGTCCACGAAGTGCTCAAAATTGAAAGATAAGAAACAGTTCTGGCCGCCATTTGCAAAGTGTTCATTGGCAGTATGTAGGCGAACTGGAGTGTACGTCTGCTGTGAACTGACTAGGCAATGCGAAGGATGAGAATGACCTCCGGCCACTGTCCACGAAGTGCTCAAAATTAAAGATGAGAACAGTTCGGCCGCCATTTGCAAAGTGTTCATTGGCAGTATGTAGGCGAACTGGAGTGTACGTCTGCTGTGAACTGACTAGGCAATGCGAAGGATGAGAATGACTCCGGCCACTGTCCACGAAGTGCTCAAAATTAAAGATAGAAACAGTTCTGGCCGCCATTTGCAAAGTGTTCATTGGCAGTATGTAGGCGAACTGGAGTGTACGTCTGCTGTGAACTGACTAGGCAATGCGAAGGATGAGAATGACCTCCGGCCACTGTCCACGAAGTGCTCAAAATTAAAAGATGAGAAACAGTTCTGGCCGCCATTTGCAAAGTGTTCATTGGCAGTATGTAGGCGAACTGGAGTGTACGTCTGCTGTGAACTGACTAGGCAATGCGAAGGATGAGAATGAGCTCCGGCCACTGTCCACGAAGTGCTCAAATTAAAAGATAAGAAACAGTTCTGGCCGCCATTTGCAAAGTGTTCATTGGCAGTATGTAGGCGAACTGGAGTGTACGTCTGCTGTGAACTGACTAGGCAATGCGAAGGATGAGAATGACCTCCGGCCACTGTCCACGAAGTGCTCAAAATTAAAGATAAGAAACAGTTCCGGCCGCCATTTGCAAAGTGTTCATTGGCAGTATGTAGGCGAACTGGAGTGTACGTCTGCTGTGAACTGACTAGGCAATGCGAAGGATGAGAATGAGCTCCGGCCACTGTCCACGAAGTGCTCAAAATTAAAAGATAAGAAACAGTTCTGGCCGCCATTTGCAAAGTGTTCATTGGCAGTATGTAGGCGAACTGGAGTGTACGTCTGCTGTGAACTGACTAGGCAATGCGAAGGATGAGAATGAGCTCCGGCCACTGTCCACGAAGTGCTCAAAATTAAAGATGAGAAACAGTTCGGCCGCCATTTGCAAAGTGTTCATTGGCAGTATGTAGGCGAACTGGAGTGTACGTCTGCTGTGAACTGACTAGGCAATGCGAAGGATGAGAATGACTCCGGCCACTGTCCACGAAGTGCTCAAAATTAAAAGATAAGAACAGTTCTGGCCGCCATTTGCAAAGTGTTCATTGGCAGTATGTAGGCGAACTGGAGTGTACGTCTGCTGTGAACTGACTAGGCAATGCGAAGGATGAGAATGACCTCCGGCCACTGTACACGAAGTGCTCAAAATTAAAAGATGAGAAACAGTTCCGGCCGCCATTTGCAAAGTGTTCATTGGCAGTATGTAGGCGAACTGGAGTGTACGTCTGCTGTGAACTGACTAGGCAATGCGAAGGATGAGAATGACTCCGGCCACTGTCCACGAAGTGCTCAAAATTAAAGATGAGAAACAGTTCTGGCCGCCATTTGCAAAGTGTTCATTGGCAGTATGTAGGCGAACTGGAGTGTACGTCTGCTGTGAACTGACTAGGCAATGCGAAGGATGAGAATGAGCTCCGGCCACTGTCCACGAAGTGCTCAAAATTAAAGATAAGAAACAGTTCTGGCCGCCATTTGCAAAGTGTTCATTGGCAGTATGTAGGCGAACTGGAGTGTACGTCTGCTGTGAACTGACTAGGCAATGCGAAGGATGAGAATGAGCTCCGGCCACTGTCCACGAAGTGCAAGATAAGAAACAGTTCTGGCCGCCATTTGCAAAGTGTTCATTGGCAGTATGTAGGCGAACTGGAGTGTACGTCTGCTGTGAACTGACTAGGCAATGCGAAGGATGAGAATGACCTCCGGCCACTGTCCACGAAGTGCTCAAAATTAAAAGATAGAAACAGTTCGGCCGCCATTTGCAAAGTGTTCATTGGCAGTATGTAGGCGAACTGGAGTGTACGTCTGCTGTGAACTGACTAGGCAATGCGAAGGATGAGAATGACCTCCGGCCACTGTCCACGAAGTGCTCAAAATTGAAAGATAGAAACAGTTCTGGCCGCCATTTGCAAAGTGTTCATTGGCAGTATGTAGGCGAACTGGAGTGTACGTCTGCTGTGAACTGACTAGGCAATGCGAAGGATGAGAATGAGCTCCGGCCACTGTCCACGAAGTGCTCAAAATTAAAAGATGAGAAACAGTTCTGGCCGCCATTTGCAAAGTGTTCATTGGCAGTATGTAGGCGAACTGGAGTGTACGTCTGCTGTGAACTGACTAGGCAATGCGAAGGATGAGAATGAGCTCCGGCCACTGTCCACGAAGTGCTCAAAATTAAGAGATGAGAAACAGTTCTGGCCGCCATTTGCAAAGTGTTCATTGGCAGTATGTAGGCGAACTGGAGTGTACGTCTGCTGTGAACTGACTAGGCAATGCGAAGGATGAGAATGACCTCCGGCCACTGTCCACGAAGTGCTCAAAATTAATGATGAGAAACAGTTCTGGCCGCCATTTGCAAAGTGTTCATTGGCAGTATGTAGGCGAACTGGAGTGTACGTCTGCTGTGAACTGACTAGGCAATGCGAAGGATGAGAATGAGCTCCGGCCACTGTCCACGAAGTGCTCAAATTAAAGATAAGAAACAGTTCTGGCCGCCATTTGCAAAGTGTTCATTGGCAGTATGTAGGCGAACTGGAGTGTACGTCTGCTGTGAACTGACTAGGCAATGCGAAGGATGAGAATGACCTCCGGCCACTGTCCACGAAGTGCTCCAAATTGAAAGATAAGAAACAGTTCTGGCCGCCATTTGCAAAGTGTTCATTGGCAGTATGTAGGCGAACTGGAGTGTACGTCTGCTGTGAACTGACTAGGCAATGCGAAGGATGAGAATGACCTCCGGCCACTGTCCACGAAGTGCTCAAATTGAAAGATGAGAAACAGTTCGGCCGCCATTTGCAAAGTGTTCATTGGCAGTATGTAGGCGAACTGGAGTGTACGTCTGCTGTGAACTGACTAGGCAATGCGAAGGATGAGAATGACCTCCGGCCACTGTCCACGAAGTGCTCAAAATTAAAAGATGAGAAACAGTTCTGGCCGCCATTTGCAAAGTGTTCATTGGCAGTATGTAGGCGAACTGGAGTGTACGTCTGCTGTGAACTGACTAGGCAATGCGAAGGATGAGAATGAGCTCCGGCCACTGTCCACGAAGTGCTCAAAATTAAAAGATGAGAAACAGTTCTGGCCGCCATTTGCAAAGTGTTCATTGGCAGTATGTAGGCGAACTGGAGTTACGTCTGCTGTGAACTGACTAGGCAATGCGAAGGATGAGAATGAGCTCCGGCCACTGTCCACGAAGTGCTCAAAATTAAAAGATGAGAAACAGTTCTGGCCGCCATTTGCAAAGTGTTCATTGGCAGTATGTAGGCGAACTGGAGTGTACGTCTGCTGTGAACTGACTAGGCAATGGAAGGATGAGAATGAGCTCCGGCCACTGTCCACGAAGTGCTCAAAATTAAAGATGAGAAACAGTTCTGGCCGCCATTTGCAAAGTGTTCATTGGCAGTATGTAGGCGAACTGGAGTGTACGTCTGCTGTGAACTGACTAGGCAATGCGAAGGATGAGAATGAGCTCCGGCCACTGTCCACGAAGTGCTCAAAATTAAAAGATGAGAAACAGTTCTGGCCGCCATTTGCAAAGTGTTCATTGGCAGTATGTAGGCGAACTGGAGTGTACGTCTGCTGTGAACTGACTAGGCAATGGAAGGATGAGAATGACCTCCGGCCACTGTCCACGAAGTGCTCCAAATTGAAAGATAAGAAACAGTTCCGGCCGCCATTTGCAAAGTGTTCATTGGCAGTATGTAGGCGAACTGGAGTGTACGTCTGCTGTGAACTGACTAGGCAATGCGAAGGATGAGAATGAGCTCCGGCCACTGTCCACGAAGTGCTCAAAATTAAGAGATGAGAACAGTTCGGCCGTCATTTGCAAAGTGTTCATTGGCAGTATGTAGGCGAACTGGAGTGTACGTCTGCTGTGAACTGACTAGGCAATGCGAAGGATGAGAATGAGCTCCGGCCACTGTCCACGAAGTGCTCAAAATGAAAGATGAGAAACAGTTCCGGCCGCCATTTGCAAAGTGTTCATTGGCATATGTAGGCGAACTGGAGTATACGTCTGCTGTGAACTGATAGGCAATGCGAAGGATGAAATGAGCTCCGGCCACTGTCCACGAAGTGCTCAAAATAAAGATGAGAAACAATTCCGGCCGCCATTTGCAAAGTGTTCATTGGCAGTATGTAGGCGAACTGGAGTTGCGTCTGCTGTGAACTGACTAGGCAATGCAAGGATGAGAATGAGCTCCGGCACTGTCCACAAAGTGCTAAAATTAAGAGATGAGGAACAGTTCCGGCCGCCATTTGCAAAGTGTTCATTGGCAGTATGTAGGCGAACTGGACTATACGTCTGCTGTGAACTGACTAGGCAATGCGAAGGATGAGAATGAGCTCCGGCCACTGTCCACGAAGTGCTCAAAATTAAAAGATGAGAACAGTTCGGCCGCCATTTGCAAAGTGTTCATTGGCAGTATGTAGGCGAACTGGAGTGTACGTCTGCTGTGAACTGACTAGGCAATGCGAAGGATGAGAATGACTCCGGCCACTGTCCACGAAGTGCTCAAAATTTAAAGATGAGAAACAGTTCTGGCCGCCATTTGCAAAGTGTTCATTGGCAGTATGTAGGCGAACTGGAGTGTACGTCTGCTGTGAACTGACTAGGCAATGCGAAGGATGAGAATGAGCTCCGGCCACTGTCCACGAAGTGCTCAAAATTAAGAGAGAGAACAGTTCTGGCCGCCATTTGCAAAGTGTTCATTGGCAGTATGTAGGCGAACTGGAGTGTACGTCTGCTGTGAACTAACTAGGCAATGCAAAGCATGAGAATGAGCTCCGGCCACTGTCCACGAAGTGCTCAAAATTAAAGATGAGAACAGTTCGGCCGCATTTGCAAAGTGTCATTGCAATATGTAGGCGAACTGGAGTATACGTCTGCTGTGAACTGACTAGGCAATGCGAAGGATGAGAATGAGCTCCGGCCACTGTCCCGAAGTGCTCAAAATTAAGAGATGAGGAACAGTTCCGGCCGCCATTTGCAAAGTGTTCATTGGCAGTATGTAGGCGAACTGGAGTCTGCGTCTGCTGTGAACTGACTAGGCAATGCGAAGGATGAGAATGACCTCCGGCCACTGTCCACGAAGTGCTCAAAATTAAGAGATGAGAAACAGTTCCGGCCGCCATTTGCAAAGTGTTCATTGGCAGTATGTAGGCGAACTGGAGTCTGCGTCTGCTGTGAACTGACTAGTCAATGTGAAGGATGAGAATGAGCTCCGGCCACTGTCCACGAAGTGCTCAAAATTAAGAGATGAGGAACAGTTCCGGCCCCATTTGCAAAGTGTCATTGGCAATATGTAGGCGAACTGAGTGTACGTCTGCTGGAACTGACTAGGCAATGCGAAGGATGAAAATGAGCTCCGGCCACTGTCCACGAAGTGCTCAAAATGAAGAAATGAAAAATAGTTCTAGCCGCCATTTGCAAAGTGTTCATTGGCAGTATGTAGGCGAACTGGAGTCTGCGTCTGCTGTGAACTGACTAGGCAATGTGTAGGATGAGAAAGAGCTCCGGCCACTGTCCACGAAGTGCTCAAAATGAAAGACGAGAAACAGTTCTGGCCGCCATTTGCAAAGTGTTCATTGGCAGTATGTAGGCGAACTGGAGTGTACGTCTGCTGTGAACTGACTAGGCAATGCAAAGGATGAGAATGAGCTCCGGCCACTGTCCACGAAGTGCTCAAAATTAAGAGATGAGGAACAGTTCCGGCCACCATTTGCAAAGTGCTCATTGGCAATATGAAGGCGAACTGGAGTATACGTCTGCTGTGAACTGACTAGGCAATGCGAAGGATGAGAATGACCTCCGGCCACTGTCCACGAAGTACTCAAAATTAAAGATGAGAAACAGTTCTGGCTGCCATTTGCAAAGTGTTCATTGGCAGTATGTAGGCGAAGTGGAGTGTACGTCTGCTGTGAACTGACTAGTCTATGTGAAGGATGAGAATGTGCTCCGGCAACTGTCCACGAAGTGCTCAAAATTAAGAGACGAGATACAGTTCTGGCCGCCATTTGCAAAGTGTTCATTGGCAGTATGTAGGCGAACTGGAGTGTACGTCTGCTGTGAACTGACTAGTCAATGTGAAGGATGAGAATGAGCTCCGGCCACTGTCCACGAAGTGCTCAAAATGAAGAGACGAGAAACAGTTCCGGCCACCATTTGCAAAGTGCTCATTGGCAATATGAAGGCGAACTGAAGTGTACGTCTGCTGAGAACTGACTAGGCAATGCGAAGGATGAAAATGAGCTCCGGCCACTGTCCACGAAGTGCTCAAAATAAAGAGATGAGAAACATTTCCGGCCGCCATTTGCAAAATGTTCATTGGCAGTATGTAGGCGAACTGGAGTCTGCATCTGCTGTGAACTGACTAGTCAATGTGAAGGATGAGAATGAGCTCCGGCCACTGTCCACGAAGTGCTCAAAATTAAGAGATGAGGAACAGTTCCGGCCACCATTTGCAAAGTGCTCATTGGCAATATGAAGGCGAACTGAAGTGTACGTCTGCTGAGAACTGACTAGGCAATGCGAAGGATGAAAATGAGCTCCGGCCACTGTCCACGAAGTGCTCAAAATAAAGAGATGAGAAACAATTCCGGCCGCCATTTGCAAAATGTTCATTGGCAGTATGTAGGCGAACTGGAGTCTGCGTCTGCTGTGAACTGACTAGGCAATGCAAAGCATGAGAATGAGCTCCGGCCACTGTCCCCAAAGTGCTTAAAATTAAGAGATTAGGAACAGTTCCGGCCGCCATTTGCAAAGTGTTCATTCGCAGTATGTAGGCGAACTGGACTATACTTCTGCTGTGAACTGACTAGGCAATGCGAAGGATGAGAATGAGCTCCGGCCACTGTCCACGAAGTGCTCAAAATTAAGAGATGAGGAACAGTTCCGGCCGTCATTTGCAAAGTGTTCATTGGCAGTATGTAGGCGAACTGTAGTCTGAGTCTGCTGTGAACTGACTAGGCAATGCGAAGCATGAAAATGAGCTCCGGCCACTGTCCACGAAGTGCTCAAAATAAAGAGATGACAAACATTTCCGGCCGCCATTTGCAAAATGTTCATTGGCAGTATGTAGGCGAACTGGAGTCTGCGTCTGCTGTGAACTGACTAGTCAATGTGAAGGATGAGAATGAGCTCCGGCCACTGTCCACGAAGTGCTCAAAATGAAGAGACGAGAAACAGTTCTGGCCGCCATTTGCAAAGTGTTCATTGGCAGTATGTAGGCGAACTGGAGTGTACGTCTGCTGTGAACTGACTAGGCAATGCGAAGGATGAGAATGAGCTCCGGCCACTGTCCACGAAGTGCTCAAAATTAAGAGACGAGAAACAGTTCCGGCCACCATTTGCAAAGTGCTCATTGGCAATATGAAGGCGAACTGACGTGTACGTCTGCTCAGAACTGACTAGGCAATGCGAAGGATGAAAATGAGCTCCGGCCACTGTCCACGAAGTGCTCAAAATAAAGAGATGAGAAACAGTTCCGGCCGCCATTTGCAAAATGTTCATTGGCAGTATGTAGGCGAACTGGAGTCTGCGTCTGCTGTGAACTGACTAGTCAATGTGAAGGATGAGAATGAGCTCCGGCCACTGTCCACGAAGTGCTCAAAATTAAGAGATGAGGAACAGTTCCGGCCACCATTTCAAAGTGCTCATTGGCAATATGAAGGCGAACTGAAGTGTACGTCTGCTGAGAACTGACTAGGCAATGCGAAGGATGAAAATGAGCTCCGGCCACTGTCCACGAAGTGCTCAAAATAAAGAGATGACAAACATTTCCTGCCGCCATTTGCAAAATGTTCATTGGCAGTATGTAGGCGAACTGGAGTCTGCGTCTGCTGTGAACTGACTAGTCAATGTGAAGGATGAGAATGAGCTCCGGCCACTGTCCACGAAGTGCTCAAAATGAAGAGACGAGAAACAGTTCTGGCCGCCATTTGCAAAGTGTTCATTGGCAGTATGTAGGCGAACTGGAGTCTGCGTCTGCTGTGAACTGACTAGTCAATGTGAAGGATGAGAATGAGCTCCGGCCACTGTCCACGAAGTGCTTAAAATTAAGAGATGAGGAACAGTTCCGGCCGCCATTTGCAAAGTGTTCATTGGCAGTATGTAGGCGAACTGGAGTCTGCGTCTGCTGTGAACTGACTAGTCATTGTGAAGGATGAGAATGACCTCCGGCCACTGTCCACGAAGTGCTCAAAATTAAGAGATGAGGAACAGTTCCGGCCGCCATTTGCAAAGTGTTCATTGGCAGTAGGTAGGCGAACTGGAGTCTGCGTCTGCTGTGAACTGACTAGTCATTGTGAAGGATGAGAATGAGCTCCGGCCACTGTCCACGAAGTGCTCAAAATTAAGAGATGAGGAACAGTTCCGGCCACCATTTGCAAAGTGCTCATTGGCAATATGAAGGCGAACTGAAGTGTACGTCTGCTGAGAACTGACTAGGCAATGCGAAGGATGAAAATGAGCTCCGGCCACTGTCCACGAAGTGCTCAAAATAAAGAGATGAGAAACATTTCCGGCCGCCATTTGCAAAATGTTCATTGGCAGTATGTAGGCGAACTGGAGTATACGTCTGCTGTGAACTGACTAGGCAATGCGAAGGATGAGAATGAGCTCCGGCCACTGTCCACGAAGTGCTCAAAATGAAGAGACGAGAAACAGTTCTGGCCGCCATTTGCAAAGTGTTCATTGGCAGTATGTAGGCGAACTGGAGTGTACGTCTGCTGTGAACTGACTAGGCAATGCGAAGGATGAGAATGAGCTCCGGCCACTGTCCACGAAGTGCTCAAAATTAAGAGACGAGAAACATTTCTGGCCGACATTTGCAAAGTGCATATTAACAGTATGTAGGCGAACTGGAGTATACGTCTGCTGAGAACTGACTAGGCAATGCGAAGGATGAAAATGAGCTCCGGCCACTGTCCACGAAGTGCTCAAAATAAAGAGATGAGAAACAATTCCGGCCGCCATTTGCAAAATGTTCATTGGCAGTATGTAGGCGAACTGGAGTCTGCGTCTGCTGTGAACTGACTAGGCAATGCAAAGCATGAGAATGAGCTCCGGCCACTGTCCCCAAAGTGCTTAAAATTAAGAGATTAGGAACAGTTCCGGCCGCCATTTGCAAAGTGTTCATTCGCAGTATGTAGGCGAACTGGACTATACTTCTGCTGTGAACTGACTAGGCAATGCGAAGGATGAGAATGAGCTCCGGCCACTTTCCACGAAGTGCTCAAAATTAAGAGATGAGGAACAGTTCCGGCCGTCATTTGCAAAGTGTTCATTGGCAGTATGTAGGCGAACTGTAGTCTGAGTCTGCTGTGAACTGACTAGGCAATGCGAAGGATGAGAATGACCTCCGGCCACTGTCCACGAAGTGCTCAAAATTAAAAGATGAGAAACAGTTCTGGCCGCCATTTGCAAAGTGTTCATTGGCAGTATGTAGGCGAACTGGAGTGTACGTCTGCTGTGAACTGACTAGTCAATGTGAAGGATGAGAATGAGCTCCGGCACTGTCACGAAGTGCTCAAAATGAAGAGAGAAACAGTTCTGGCCGCCATTTGCAAAGTTATCATTGGCAGTATGTAGGCGAACTGGAGTGTACGTCTGCTGTGAACTAACTAGGCAATGCAAAGGATGAGAATGAGCTCCGGCCACTGTACACGAAGTGCTCAAAATGAAAAGATGAGAACCAGTTGCGGCCGCAATTTGCAAAGTGTTCATTGGCAGTATGTAGGCGAACTGGAGTGTACGTCTGCTGTGAACTGACTAGTCAATGTGAAGGATGAGAATGAGCTCCGGCCACTGTCCACGAAGTGCTCAAAATGAAGAGACGAGAAACAGTTCTGGCCGCCATTTGCAAAGTGTTCATTGGCAGTATGTAGGCGAACTGGAGTGTACGTCTGCTGTGAACTGACTAGGCAATGCAAAGGATGAGAATGAGCTCCGGCCACTGTCCACGAAGTGGTCAAAATTAAGAGATGAGGAACAGTTCCGGCCACCATTTGCAAAGTGCTCATTGGCAATATGAAGGCGAACTGGAGTATACGTCTGCTGTGAACAGACTAAGCAATGCGAAGGATGAGAATGAGCTCCGGCCACTGTCCACGAAGTGCTCAAAATTAAGAGACGAGAAACAGTTCCGGCCACCATTTGCAAAAAGCTCATTGGCAATATGAAGGCGAACTGGAGTATGCGTCTGCTGTGAACTGACTAGGCAATGTGAAGGATGAGAATGAGCTCCGGCCACTGTCCACGAAGTGCTCAAAATTAAGAGATGAGAAACAGTTCCGGCCACCATTTGCAAAGTGCTCATTGGCAGAATGTAGGCGAACTGGAGTCTGCGTCTACTGTGAACTGACTAGGCAATGCAAAGGATGAGAATGAGCTCCGGTCACTGTCCCCAAAGTGCTTAAAATTAAGAGATGAGAAACAGTTCTGGCCGCCATTTGCAAAGTGTTCATTGGCAGTATGTAGGCGAACTGGAGTGTACGTCTGCTGTGAACTGACTAGGCAATGAAAAGGATGAGAATAAGCTCCGGCCACTGTACACGAAGTGCTCAAAATGAAAAGATGAGAACCAGTTCCGGCCGTCATTTGCAAAGTGTTCATTGGCAGTATGTAGGCGAACTGGACTATACTTCTGCTGTGAACTGACTAGGCAATGCGAAGGATGAGAATGAGCTCCACCCACTGTCCACGAAGTGCTCAAAATCAAAAGATAAGAAACAGTTCCGGCTGCCATTTGCTGTAGTGGGCAGTAGTGACTCTAAAACCTACAACGAACTTTCCAAGAGTTATTGTCTGCACTCTTCTGATTAGTAGCCCTAAGAAAGAGTAATTTTAAGCTCCGATTAAAGAGATAAGTTAAAGAGAGTTCGCGTAGGGCAGGTAAAAAGCTTTACTCAGAGCTGTAATCCGTTAGTCGTGGAACCTGAGCGCAAGCTTTCCCTAAGATCATACGATTATGCAGTTAACCATGGAACTCATGCTTAAGCTCTGACTAGAGTCACGCCATTGTCCCGTTGTTTGTGGAAGGTAAAGTTCCGACCGCCAAAGCAAGAGGCTAAAGCCAAAAAGAACCTGCAAACAGACAGAAGTGTTCCTCCTCGAATTAAAAAGTGCATATAGTGAAAACAAGACTCTGACACGTGCAAAAGAGGTTAAACTTCTGGTGGTCGAAGCTAAGCCGCATTAAACAATTAAAGAAAAGACAGCAAGGATTCGAAAGCTAGCCACGTTTTATTCGGGGGATCAGGCTACACCCCGAAGACAGGAGCAACCAAGTCCATCGATCTCTGAGTCGCGCTGGGAGAGGCCTCGGATCTCCCCAGAAGCCGCAATAGCATATTCCCAGCATCATTTAAAGCTGTAAAAAGAAACAACTAAACCTACACACGAACCGTTAATGAAGTGCTAAGTCCAGCCCACGGAATACGTATGCCGTAGTGCAAAGTGACGATCGAGTGAGGCCAATGGAATATCGTTTCCCTGTGAATTTGCCAGAAACCCATATGCCGCACTCCACACCCTTCTCGAGTTCGAGCTAAGCACGCAGCGAAAGCTCTCGACTATATATGTATGAGTACATACATATGTCGTCTTCTTCGACACAGCCCCAGCGCTTCTCAAACTATGAGGCATACGAACGTTCCCGTGCAGGCCCGAATTGTAGTTGGAGAACCATCGGACATAGAAACTGTATTTGTTTTCTCTATTCTGAGCGGACATATTTAATCGATTTCGCCTTTATGATTATATCAGTTCTTTATTATCTAGATCCACGATGAAACCATGCCCACGTATATATAATTATTAACAATTAGACGTTAGACCCACTGAAGAGTATCTATTTGTAAGTTACAAATCGTCGTCGAACTGGTATGAAAAGAAGGAAAACGGATTTTAATTCGATGTAGGAGAACGACCTGTATATTCATATTTCTTTTCCCTTCCTCAGAACATACTACCACGTCGCCCTTGAGCTCAATGGATGTACTGGATAATTTATATGAGTATGAGTGAGTAGCGAGCTTCCTTAAATGGAGTCGTCAATTGTATTCTTCGAATATACACGTCTAAAAGGTTTTCGAATATTATGAAGTTTTACATACAGCGAGTCGATTTGTAATTATTTTTTTTATATATTATATCATAAGCTTATTTCTTTTCTTGATATTTTTTTTATAATGCATTTTCTGTGACATTATACATATTTATACCATACCTATATATATATATATATATATATGTACATGTAACTAGATTTAATTATTTTCTTATCAATCATTCTTACATTTTTTTTTTAAACAACAAGAACATAAATATGTCAGATGGAGTCATGAAGTCAAACCCCCTTAATTTTGATGTATTAAATAGTCATTAATTGTTACAAATGAAATACTAAATCAGTCTTGTTTGTCCTGAGTAGAGCATGCTGAGGTCCGAATCGTCGTAAAGCGACGCACTTGATAAGGGTTATGCCGTCCATAATATGGCATACTAAAGGTAGGGAGGGTAGAGAAGGGGTCAAGGTCATCTGATTTCCCCGATAACTACGGAATATAACCAGACTATTTGTCGGTAGTCGAGTATCCCTCCATTAAATAACCGTACCATTATTCCATTATTTCCGTTTGAGTGTTCCTTTTGAACGTTAAATCCCGTGTACCTAAAACATCTTTGCGAATGTGTCCGTATGGCATATAGGAGACTAGGAAAGATCCCACGACATTCCGGTTAGAGCAGTTAGAGCATAGCTAGAGGTACACAGTCCAAAATCCAGCCATACCTTTGGTGTATAAGCCTCCACCAATGTACGTACAAACCACATCCGTACGTACGATTTTTAAACACCACTGTATTTCTGCACATTACATAGATTGGCGCCCAACGTGGGGCCCGAGTTGACAAGCAAATGCTAGTTACTACTGGTTTAAACCCCAAAACAATTAAGCTCTTTGTATCCACCAGATAAAGTAATAGGTTTCCTCTTTTGCTACTGTAACGGAGGCTATTGAGGGAATTTTGGTTTTAGGTTCTGAGATTCGGAACAGCCAACCAATATAATCCGCCAGGTAGCGAGAGATGGAAAACTTGTTCTTTGAAATTATTATCGAGGTTAATTAGCGAATTACGATAACTATTCACAAAGGCGGATAGGTCGTCCTAATTATAATCGTATAACCCCCACTGAAATTTAGGAAGGAAGAGAGTTGATGGCTTTCGGAAATCTAATCTTCTAGATGCCGATCTGGAGTTTAGCCATGGCCATTGCTATCTGCCACATAAATGTTCCATAGACCAATGTAGAGCCCAATCAGGTTATATTCCGAAAAAAAAAAAAAGTGTGTACGAATGAGGACGGAAGCATGCTCGAAAAAGGACAAACTTTTGTTAATTAGAGGTCAAATAGTAGGATTCAATTTAAGCTAGTATCCTATATTAGTGGAGTCAAACATCATCGACTTAAATATTATCGATTACATACAAGTACTTTTGTTTACTCGGAATATGTCGCCAGTGCAGCGTACCCCTGGAGACAAGGCATCCGGTGGCGTTGAATCCGTGAGCTGCGGTATATGTCAACAGGCATTAGGAGGCAATCATTTAATCTGTACGGCGCCTTGTCGTCATCGGTACCATGATTCTTGTATGCAAGCGTTCATAAAGAACAACAAAAATTGCCCAGTTTGTAGGGTAGAGATTTATTAAAGAAACCAAGAGCGTATGCATGGAATTCTTTGGCTGACAAGGCATTCGAAGAACTTAAGCAGTGCTTGACGTCAGCGCCTATTTTGTCCACTCCGGATTTCTCAAAACCTTTTTTGCTTTTATGTGATGCTAGTACAGTAGGAATTGGCTGTGTGTTAGCTCAAAAGAACGAGGAAGGAGAAGAGCTACCCATTGCATTCATGTCAGAGAAGTTATCCAAAGCCCAAACAAACTACTCAGTGACTGAGCTAGAATGTTTAGCGGTGATAAAAGGAATAAAGAAGTTTCGCGCATATGTAGAAGGGCAAGAATTTGAGGTTGTTACCGACCATGCCTCGTTACAATGGCTTATGCGTCAGAAAGAGTTGTCAGGTAGGTTAGCTCGATGGGCCATAAAGCTACAGGGATTCTCTTTTGAAATAACGCATCGAAAGGTACTCTTAACGTGGTAGCGGATGCTCTATCGCGTAGAGATGAGGTTTCCGTGTCCGAGGTGGAAGAACAGGGTCCGATAATTGATCTTTCCGCCGCAGAGTTTAAATCAGCAGAGTACCAAAGTCTAATAGACCATATTCGCGGTAATCAAGCTAAATTACCGGATTTGAAAATTCTCAATGATATGATCTATAAGAGAACTGAACCTGATCAAGGGAATAAGGTCGTAGATAAATTATCTTGGAAATTGTGGATACCTAGGGAGCTTACCCGAGAGGTAATCATTTTTATTCTGGCCGAAAATGAACCAACAAATACGACAATATGTAACGCATTGTGAAGTGTGTCGTCACACCAAACATCCGAGCATTGTTTTGAAACCGCCGATGGGAAAACCAATGGGGTCTGATCGTCCGTTCCAAAAACTTTATATGGATCTTCTTGGTCCCTACCCCCGGTCCAAGAAAGGGAATATTGGTCTTCTCATTATCGTAGATCATTTCACAAAATTCCATTTCCTGTGCCCCCTAAAGAGGTTTACTTCAAATCGGGTGTGTGAATACCTAGAAAGTAGTTTGTTCGGCACTTTCGGAGTACCCGAGGTGATATTAACAGATAATGGATCCCAATTCGTTTCTGGCGCCTTTCAAGCGTTTCTCACCCGCTTTGGAATACAACATATTCGAACCGCGATATACTCCCCACAGGCTAATGCCAGTGAGAGGCTCAATAGATCTGTGCTAGCAGCTATTAGAGCTTACATAAGTCAAGATCATTCCACTTGGGACGCAAAATTACCAGAAATCAGTGCTGCTCTCAGGTCCAGCGTGCACCAAAGTACGGGGTACTCACCGTATTTCCTAACATTTGGACAGAATATGATTCTAAATGGTAAGGACTATGAGCTGCTTCGGCGTCTACAACTCTTATCAGATGATTGTCGAATTAGTTATCCGGAAACCTTGCAAATTATACGAGAGTCGGCAAAGGAAAATGTGAAAGAGTCTCATGATCAAAACGCTAGAGATATAATCTGCGTAGTCGGAAAGTAGAATTTAAGGTTGGAGAGCCAGTACTTGCGCGCAATTTTTGTCAAAGCAATGCCATCAAAAGTTCAGTGCAAAGTTGGCCCCTGTTTTTATATCAGCCGTGGTGTCTCAGAGAGTAGGTTCCTCTTATTATCAGTTAAAGGATGAGCAGGGGAAAATTTTAGGAATATTCCATCTCAAGGATATGCAAGTCAAGCCATAAACAACTGCCTTTATTCTGTTTAGGCCTCGCCAGTGAAAACTGCCGTTTCCTCAACTGTGGTGTAGTGGGCAGTAGTGACTCTAAAACCTACAACGAACTTTCCAAGAGTTATTGTCTGCACTCTTCTGATTAGTAGCCCTAAGAAAGAGTAATTTTAAGCTCCGATTAAAGAGATAAGTTAAAGAGAGTTCGCGTAGGGCAGGTAAAAAGCTTTACTCAGAGCTGTAATCCGTTAGTCGTGGAACCTGAGCGCAAGCTTTCCCTAAGATCATACGATTATGCAGTTAACCATGGAACTCATGCTTAAGCTCTGACTAGAGTCACGCCATTGTCCCGTTGTTTGTGGAAGGTAAAGTTCCGACCGCCCAAGCAAGAGGCTATGCTAGGCGCCAAGAAAATTTCTGGTGGATTAAAGCCAAAAAGAACCTGCAACCAGACAGAAGTGTTCCTCCTCGAATTAAAAAGTGCATATAGTGAAAACAAGACTCTGACACGTGCAAAAGAGGTCAAACTTCTGGTGGTCGAAGCTAAGCCGCATTAAACAATGAAAGAAAAGACAGCAAGGATTCGAAAGCTAGCCACGTTTTATTCGGGGGATCAGGCTACACCCCGAAGACGGAGCAACCAAGTCCATCGATCTCTGGGTCGCGCTGGGAGAGGCCTCGGATCTCCCCAGAAGCCGCAATAGCATATTCCCAGCATCATTTAAAGCTGTAAAAAGAAACAACTAAACCTACACACGAACCGTTAATGAAGTGCTAAGTCCAGCCCACGGAATACGTATGCCGTAGTGCAAAGTGACGATCGAGTGAGGCCAATGGAATATCGTTTCCCTGTGAATTTGCCAGAAACCCATATGCCGCACTCGTCACCCTTCTCGAGTTCGAGCTAAGCACGCAGCGAAAGCTCTCGACTATATATGTATGAGTACATACATATGTCGTCTTCTTCGACACAGCCCCAGCGCTTCTCAAACTATGAGGCATATGAACGTTCCCGTGCAGGCCCGAATTGTAGTTGGAGAACCATCGGACATAGAAACTGTATTTATTTTCTCTATTCTGAGCGGACATATTTAATCGATTTCGCCTTTATGATTATATCAGTTCTTTATTATCTAGATCCACGATGAAACCATGCCCACGTATATATAATTATTAACAATTAGACGTTAGACCCACTGAAGAGTATCTATTTGTAAGTTACAAATCGTCGTCGAACTGGTATGAAAAGAAGGAAAACGGATTTTAATTCGATGTAGGAGAACGACCTGTATATTCATATTTCTTTTCCCTTCCTCAGAACATACTACCACGTCGCCCTTGAGCTCAATGGATGTACTGGATAATTTATATGAGTATGAGTGAGTAGCGAGCTTCCTTAAATGGAGTCGTCAATTGTATTCTTCGAATATACACGTCTAAAAGGTTTTCGAATATTATGAAGTTTTACATACAGCGAGTCGATTTGTAATTATTTTTTTATATATTATATCATAAGCTTATTTCGTTTCTTGATATTTTTTTATAATGCATTTTCTGTGACATTATACATATTTATACCATACCTATATATATATATATATATATGTACATGTAACTAGATTTAATTATTTTCTTATCAATCATTCTTACATTTTTTTTTTAAACAACAAGAACATAAATATGTCAGATGGAGTCATGAAGTCAAACCCCCTTAATTTTGATGTATTAAATAGTCATTAATTGTTACAAATGAAATACTAAATCAGTCTTGTTTGTCCTGAGTAGAGCATGCTGAGGTCCGAATCGTCGTAAAGCGACGCACTTGATAAGGGTTATGCCGTCCATAATATGGCATACTAACGGTAGGGAGGGTAGAGAAGGGGTCAAGGTCATCTGATTTCCCCGATAACTACGGAATATAACCAGACTATTTGTCGGTAGTCGAGTATCCCTCCATTAAATAACCGTACCATTATTCCATTATTTTCGTTTGAGTGTTCCTTTTGAACGTTAAATCCCGTGTACCTAAAACATCTTTGCGAATGTGTCCGTATGGCATATAGGAGACTAGGAAAGATCCCACGACATTCCGGCGAGCTAGTTAGAGCATAGCTAGAGGTACACAGTCCAAAATCCAGCCATACCTTTGGTGTATAAGCCTCCACCAATGTACGTACAAACCACATCCGTACGTACGATTTTTAAACACCACTGTATTTCTGCACATTACATTGCAAGGTGTTCATTGGCAGTATGTAGGCGAACTGGAGTGTACGTCTGCTGTGAACTGACTAGGCAATGTGAAGGATGCTGAGGGAGATGAGAATGAGCTCCGGCCACTGTCCACGAATTGCTCAAAATTAAGAGATGAGGAACAGTTCCGGCCGCCATTTGCAAAGTGTTCATTGGCAGTATGTAGGCGAACTGAGGTGTACGTCTGCTGAGAACTGACTAGGCAATGCGAAGGATGAAAATGAGCTCCAGCCACTGTCCACGAAGTGCTCAAAATAAAGAGATGAGAAACAATTCCGGCCGCCATTTGCAAAATGTTCATTGGCAGTATGTAGGCGAACTGGAGTCTGCGTCTGCTGTGAACTGACTAGGCAATGCAAAGGATGAGAATGAGCTCCGGCCACTGTCCCCAAAGTGCTTAAAATTAAGAGATGAGGAACAGTTCCGGCCGCCATTTGCAAAGTGTTCATTGGCAGTATGTAGGCGAACTGGACTATACTTCTGCTGTGAACTGACTAGGCAATGCGAAGGATGAGAATGACCTCCGGCCACTGTCCACGAAGTGCTCAAAATTAAAAGATGAGAAACAGTTCTGGCCGCCATTTGCAAAGTGTTCATTGGCAGTATGTAGGCGAACTGGAGTGTACGTCTGCTGTGAACTGACTAGGCAATGCAAAGGATGAGAATGAGCTCCGGCCACTGTACACGAAGTGCTCAAAATGATAAGATGAGAACCAGTTGCGGTCGAAATTTGCAAAGTGTTCATTGGCAGTATGTAGGCGAACTGCAGTGTACGTCTGCTGTGAACTGACTAGGCAATGAGAAGGATGAGAATGAGCTTCGGCCACCGTCCACGAAGTGCTCAAAATGAAAAGATAAGAACCAGTTGCGGCCGCCATTTGCAAAATGTTCATTGGCAGTATGTAGGCGAACTGCAGTGTACGTCTGCTGTGAACTGACTAGGCAATGAGAAGGATGAGAATGAGCTTCGGCCACCGTCCACGAAGTGCTCAAAATGAAAAGATAAGAAACAGTTCCGGCCGCTATTTGCAAAGTGCTTATTAGTTAAGTAAACAAGTAACATTCTCGGGCCCCCCCAATATGTTTGGCACCACTCTAACATTCTCGGGTGACTCTATAATGTTTTGGATCCGTCCTAACATTCTTGGGTCAACTTCTGCACTCAGAGTGCTGATGCAGCAAATGTCGCTGAAGTGGGCTGCGCCCCAACACCATTAGCTACCAGCGATCGCCTGACTTTTGGATCTGTTGCATGGTCAGAACTTTTCAAATATGTGTGGCCGGCTCGCCGGCTATGTTTCTAGATATTAGTTTTAGTTTTGTATGAACATTGATTCCGAGCACTTGGCTCCAATAAATACTACTCCGGCTTAAGCCGTTAAACTATCATTGTTTTACTTTGCCGAGCCACAAGGCCAGTAAAAAGGAAGGTAGTTTCCTTCCACCATAATCTCCTAATAAGAAACAGCGGAGTCGCCGACCGGCCGACACGCACCCCTCCTACAATGGCGAAACACCCGCACTGCTGCCGCCCCCTCTGCGTGCAGCAGACTAACGCTGGCCCATCGCAACAGCCGTCGCCCCCCGCCAACGCGATCGAAAAAGCAGCGCCCCTCAGCTTCGGCCCCCTGTCACCGTCCAACACGAGGGACACCGCCGCAAGGCACACCACATAATCATAATTTGTAGGCGAACTGGAGTGTACGTCTGCTGTGAACTGACTAGGCAATGCGAAGGATGAGAATGAGCTCCGGCCACTGTCCACGAAGTGCTCAAAATTAAGAGATGAAAAATAGTTCTGGCCGCCATTTGCAAAGTGTTCATTGGCAGTTTGTAGGCGAACTGGAGTGTACGTCTGCTGTGAACTGACTAGGCAATGCGAAGGATGAGAGTGACCTCCGGCCACTGTCCACGAAGTGCTCAAAATTAAAAGATGAGAAACAGTTCTGGCCGCCATTTGCAAAGTGTTCATTGGCAGTATGTAGGCGAACTGGAGTGTACGTCTGCTGTGAACTGACTAGGCAATGCAAAGGATGAGAATGAGCTCCGGCCACTGTACACGAAGTGCTCAAAATGAAGAGATGAGAAACAGTTCCGGCCACCATTTGCAAAGTGCTCATTGGCAATATGAAGGCGAACTGGAGTATACGTCTGCTGTGAACTGACTAGTCAATGACAAGGATGAGAATGAGCTCCGGCCACTGTCCACGAAGTGCTCAAAATTAAGAGACGAGAAACATTTCTGGCCGAAATTTGCAAAGTGCATATTAACAATATGTAGGCGAACTGGAGTATACGTCTGCTGTGAACTGACTAGGCAATGCGATGGATGAGAATGAGCTCCGGCCACTGTACACGAAGTGCTCAAAATGAAAAGATAAGAACCAGTTGCGGCCGCCATTTGCAAAATGTTCATTGGCAGTATGTAGGCGAACTGGAGTCTGCGTCTGCTGTGAACTGACTAGGCAATGCAAAGGATGAGAATGAGCTCCGGCCACTGTCCCCAAAGTGCTAAAATTAAGAGATGAGGAAAAGTTCCGGCCGCCATTTGCAAAGTGTTCATTGGCAGTATGTAGGCGAACTGGACTATACGTCTGCTGTGAACTGACTAGGCAATGCGAAGGATGAGAATGAGCTCCGGCCACTGTCCACGAAGTGCTCAAAATTAAGAGGTGAGGAACAGTTCCCGCCGTCATTTGCAAAGTGTTCATTGGCAGTATGTAGGCGAACTGGAGTCTGTGTCTGCTGTGAACTGACTAGGCAATGCGAAGGATGAGAATGACCTCCGGCCACTGTCCACGAAGTACTCAAAATTAAAAGATGAGAAACAGTTCTGGCCGCCATTTGCAATGTGTTCAATGGCAGTATGTAGGCGAACTGGAGTGTACGTCTGCTGTGAACTGACAAGTCAATGTGAAGGATGAGAATGTGCTCCGGCAACTGCCCACGAAGTGCTCAAAATTAAGAGACGAGATACAGTTCTGGCAGCCATTTGCAAAGTGTTCATTGGCAGTATGTAGGCGAACTGGAGTGTACGTCTGCTGTGAACTAACTAGACAATGCAAAGGATGAGAATGAGCTCCGGCCACTGTCCACGAAGTGCTCAAAATGAAAAGATGAGAACCAGTTGCGGCCGCAATTTGCAAAGTGTTCATTGGCAGTATGTAGGCGAACTGGAGTGTACGTCTGCTGTGAACTGACTAGTCAATGCAAGGATGAGAATGAGCACCGGCCACTGTCCACGAAGTGCTCAAAATTAAGAGATGAGAACAGTTCCGGCCGCCATTTGCAAAGTGCTCATTGGCATATGAGGCGAACTGGAGTTACGTCAGCTGTGAACTGACTAGGCAATGCGAAGGATGAGAATGAGCTCCGGCCACTGTCCACGAAGTGCTCAAAATTAAAAGATAAGAAACAGTTCTGGCCGCCATTTGCAAAGTGTTCATTGGCAGTATGTAGGCGAACTGGAGTATACGTCTGCTGTGAACTGACTAGGCAATGCGAATGGATGAGAATGAGCTCCGGCCACTGTCCACGAAGTGCTCAAAATTAAGAGATGAGAAACAGTTCCGGCCGCCATTTGCAAAGTGCTTATGGCAATATGTAGGCGAACTGGAGTGTGCGTCTGCTGTGAACTGACTAGGCAATGCGAAGGATGAGAATGAGCTCCGGCCACTGTCCACAAGTGCTCAAAATTAAGAGATGAGAAACAGTTCCGGCCGCCATTTGCAAAGTGTTCATTGGCAGTATGTAGGCGAACTGGAGTGTACGTCTGCTGTGAACTGACTAGTCAAGTGAAAGATGAGGATGAGTTTCGGCCACTGTCCACGAAGTGCTCAAAATGAAAGACGAGAAACAGTTCTGGCCGCCATTTGCAAAGTGTTCATTGGCAGTATGTAGGCGAACTGGAGTGTACGTCTGCTGTGAACTGACTAGGCAATGCGAAGGATGAGAATGAGCTCCGGCCACTGTCCACGAAGTGCTCAAAATTAAGAGATGAGAAACAGTTCCGGCCGCCATTTGCAAAGTGTTCATTGGCAGTATGTAGGCGAACTGGAGTGTACGTCTGCTGTGAACTGACTAGGCAATGCGAAGGATGAGAATGAGCTCCGGCCACTGTCCACGAAGTGCTCAAAATTAAGAGATGAGAAACAGTTCTGGCCACCATTTGCAAAGTGTCATTGGCAGTATGTAGGCGAACTGGAGTTACGTCTGCTGTGAACTGACTAGGCAATGCGAAGGATGAGAATGAGCTCCGGCCACTGTCCACGAAGTGCTCAAAATAAAAGATAGAAACATTCCGGCCGCCATTTGCAAAGTGTTCATTGGCAGTATGTAGCGAACTGGAGTGTACGTCTGCTGTGAACTGACTAGGCAATGCGAAGGATGAGAATGAGCTCCGGCCACTGTCCACGAAGTGCTCAAAATTAAAAGATAAGAAACAGTTCGGCCGCCATTTGCAAAGTGTT
Organism: Drosophila affinis; assembly: GCA_037356375.1. Lineage (NCBI taxonomy): Eukaryota > Metazoa > Arthropoda > Insecta > Diptera > Drosophilidae > Drosophila > Drosophila affinis. The sequence continues at coordinate 30,404,842 of CM074802.1, read as the reverse complement.
CATTGGCAGTATGTAGGCGAACTGGAGTGTACGTCTGCTGTGAACTGACTAGGCAATGCGAAGGATGAGAATGAGCTCCGGCCACTGTCCACAAAGTGCTCAAAATTAAGAGATAGAAACAGTTCGGCCGCCATTTGCAAAGTGTTCATTGGCAGTATGTAGGCGAACTGGAGTGTACGTCTGCTGTGAACTGACTAGGCAATGCGAAGGATGAGAATGAGCTCCGGCCACTGTCCACGAAGTGCTCAAAATTAAAGATAGAAACAGTTCGGCCGCCATTTGCAAAGTGTTCATTGGCAGTATGTAGGCGAACTGGAGTGTACGTCTGCTGTGAACTGACTAGGCAATGCGAAGGATGAGAATGAGCTCCGGCCACTGTCCACGAAGTGCTCAAAATTAAAAGATAAGAAACAGTTCTGGCCGCCATTTGCAAAGTGTTCATTGGCAGTATGTAGGCGAACTGGAGTGTACGTCTGCTGTGAACTGACTAGGCAATGCGAAGGATGAGAATGAGCTCCGGCCACTGTCCACGAAGTGCTCAAAATTAAAAGATGAAGAAACAGTTCGGCCGCCATTTGCAAAGTGTTCATTGGCAGTATGTAGGCGAACTGGAGTGTACGTCTGCTGTGAACTGACTAGCAATGCGAAGGATGAGAATGAGCTCCGGCACTGTCCACGAAGTGCTCAAAATTAAAAGATAAGAAACAGTTCTGGCCGCCATTTGCAAAGTGTTCATTGGCAGTATGTAGGCGAACTGGAGTGTACGTCTGCTGTGAACTGACTAGGCAATGCGAAGGATGAGAATGAGCTCCGGCCACTGTCCACGAAGTGCTCAAAATTAAAAGATAAGAAACAGTTCTGGCCGCCATTTGCAAAGTGTTCATTGGCAGTATGTAGGCGAACTGGAGTGTACGTCTGCTGTGAACTGACTAGGCAATGCGAAGGATGAGAATGAGCTCCGGCCACTGTCCACGAAGTGCTCAAATTAAAAGATAAGAAACAGTTCTGGCCGCCATTTGCAAAGTGTTCATTGGCAGTATGTAGGCGAACTGGAGTGTACGTCTGCTGTGAACTGACTAGGCAATGCGAAGGATGAGAATGAGCTCCGGCCACTGTCCACGAAGTGCTCAAAATTAAAAGATAAGAAACAGTTCCGGCCGCCATTTGCAAAGTGTTCATTGGCAGTATGTAGGCGAACTGGAGTGTACGTCTGCTGTGAACTGACTAGGCAATGCGAAGGATGAGAATGAGCTCCGGCCACTGTCCACGAAGTGCTCAAAATTAAAAGATAAGAAACAGTTCTGGCCGCCATTTGCAAAGTGTTCATTGGCAGTATGTAGGCGAACTGGAGTGTACGTCTGCTGTGAACTGACTAGGCAATGCGAAGGATGAGAATGAGCTCCGGCCACTGTCCACGAAGTGCTCAAAATTAAAGATAAGAAACAGTTCTGGCCGCCATTTGCAAAGTGTTCATTGGCAGTATGTAGGCGAACTGGAGTGTACGTCTGCTGTGAACTGACTAGGCAATGCGAAGGATGAGAATGAGCTCCGGCCACTGTCCACGAAGTGCTCAAAATTAAAAGATAAGAAACAGTTCCGGCCGCCATTTGCAAAGTGTTCATTGGCAGTATGTAGGCGAACTGGAGTGTACGTCTGCTGTGAACTGACTAGGCAATGCGAAGGATGAGAATGAGCTCCGGCCACTGTCACGAATGCTCAAAATTAAAAGATAAGAAACAGTTCGGCCGCCATTTGCAAAGTGTTCATTGGCAGTATGTAGGCGAGTGTACGTCTGCTGTGAACTGACTAGGCAATGCGAAGGATGAGAATGAGCTCCGGCCACTATCCACGAAGTGCTCAAAATTAAGAGATGAGAACCAGTTCCGGCCGCCATTTGCAAAGTGTTCATTGGCAGTATGTAGGCGAACTGGAGTGTACGTCTGCTGTGAACTGACTAGGCAATGCGAAGGATGAGAATGAGCTCCGGCCACTGTCCACGAAGTGCTCAAAATTAAAAGAAAAGAAACAGTTCTGGCCGCCATTTGCAAAGTGTTCATTGGCAGTATGTAGGCGAACTGGAGTGTACGTCTGCTGTGAACTGACTAGGCAATGCGAAGGATGAGAATGAGCTCCGGCCACTGTCCACGAAGTGCTCAAAATTAAAAGATAGAAACAGTTCCGGCCGCCATTTGCAAAGTGTTCATTGGCAGTATGTAGGCGAACTGGAGTGTACGTCTGCTGTGAACTGACTAGGCAATGCGAAGGATGAGAATGAGCTCCGGCCACTGTCCACGAAGTGCTCAAAATTAAAAGATAAGAAACAGTTCTGGCCGCCATTTGCAAAGTGTTCATTGGCAGTATGTAGGCGAACTGGAGTGTACGTCTGCTGTGAACTGACTAGGCAATGCGAAGGATGAGAATGAGCTCCGGCCACTGTCCACGAAGTGCTCAAAATTAAAAGATAGAAACAGTTCCGGCCGCATTTGCAAAGTGTTCATTGGCAGTATGTAGGCGAACTGGAGTGTACGTCTGCTGTGAACTGACTAGGCAATGCGAAGGATGAGAATGAGCTCCGGCCACTGTCCACGAAGTGCTCAAAATTAAAGATAAGAAACAGTTCTGGCCGCCATTTGCAAAGTGTTCATTGGCAGTATGTAGGCGAACTGGAGTGTACGTCTGCTGTGAACTGACTAGGCAATGCGAAGGATGAGAATGAGCTCCGGCCACTGTCCACGAAGTGCTCAAAATTAAAAGATAAGAAACAGTTCCGGCCGCCATTTGCAAAGTGTTCATTGGCAGTATGTAGGCGAACTGGAGTGTACGTCTGCTGTGAACTGACTAGGCAATGCGAAGGATGAGAATGAGCTCCGGCCACTGTCCACGAAGTGCTCAAAATTAAAAGATAAGAAACAGTTCCGGCCGCCATTTGCAAAGTGTTCATTGGCAGTATGTAGGCGAACTGGAGTGTACGTCTGCTGTGAACTGACTAGGCAATGCGAAGGATGAGAATGAGCTCCGGCCACTGTCCACGAAGTGCTCAAAATTAAAAGATAAGAAACAGTTCTGGCCGCCATTTGCAAAGTGTTCATTGGCAGTATGTAGGCGAACTGGAGTGTACGTCTGCTGTGAACTGACTAGCAATGCGAAGGATGAGAATGAGCTCCGGCCACTGTCCACGAAGTGCTCAAAATTAAAAGATAAGAAACAGTTCTGGCCGCCATTTGCAAAGTGTTCATTGGCAGTATGTAGGCGAACTGGAGTGTACGTCTGCTGTGAACTGACTAGGCAATGCGAAGGATGAGAATGAGCTCCGGCCACTGTCCACGAAGTGCTCAAAATTAAAAGATAAGAAACAGTTCTGGCCGCCATTTGCAAAGTGTTCATTGGCAGTATGTAGGCGAACTGGAGTGTACGTCTGCTGTGAACTGACTAGGCAATGCGAAGGATGAGAATGAGCTCCGGCCACTGTCCACGAAGTGCTCAAATTAAAAGATAAGAACAGTTCTGGCCGCCATTTGCAAAGTGTTCATTGGCAGTATGTATGAACTGACTAGGCAATGCGAAGGATGAGAATGAGCTCCGGCCACTGTCCACGAAGTGCTCAAAATTAAAGATAAGAAACAGTTCTGGCCGCCATTTGCAAAGTGTTCATTGGCAGTATGTAGGCGAACTGGAGTGTACGTCTGCTGTGAACTGACTAGGCAATGCGAAGGATGAGAATGAGCTCCGGCCACTGTCCACGAAGTGCTCAAAATTAAAGATAGAAACAGTTCGGCCGCCATTTGCAAAGTGTTCATTGGCAGTATGTAGGCGAACTGGAGTGTACGTCTGCTGTGAACTGACTAGGCAATGCGAAGGATGAGAATGAGCTCCGGCCACTGTCCACGAAGTGCTCAAAATTAAAGATAAGAAACAGTTCTGGCCGCCATTTGCAAAGTGTTCATTGGCAGTATGTAGGCGAACTGGAGTGTACGTCTGCTGTGAACTGACTAGGCAATGCGAAGGATGAGAATGAGCTCCGGCCACTGTCCACGAAGTGCTCAAAATTAAAAGATAAGAAACAGTTCGGCCGCCATTTGCAAAGTGTTCATTGGCAGTATGTAGGCGAACTGGAGTGTACGTCTGCTGTGAACTGACTAGGCAATGCGAAGGATGAGAATGAGCTCCGGCCACTGTCCACGAAGTGCTCAAAATTAAAGATGAGAAACAGTTCGGCCGCCATTTGCAAAGTGTTCATTGGCAGTATGTAGGCGAACTGGAGTGTACGTCTGCTGTGAACTGACTAGGCAATGCGAAGGATGAGAATGAGCTCCGGCCACTGTCCACGAAGTGCTCAAATTAAAGATAAGAAACAGTTCTGGCCGCCATTTGCAAAGTGTTCATTGGCAGTATGTAGGCGAACTGGAGTGTACGTCTGCTGTGAACTGACTAGGCAATGCGAAGGATGAGAATGAGCTCCGGCACTGTCCACGAAGTGCTCAAAATTAAAGATAAGAAACAGTTCTGGCCGCCATTTGCAAAGTGTTCATTGGCAGTATGTAGGCGAACTGGAGTGTACGTCTGCTGTGAACTGACTAGGCAATGCGAAGGATGAGAATGAGCTCCGGCCACTGTCACGAAGTGCTCAAAATTAAAAGATAGAAACAGTTCGGCCGCCATTTGCAAAGTGTTCATTGGCAGTATGTAGGCGAACTGGAGTGTACGTCTGCTGTGAACTGACTAGGCAATGCGAAGGATGAGAATGAGCTCCGGCCACTGTCCACGAAGTGCTCAAAATTAAAAGATAAGAACAGTTCCGGCCGCCATTTGCAAAGTGTTCATTGGCAGTATGTAGGCGAACTGGAGTGTACGTCTGCTGTGAACTGACTAGGCAATGCGAAGGATGAGAATGAGCTCCGGCCACTGTCCACGAAGTGCTCAAAATTAAAGATAGAAACAGTTCCGGCCGCCATTTGCAAAGTGTTCATTGGCAGTATGTAGGCGAACTGGAGTGTACGTCTGCTGTGAACTGACTAGGCAATGCGAAGGATGAGAATGAGCTCCGGCCACTGTCCACGAAGTGCTCAAAATTAAAAGATAAGAAACAGTTCGGCCGCCATTTGCAAAGTGTTCATTGGCAGTATGTAGGCGAACTGGAGTGTACGTCTGCTGTGAACTGACTAGGCAATGCGAAGGATGAGAATGAGCTCCGGCCACTGTCCACGAAGTGCTCAAAATTAAAGATAAGAAACAGTTCTGGCCGCCATTTGCAAAGTGTTCATTGGCAGTATGTAGGCGAACTGGAGTGTACGTCTGCTGTGAACTGACTAGGCAATGCGAAGGATGAGAATGAGCTCCGGCCACTGTCCACGAAGTGCTCAAAATTAAAGATAAGAAACAGTTCCGGCCGCCATTTGCAAAGTGTTCATTGGCAGTATGTAGGCGAACTGGAGTGTACGTCTGCTGTGAACTGACTAGGCAATGCGAAGGATGAGAATGAGCTCCGGCCACTGTCCACGAAGTGCTCAAAATTAAAGATAAGAAACAGTTCCGGCCGCCATTTGCAAAGTGTTCATTGGCAGTATGTAGGCGAACTGGAGTGTACGTCTGCTGTGAACTGACTAGGCAATGCGAAGGATGAGAATGAGCTCCGGCCACTGTCCACGAAGTGCTCAAAATTAAAGATAAGAAACAGTTCCGGCCGCCATTTGCAAAGTGTTCATTGGCAGTATGTAGGCGAACTGGAGTGTACGTCTGCTGTGAACTGACTAGGCAATGCGAAGGATGAGAATGAGCTCCGGCCACTGTCCACGAAGTGCTCAAATTAAAAGATGAGAAACAGTTCTGGCCGCCATTTGCAAAGTGTTCATTGGCAGTATGTAGGCGAACTGGAGTGTACGTCTGCTGTGAACTGACTAGGCAATGCGAAGGATGAGAATGAGCTCCGGCCACTGTCCACGAAGTGCTCAAAATTAAAAGATAAGAAACAGTTCTGGCCGCCATTTGCAAAGTGTTCATTGGCAGTATGTAGGCGAACTGGAGTGTACGTCTGCTGTGAACTGACTAGGCAATGCGAAGGATGAGAATGAGCTCCGGCCACTGTCCACGAAGTGCTCAAAATTAAAGATAGAAACAGTTCGGCCGCCATTTGCAAAGTGTTCATTGGCAGTATGTAGGCGAACTGGAGTGTACGTCTGCTGTGAACTGACTAGGCAATGCGAAGGATGAGAATGAGCTCCGGCCACTGTCACGAAGTGCTCAAAATTAAAGATAGAAACAGTTCTGGCCGCCATTTGCAAAGTGTTCATTGGCAGTATGTAGGCGAATGGAGTGTACGTCTGCTGTGAACTGACTAGGCAATGCGAAGGATGAGAATGAGCTCCGGCCACTGTCCACGAATGCTCAAATTAAAAGACAAGAAACAGTTCCGGCCGCCATTTGCAAAGTGTTCATTGGCAGTATGTAGGCGAACTGGAGTGTACGTCTGCTGTGAACTGACTAGGCAATGCGAAGGATGAGAATGAGCTCCGGCCACTGTCCACGAAGTGCTCAAAATTAAAGATAAGAAACAGTTCCGGCCGCCATTTGCAAAGTGTTCATTGGCAGTATGTAGGCGAACTGGAGTGTACGTCTGCTGTGAACTGACTAGGCAATGCGAAGGATGAGAATGAGCTCCGGCCACTGTCCACGAAGTGCTCAAAATTAAAGATAAGAAACAGTTCGGCCGCCATTTGCAAAGTGTTCATTGGCAGTATGTAGGCGAACTGGAGTGTACGTCTGCTGTGAACTGACTAGGCAATGCGAAGGATGAGAATGAGCTCCGGCCACTGTCCACGAAGTGCTCAAAATTAAAAGATAAGAAACAGTTCCGGCCGCCATTTGCAAAGTGTTCATTGGCAGTATGTAGGCGAACTGGAGTGTACGTCTGCTGTGAACTGACTAGGCAATGCGAAGGATGAGAATGAGCTCCGGCCACTGTCCACGAAGTGCTCAAAATTAAAGATAAGAAACAGTTCTGGCCGCCATTTGCAAAGTGTTCATTGGCAGTATGTAGGCGAACTGGAGTGTACGTCTGCTGTGAACTGACTAGGCAATGCGAAGGATGAGAATGAGCTCCGGCCACTGTCCACGAAGTGCTCAAAATTAAAAGATAAGAAACAGTTCTGGCCGCCATTTGCAAAGTGTTCATTGGCAGTATGTAGGCGAACTGGAGTGTACGTCTGCTGTGAACTGACTAGGCAATGCGAAGGATGAGAATGAGCTCCGGCCACTGTCCACGAAGTGCTCAAAATTAAAAGATAAGAAACAGTTCCGGCCGCCATTTGCAAAGTGTTCATTGGCAGTATGTAGGCGAACTGGAGTGTACGTCTGCTGTGAACTGACTAGGCAATGCGAAGGATGAGAATGAGCTCCGGCCACTGTCCACGAAGTGCTCAAAATTAAAGATGAGAAACAGTTCTGGCCGCCATTTGCAAAGTGTTCATTGGCAGTATGTAGGCGAACTGGAGTGTACGTCTGCTGTGAACTGACTAGGCAATGCGAAGGATGAGAATGAGCTCCGGCCACTGTCCACGAAGTGCTCAAAATTAAAGATGAGAAACAGTTCGGCCGCCATTTGCAAAGTGTTCATTGGCAGTATGTAGGCGAACTGGAGTGTACGTCTGCTGTGAACTGACTAGGCAATGCGAAGGATGAGAATGAGCTCCGGCCACTGTCCACGAAGTGCTCAAAATTAAGAGATAAGAAACAGTTCCGGCCGCCATTTGCAAAGTGTTCATTGGCAGTATGTAGGCGAACTGGAGTGTACGTCTGCTGTGAACTGACTAGGCAATGCGAAGGATGAGAATGAGCTCCGGCCACTGTCCACGAAGTGCTCAAAATTAAAAGATAAGAAACAGTTCTGGCCGCCATTTGCAAAGTGTTCATTGGCAGTATGTAGGCGAACTGGAGTGTACGTCTGCTGTGAACTGACTAGGCAATGCGAAGGATGAGAATGAGCTCCGGCCACTGTCCACGAAGTGCTCAAAATTAAAAGATAAGAAACAGTTCTGGCCGCCATTTGCAAAGTGTTCATTGGCAGTATGTAGGCGAACTGGAGTGTACGTCTGCTGTGAACTGACTAGGCAATGCGAAGGATGAGAATGAGCTCCGGCCACTGTCCACGAAGTGCTCAAAATTAAAAGATGAGAAACAGTTCCGGCCGCCATTTGCAAAGTGTTCATTGGCAGTATGTAGGCGAACTGGAGTGTACGTCTGCTGTGAACTGACTAGGCAATGCGAAGGATGAGAATGAGCTCCGGCCACTGTCCACGAAGTGCTCAAAATTAAAAGATAAGAAACAGTTCTGGCCGCCATTTGCAAAGTGTTCATTGGCAGTATGTAGGCGAACTGGAGTGTACGTCTGCTGTGAACTGACTAGGCAATGCGAAGGATGAGAATGAGCTCCGGCCACTGTCCACGAAGTGCTCAAAATTAAAAGATAAGAAACAGTTCTGGCCGCCATTTGCAAAGTGTTCATTGGCAGTATGTAGGCGAATGGAGTGTACGTCTGTTGTGAACTGACTAGGCAATGCGAAGGATGAGAATGAGCTCCGGCCACTGTCACGAAGTGCTCAAAATTAAAAGATAGAAACAGTTCTGGCCGCCATTTGCAAAGTGTTCATTGGCAGTATGTAGGCGAACTGGAGTGTACGTCTGCTGTGAACTGACTAGGCAATGCGAAGGATGAGAATGAGCTCCGGCCACTGTCCACGAAGTGCTCAAAATTAAAGATAGAAACAGTTCGGCCGCCATTTGCAAAGTGTTCATTGGCAGTATGTAGGCGAACTGGAGTGTACGTCTGCTGTGAACTGACTAGGCAATGCGAAGGATGAGAATGAGCTCCGGCACTGTCCACGAAGTGCTCAAAATTAAAGATAAGAAACAGTTCTGGCCGCCATTTGCAAAGTGTTCATTGGCAGTATGTAGGCGAACTGGAGTGTACGTCTGCTGTGAACTGACTAGGCAATGCGAAGGATGAGAATGAGCTCCGGCCACTGTCCACGAAGTGCTCAAAATTAAAGATAAGAAACAGTTCGGCCGCCATTTGCAAAGTGTTCATTGGCAGTATGTAGGCGAACTGGAGTGTACGTCTGCTGTGAACTGACTAGGCAATGCGAAGGATGAGAATGAGCTCCGGCCACTGTCCACGAAGTGCTCAAAATTAAAAGATAAGAAACAGTTCTGGCCGCCATTTGCAAAGTGTTCATTGGCAGTATGTAGGCGAACTGGAGTGTACGTCTGCTGTGAACTGACTAGGCAATGCGAAGGATGAGAATGAGCTCCGGCCACTGTCCACAAAGTGCTCAAAATTAAAAGATAGAAACAGTTCCGGCCGCCATTTGCAAAGTGTTCATTGGCAGTATGTAGGCGAACTGGAGTGTACGTCTGCTGTGAACTGACTAGGCAATGCGAAGGATGAGAATGAGCTCCGGCCACTATACACGAATGCTCAAATTAAAAGACAAGAAACAGTTCCGGCCGCCATTTGCAAAGTGTTCATTGGCAGTATGTAGGCGAACTGGAGTGTACGTCTGCTGTGAACTGACTAGGCAATGCGAAGGATGAGAATGAGCTCCGGCCACTGTCCACGAAGTGCTCAAAATTAAAGATAGAAACAGTTCTGGCCGCCATTTGCAAAGTGTTCATTGGCAGTATGTAGGCGAACTGGAGTGTACGTCTGCTGTGAACTGACTAGGCAATGCGAAGGATGAGAATGAGCTCCGGCCACTGTCCACGAAGTGCTCAAAATTAAAGATAAGAAACAGTTCGGCCGCCATTTGCAAAGTGTTCATTGGCAGTATGTAGGCGAACTGGAGTGTACGTCTGCTGTGAACTGACTAGGCAATGCGAAGGATGAGAATGAGCTCCGGCCACTGTCCACGAAGTGCTCAAAATTAAAGATAAGAAACAGTTCGGCCGCCATTTGCAAAGTGTTCATTGGCAGTATGTAGGCGAACTGGAGTGTACGTCTGCTGTGAACTGACTAGGCAATGCGAAGGATGAGAATGAGCTCCGGCCACTGTCACGAAGTGCTCAAAATTAAAGATAAGAAACAGTTCGGCCGCCATTTGCAAAGTGTTCATTGGCAGTATGTAGGCGAACTGGAGTGTACGTCTGCTGTGAACTGACTAGGCAATGCGAAGGATGAGAATGAGCTCCGGCCACTGTCCACGAAGTGCTCAAAATTAAAGATAAGAAACAGTTCCGGCCGCCATTTGCAAAGTGTTCATTGGCAGTATGTAGGCGAACTGGAGTGTACGTCTGCTGTGAACTGACTAGGCAATGCGAAGGATGAGAATGAGCTCCGGCCACTGTCCACGAAGTGCTCAAAATTAAAGATAAGAAACAGTTCTGGCCGCCATTTGCAAAGTGTTCATTGGCAGTATGTAGGCGAACTGGAGTGTACGTCTGCTGTGAACTGACTAGGCAATGCGAAGGATGAGAATGAGCTCCGGCCACTGTCCACGAAGTGCTCAAAATTAAAGATAAGAAACAGTTCGGCCGCCATTTGCAAAGTGTTCATTGGCAGTATGTAGGCGAACTGGAGTGTACGTCTGCTGTGAACTGACTAGGCAATGCGAAGGATGAGAATGAGCTCCGGCCACTGTCCACGAAGTGCTCAAAATTAAAAGATGAGAACAGTTCGGCCGCCATTTGCAAAGTGTTCATTGGCAGTATGTAGGCGAACTGGAGTGTACGTCTGCTGTGAACTGACTAGGCAATGCGAAGGATGAGAATGAGCTCCGGCCACTGTCCACGAAGTGCTCAAATTAAAAGATAAGAAACAGTTCGGCCGCCATTTGCAAAGTGTTCATTGGCAGTATGTAGGCGAACTGGAGTGTACGTCTGCTGTGAACTGACTAGGCAATGCGAAGGATGAGAATGAGCTCCGGCCACTGTCCACGAAGTGCTCAAAATTAAAAGATAAGAAACAGTTCTGGCCGCCATTTGCAAAGTGTTCATTGGCAGTATGTAGGCGAACTGGAGTGTACGTCTGCTGTGAACTGACTAGGCAATGCGAAGGATGAGAATGAGCTCCGGCCACTGTCCACGAAGTGCTCAAAATTAAAGATAAGAAACAGTTCTGGCCGCCATTTGCAAAGTGTTCATTGGCAGTATGTAGGCGAACTGGAGTGTACGTCTGCTGTGAACTGACTAGGCAATGCGAAGGATGAGAATGAGCTCCGGCCACTGTCCACGAAGTGCTCAAAATTAAAGATAAGAAACAGTTCTGGCCGCCATTTGCAAAGTGTTCATTGGCAGTATGTAGGCGAACTGGAGTGTACGTCTGCTGTGAACTGACTAGGCAATGCGAAGGATGAGAATGAGCTCCGGCCACTGTCCACGAAGTGCTCAAAATTAAAGATAAGAAACAGTTCCGGCCGCCATTTGCAAAGTGTTCATTGGCAGTATGTAGGCGAACTGGAGTGTACGTCTGCTGTGAACTGACTAGGCAATGCGAAGGATGAGAATGAGCTCCGGCCACTGTCCACGAAGTGCTCAAAATTAAAAGATAAGAAACAGTTCTGGCCGCCATTTGCAAAGTGTTCATTGGCAGTATGTAGGCGAACTGGAGTGTACGTCTGCTGTGAACTGACTAGGCAATGCGAAGGATGAGAATGAGCTCCGGCCACTGTCACGAAGTGCTCAAAATTAAAAGATAAGAAACAGTTCCGGCCGCCATTTGCAAAGTGTTCATTGGCAGTATGTAGGCGAACTGGAGTGTACGTCTGCTGTGAACTGACTAGGCAATGCGAAGGATGAGAATGAGCTCCGGCCACTGTCCACGAAGTGCTCAAAATTAAAGATAAGAAACAGTTCGGCCGCCATTTGCAAAGTGTTCATTGGCAGTATGTAGGCGAACTGGAGTGTACGTCTGCTGTGAACTGACTAGGCAATGCGAAGGATGAGAATGAGCTCCGGCCACTGTCACGAAGTGCTCAAAATTAAAGATAAGAAACAGTTCCGGCCGCCATTTGCAAAGTGTTCATTGGCAGTATGTAGGCGAACTGGAGTGTACGTCTGCTGTGAACTGACTAGGCAATGCGAAGGATGAGAATGAGCTCCGGCCACTGTCCACGAAGTGCTCAAAATTAAAAGATAAGAAACAGTTCTGGCCGCCATTTGCAAAGTGTTCATTGGCAGTATGTAGGCGAACTGGAGTGTACGTCTGCTGTGAACTGACTAGGCAATGCGAAGGATGAGAATGAGCTCCGGCCACTGTCCACGAAGTGCTCAAAATTAAAGATAAGAACAGTTCCGGCCGCCATTTGCAAAGTGTTCATTGGCAGTATGTAGGCGAACTGGAGTGTACGTCTGCTGTGAACTGACTAGGCAATGCGAAGGATGAGAATGAGCTCCGGCCACTATACACGAAGTGCTCAAAATTAAAGATGAGAAACAGTTCCGGCCGCCATTTGCAAAGTGTTCATTGGCAGTATGTAGGCGAACTGGAGTGTACGTCTGCTGTGAACTGACTAGGCAATGCGAAGGATGAGAATGAGCTCCGGCCACTGTCCACGAAGTGCTCAAAATTAAAGATAAGAAACAGTTCCGGCCGCCATTTGCAAAGTGTTCATTGGCAGTATGTAGGCGAACTGGAGTGTACGTCTGCTGTGAACTGACTAGGCAATGCGAAGGATGAGAATGAGCTCCGGCCACTGTCCACGAAGTGCTCAAAATTAAAAGATAAGAAACAGTTCCGGCCGCCATTTGCAAAGTGTTCATTGGCAGTATGTAGGCGAACTGGAGTGTACGTCTGCTGTGAACTGACTAGGCAATGCGAAGGATGAGAATGAGCTCCGGCCACTGTCCACGAAGTGCTCAAATTAAAGATAAGAAACAGTTCTGGCCGCCATTTGCAAAGTGTTCATTGGCAGTATGTAGGCGAATTGGAGTGTACGTCTGCTGTGAACTGACTAGGCAATGCGAAGGATGAGAATGAGCTCCGGCCACTGTCCACGAAGTGCTCAAAATTAAAAGATAGAAACAGTTCGGCCGCCATTTGCAAAGTGTTCATTGGCAGTATGTAGGCGAACTGGAGTGTACGTCTGCTGTGAACTGACTAGGCAATGCGAAGGATGAGAATGAGCTCCGGCCACTGTCACGAAGTGCTCAAAATTAAAGATAAGAAACAGTTCCGGCCGCCATTTGCAAAGTGTTCATTGGCAGTATGTAGGCGAACTGGAGTGTACGTCTGCTGTGAACTGACTAGGCAATGCGAAGGATGAGAATGAGCTCCGGCCACTGTCCACGAAGTGCTCAAAATTAAAGATAAGAAACAGTTCTGGCCGCCATTTGCAAAGTGTTCATTGGCAGTATGTAGGCGAACTGGAGTGTACGTCTGCTGTGAACTGACTAGGCAATGCGAAGGATGAGAATGAGCTCCGGCCACTGTCCACGAAGTGCTCAAAATTAAAAGATAGAAACAGTTCGGCCGCCATTTGCAAAGTGTTCATTGGCAGTATGTAGGCGAACTGGAGTGTACGTCTGCTGTGAACTGACTAGGCAATGCGAAGGATGAGAATGAGCTCCGGCCACTGTCACGAAGTGCTCAAAATTAAGAGATAGAAACAGTTCGGCCGCCATTTGCAAAGTGTTCATTGGCAGTATGTAGGCGAACTGGAGTGTACGTCTGCTGTGAACTGACTAGGCAATGCGAAGGATGAGAATGAGCTCCGGCCACTGTCCACGAAGTGCTCAAAATTAAAAGATGAGAAACAGTTCCGGCCGCCATTTGCAAAGTGTTCATTGGCAGTATGTAGGCGAACTGGAGTGTACGTCTGCTGTGAACTGACTAGGCAATGCGAAGGATGAGAATGAGCTCCGGCCACTGTCCACGAAGTGCTCAAAATTAAAGATAGAAACAGTTCCGGCCGCCATTTGCAAAGTGTTCATTGGCAGTATGTAGGCGAACTGGAGTGTACGTCTGCTGTGAACTGACTAGGCAATGCGAAGGATGAGAATGAGCTCCGGCCACTGTCCACGAAGTGCTCAAAATTAAAGATAAGAAACAGTTCGGCCGCCATTTGCAAAGTGTTCATTGGCAGTATGTAGGCGAACTGGAGTGTACGTCTGCTGTGAACTGACTAGGCAATGCGAAGGATGAGAATGAGCTCCGGCCACTGTCACGAAGTGCTCAAAATTAAAGATAAGAAACAGTTCGGCCGCCATTTGCAAAGTGTTCATTGGCAGTATGTAGGCGAACTGGAGTGTACGTCTGCTGTGAACTGACTAGGCAATGCGAAGGATGAGAATGAGCTCCGGCCACTGTCACGAAGTGCTCAAAATTAAGAGATGAGAAACAGTTCGGCCGCCATTTGCAAAGTGTTCATTGGCAGTATGTAGGCGAACTGGAGTGTACGTCTGCTGTGAACTGACTAGGCAATGCGAAGGATGAGAATGAGCTCCGGCCACTGTCCACGAAGTGCTCAAAATTAAGAGATAGAAACAGTTCCGGCCGCCATTTGCAAAGTGTTCATTGGCAGTATGTAGGCGAACTGGAGTGTACGTCTGCTGTGAACTGACTAGGCAATGCGAAGGATGAGAATGAGCTCCGGCCACTGTCACGAAGTGCTCAAAATTAAAGATAAGAAACAGTTCCGGCCGCCATTTGCAAAGTGTTCATTGGCAGTATGTAGGCGAACTGGAGTGTACGTCTGCTGTGAACTGACTAGGCAATGCGAAGGATGAGAATGAGCTCCGGCCACTGTCCACGAAGTGCTCAAAATTAAAAGATTAGAAACAGTTCCGGCCGCCATTTGCAAAGTGTTCATTGGCAGTATGTAGGCGAACTGGAGTGTACGTCTGCTGTGAACTGACTAGGCAATGCGAAGGATGAGAATGAGCTCCGGCCACTGTCCACGAAGTGCTCAAAATTAAAGATAAGAAACAGTTCGGCCGCCATTTGCAAAGTGTTCATTGGCAGTATGTAGGCGAACTGGAGTGTACGTCTGCTGTGAACTGACTAGGCAATGCGAAGGATGAGAATGAGCTCCGGCCACTGTCCACGAAGTGCTCAAAATTAAGAGATGAGAAACAGTTCCGGCCGCCATTTGCAAAGTGTTCATTGGCAGTATGTAGGCGAACTGGAGTGTACGTCTGCTGTGAACTGACTAGGCAATGCGAAGGATGAGAATGAGCTCCGGCCACTGTCCACGAAGTGCTCAAAATTAAAGATAGAAACAGTTCTGGCCGCCATTTGCAAAGTGTTCATTGGCAGTATGTAGGCGAACTGGAGTGTACGTCTGCTGTGAACTGACTAGGCAATGCGAAGGATGAGAATGAGCTCCGGCCACTGTCACGAAGTGCTCAAAATTAAAGATAAGAAACAGTTCCGGCCGCCATTTGCAAAGTGTTCATTGGCAGTATGTAGGCGAACTGGAGTGTACGTCTGCTGTGAACTGACTAGGCAATGCGAAGGATGAGAATGAGCTCCGGCCACTGTCCACGAAGTGCTCAAAATTAAAGATAGAAACAGTTCGGCCGCCATTTGCAAAGTGTTCATTGGCAGTATGTAGGCGAACTGGAGTGTACGTCTGCTGTGAACTGACTAGGCAATGCGAAGGATGAGAATGAGCTCCGGCCACTGTCCACGAAGTGCTCAAAATTAAAGATAGAAACAGTTCCGGCCGCCATTTGCAAAGTGTTCATTGGCAGTATGTAGGCGAACTGGAGTGTACGTCTGCTGTGAACTGACTAGGCAATGCGAAGGATGAGAATGAGCTCCGGCCACTGTCCACGAAGTGCTCAAAATTAAAAGATGAGAAACAGTTCCGGCCGCCATTTGCAAAGTGTTCATTGGCAGTATGTAGGCGAACTGGAGTGTACGTCTGCTGTGAACTGACTAGGCAATGCGAAGGATGAGAATGAGCTCCGGCCACTGTCCACGAAGTGCTCAAAATTAAGAGATGAGAAACAGTTCCGGCCGCCATTTGCAAAGTGTTCATTGGCAGTATGTAGGCGAACTGGAGTGTACGTCTGCTGTGAACTGACTAGGCAATGCGAAGGATGAGAATGAGCTCCGGCCACTGTCCACGAAGTGCTCAAAATTAAGAGATAGAAACAGTTCGGCCGCCATTTGCAAAGTGTTCATTGGCAGTATGTAGGCGAACTGGAGTGTACGTCTGCTGTGAACTGACTAGGCAATGCGAAGGATGAGAATGAGCTCCGGCCACTGTCCACGAAGTGCTCAAAATTAAAGATGAGAACAGTTCCGGCCGCCATTTGCAAAGTGTTCATTGGCAGTATGTAGGCGAACTGGAGTGTACGTCTGCTGTGAACTGACTAGGCAATGCGAAGGATGAGAATGAGCTCCGGCCACTGTCCACGAAGTGCTCAAAATTAAAGATAAGAAACAGTTCCGGCCGCCATTTGCAAAGTGTTCATTGGCAGTATGTAGGCGAACTGGAGTGTACGTCTGCTGTGAACTGACTAGGCAATGCGAAGGATGAGAATGAGCTCCGGCCACTGTCCACGAAGTGCTCAAAATTAAGAGATAAGAAACAGTTCCGGCCGCCATTTGCAAAGTGTTCATTGGCAGTATGTAGGCGAACTGGAGTGTACGTCTGCTGTGAACTGACTAGGCAATGCGAAGGATGAGAATGAGCTCCGGCCACTATACACGAAGTGCTCAAAATTAAGAGATGAAAACCAGTTCCGGCCGCCATTTGCAAAGTGTTCATTGGCAGTATGTAGGCGAACTGGAGTGTACGTCTGCTGTGAACTGACTAGGCAATGCGAAGGATGAGAATGAGCTCCGGCCACTGTCCACGAAGTGCTCAAAATTAAGAGATGAGAAACAGTTCTGGCCGCCATTTGCAAAGTGTTCATTGGCAGTATGTAGGCGAACTGGAGTGTACGTCTGCTGTGAACTGACTAGGCAATGCGAAGGATGAGAATGAGCTCCGGCCACTGTCCACGAATTGCTCAAAATTAAAGATAAGAAACAGTTCTGGCCGCCATTTGCAAAGTGTTCATTGGCAGTATGTAGGCGAACTGGAGTGTACGTCTGCTGTGAACTGACTAGGCAATGCGAAGGATGAGAATGAGCTCCGGCCACTGTCCACGAAGTGCTCAAAATTAAAGATAGAAACAGTTCCGGCCGCCATTTGCAAAGTGTTCATTGGCAGTATGTAGGCGAACTGGAGTGTACGTCTGCTGTGAACTGACTAGGCAATGCGAAGGATGAGAATGAGCTCCGGCCACTGTCACGAAGTGCTCAAAATTAAGAGATGAGAAACAGTTCCGGCCGCCATTTGCAAAGTGTTCATTGGCAGTATGTAGGCGAACTGGAGTGTCGTCTGCTGTGAACTGACTAGGCAATGTGAAGGATGAGAATGAGCTCCGGCCACTGTCCACGAAGTGCTCAAAATTAAGAGATGAGAAACAGTTCCGGCCGCCATTTGCAAAGTGTTCATTGGCAGTATGTAGGCGAACTGGAGTGTACGTCTGCTGTGAACTGACTAGGCAATGCGAAGGATGAGAATGAGCTCCGGCCACTGTCACGAAGTGCTCAAAATTAAAGATAGAAACAGTTCCGGCCGCCATTTGCAAAGTGTTCATTGGCAGTATGTAGGCGAACTGGAGTGTACGTCTGCTGTGAACTGACTAGGCAATGCGAAGGATGAGAATGAGCTCCGGCCACTGTCCACGAAGTGCTCAAAATAAAGAGATGAAAACAGTTCCGGCCGCCATTTGCAAAGTGTTCATTGGCAGTATGTAGGCGAACTGGAGTGTACGTCTGCTGTGAACTGACTAGGCAATGCGAAGGATGAGAATGAGCTCCGGCCACTGTCCACGAAGTGCTCAAAATTAAGAGATGAGGAACAGTTCCGGCCGCATTTGCAAAGTTTTCATTGGCAGTATGTAGGCGAACTGGAGTGTACGTCTGCTGTGAACTGACTAGGCAATGCGAAGGATGAGAATGAGCTCCGGCCACTGTACACGAAGTGCTCAAAATTAAGAGATGAGAAACAGTTCCGGCCGCCATTTGCAAAGTGTTCATTGGCAGTATGTAGGCGAACTGGAGTGTACGTCTGCTGTGAACTGACTAGGCAATGCGAAGGATGAGAATGAGCTCCGGCCACTGTCCACGAAGTGCTCAAAATTAAGAGATGAGAAACAGTTCCGGCCGCCATTTGCAAAGTGTTCATTGCAGTATGTAGGCGAACTGGAGTGTACGTCTGCTGTGAACTGACTAGGCAATGCGAAGGATGAGAATGAGCTCCGGCCACTGTCCACGAAGTGCTCAAAATTAAAGATGAGAAACAGTTCCGGCCGCCATTTGCAAAGTGTTCATTGGCAGTATGTAGGCGAATGGAGTGTACGTCTGCTGTGAACTGACTAGGCAATGCGAAGGATGAGAATGAGCTCCGGCCACTGTCCACGAAGTGCTCAAAATTAAGAGATGAGAAACAGTTCCGGCCGCCATTTGCAAAGTGTTCATTGGCAGTATGTAGGCGAACTGGAGTGTACGTCTGCTGTGAACTGACTAGGCAATGCGAAGGATGAGAATGAGCTCCGGCCACTGTCCACGAAGTGCTCAAAATTAAGAGATGAGAAACAGTTCCGGCCGCCATTTGCAAAGTGTTCATTGGCAGTATGTAGGCGAATTGGAGTGTACGTCTGCTGTGAACTGACTAGGCAATGCGAAGGATGAGAATGAGCTCCGGCCACTGTCCACGAAGTGCTCAAAATTAAGAGATGAGAAACAGTTCCGGCCGCATTTGCAAAGTGTTCATTGGCAGTATGTAGGCGAACTGGAGTGTACGTCTGCTGTGAACTGACTAGGCAATGCGAAGGATGAGAATGAGCTCCGGCCACTGTACACGAAGTGCTCAAAATTAAGAGATGAGAACAGTTCCGGCCGCCATTTGCAAAGTGTTCATTGGCAGTATGTAGGCGAACTGGAGTATACGTCTGCTGTGAACTGACTAGGCAATGCGAAGGATGAGAATGAGCTCCGGCCACTGTCCACGAAGTGCTCAAAATAAAGAGATGAAAAACAATTCCGGCCGCCATTTGCAAAGTGTTCATTGGCAGTATGTAGGCGAACTGGAGTGTACGCCTGCTGTGAACTGACTAGGCAATGCGAAGGATGAGAATGAGCTCCGTCCACTGTCCACGAAGTGCTCAAAATTAAGAGATGAGAAACAGTTCCGGCCGCCATTTGCAAAGTGTTCATTGGCAGTATGTAGGCGAACTGGAGTGTACGTCTGCTGTGAACTGACTAGGCAATGCGAAGGATGAGAATGAGCTCCGGCCACTGTCCACGAAGTGCTCAAAATTAAGAGATGAGAACCAGTTCCGGCCGCCATTTGCAAAGTGTTCATTGGCAGTATGTAGGCGAACTGGAGTGTACGTCTGCTGTGAACTGACTAGGCAATGCGAAGGATGAAAATGAGCTCCGGCCACTGTCCACGAAGTGCTCAAAATTAAGAGATGAGAAACAGTTCCGGCCGCCATTTGCAAAGTGTTCATTGGCAGTATGTAGGCGAACTGGAGTGTACGTCTGCTGTGAACTGACTAGGCAATGCGAAGGATGAGAATGAGCTCCGGCCACTGTCCACGAAGTGCTCAAAATTAAGAGATGAGAAACAGTTCCGGCCGCCATTTGCAAAGTGTTCATTGGCATATGTAGGCGAACTGGAGTGTACGTCTGCTGTGAACTGACTAGGCAATGCGAAGGATGAGAATGAGCTCCGGCCACTGTACACGAGTGCTCAAAATTAAGAGATAAAAAAAGTTCGGCCGCATTTGCAAAGTGTTCATTGGCAGTATGTAGGCGAACTGGAGTGTACGTCTGCGTGAACTGACTAGGCAATGCGAAGGATGAAAATGACTCCGGCCACTGTCACAAGTGCTCAAAATTAAGAGATGAGAAACAGTTCCGGCCGCCATTTGCAAAGTGTTCATTGGCAGTATGTGGCGAACTGGATATACGTCTGCTGTGAAGTGACTAGGCAATGCGAAGGATGAGAATGAGCTCCGGCCACTGTCCACGAAGTGCTCAAAATTAAGAGATGAGAACAGTCGGCATGCAAGTGTTCATTGGCAGTATGTAGGTGAATGGAGTGTACGTCTGCTGTGAACTGACAGGCAATGCGAAGATGAGAATGAGCTCCGGCCACTTACACGAAGTGCTCAAAATTAAGAATGAGGAACAGTTCGGCCGCCATTTGCAAATGTTCATTGGCAGTATGTAGGCGAACTGGAGTGTACGTCTGCTGTGAACTGACTAGGCAATGCGAAGGATGAGAATGAGCTCCGGCCACTGTACACGAAGTGCTCAAAATGAAGAGATGAAAAATAGTTCTGGCCGCAATTTGCAAAGTGTTCATTGGCAGATTGTAGGCGAACTGGATTGGACGTCTGCTGTGAACTGACTAGGCAATGCGAAGGATGAGAATGAGCTCCGGCCACTGTCCACGAAGGGCTCAAAATTAAGAGATGAGGAACAGTTCCGGCCGCATTTGCAAAGTTTTCATTGGCAGTCTGTAGGCGAACTGGAGTGTACGCCTGCTGTGAACTGACTAGGCAATGCGAAGGATGAGAATGAGCTCCGTCCACTGTCCACGAAGTGCTCAAAATTAAAACATAAGAAACAGTTCCGGCCGCCATTTGCAAAGTGCTTATTGGCAATATGTAGGCGAATTGGAGTGTACGTCTGCTGTGAACTGACTAGGCAATGCGAAGGATGAGAATGAGCTCCGGCCACTGTACACGAAGTGCTCAAAATTAAGAGATGAGAAACAGTTCCGGCCGCCATTTGCAAAGTGTTTATTGGCAGTATGTAGGCGAACTGGAGTGTACGTCTGCTGTGAACTGACTAGGCAATGCGAAGGATGAGAATGAGCTCCGTCCACTGTCCACGAAGTGCTCAAAATTAAAACATAAGAAACAGTTCCGGCCGCCATTTGCAAAGTGCTTATTGGCAATATGTAGGCGAATTGGAGTGTACGTCTGCTGTGAACTGACTAGGCAATGCGAAGGATGAGAATGAGCTCCGGCCACTGTACACGAAGTGCTCAAAATTAAGAGATGAGAAACAGTTCCGGCCGCCATTTGCAAAGTGTTCATTGGCAGTATGTAGGCGAACTGGAGTGTGCGTCTGCTGTGAACTGACTAGGCAATGCGAAGGATGAGAATGAGCTCCGGCCACTGTACACGAAGTGCTCAAAATTTAGAGATGAGGAACAGTTCCGGCCGTCATTTGCAAAGTGTTCATTGGCAGTATGTAGGCGAACTGGAGTGTGCGTCTGCTGTGAACAGACTAGGCAATGCGAAGGATGAAAATGAACTCCGGCCACTGTACACGAAGTGCTCAAAATTAAGAGATGAGGAACAGTTCCGGCCGCCATTTGCAAAGTGTTCATTGGCAGTATGTGGGCGAACTGGAGTGTACGCCTGCTGTGAACTGACTAGGCAATGCGAAGGATGAGAATGAGCTCCGTCCACTGTCCACGAAGTGCTCAAAATTAAGAGATGAGAAACAGTTCCGGACGCCATTTGCGAAGTGCTTATTGACAATATGTAGGCGAATTGGAGTGTACGTCTGCTGTGAACTGACTAGGCAATGCGAAGGATGAGAATGAGCTCCGGCCACTGTACACGAGTGCTCAAAATTAAGAGATAAAAAAAAGTTCTGGCCGACATTTGCAAAGTGTTCATTGGCAGTTTGTAGACGAACTGGAGTGTACGTCTGCAGTGAACTGACTAGGCAATGCGAAGGATGAAAATGAACTCCGGCCACTGTACACGAAGTGCTCAAAATTAAGAGATGAGGAACAGTTCCGGCCGCCATTTGCAAAGTGTTCATTGGCAGTATGTGGGCGAACTGGACTATACGTCTGCTGTGAAGTGACTAGGCAATGCGAAGGATGAGAATGAGCTCCGGCCACTGTCCACGAAGTGCTCAAAATTAAGAGATGACGAACAGATCGCAACGATTTCATTGGCAGTATGTAGGTGAAATGGAGTGTACGTCTGCTGTGAACTGACAAGGCAATGCGAAGAATGAGAATGAGCTCCGGACAATATACACGAAGTGCTCAAAATTAAGAGATGAGGAACAGTTCCGGCCGCCATTTGCAAAGTGTTCATTGGCAGTATGTAGGCGAACTGGAGTGTACGTCTGCTGTGAACTGACTAGGCAATGCGAAGGATGAGAATGAGCTCCGGCCACTGTACACGAAGTGCTCAAAATGAAGAGATGAAAAATAGTTCTGGCCGCAATTTGCAAAGTGTTCATTGGCAGATTGTAGGCGAACTGGAATGAACGTCTGCTGTGAACTGACTAGGCAATGCGAAGGACGAGAATTAGCTCCGGCCACTGTACACGAAGTGCTCAAAATTAAGAGATGAGAAACAGTTCCGGCCGCCATTTGCAAAGTGTTCATTGGCAGTATGTAGGCGAACTGGAGTGTACGTCTGCTGTGAACTGACTAGGCAATGCGAAGGATGAGAATGAGCTCCGTCCACTGTCCACGAAGTGCTCAAAATTAAAACATAAGAAACAGTTCCGGCCGCCATTTGCAAAGTGCTTATTGGCAAATGTAGGCGAATTGGAGTGTACGTCTGCTGTGAACTGACTAGGCAATGCGAAGATGAGAATTAGCTCCGGCCACTGTACACGAAGTGCGTAAAATTAAGAGATGAGAAACAGTTCCGGCCGCCATTTGCAAAGTGTTCATTGGCAGTATGTAGGCGAACTGGAGTCTGCGTCTGCTGTGAACTGACTACGCAATGCGAAGGATGAGAATTAGCACCGGCCACTGTACACGAAGTGCTCAAAATTAAGAGATGAGAAACAGTTCTGGCCGCCATTTGCATAGTGTTCATTGGCAGTATGTAGGCGAACTGGACTATACGTCTGCTGTGAACTGACTAGGCAATGCGAATGATGAGAATGAGCGCTGGCCACTGTCCACGAAGTGCTCAAAGTTAAGAGATGAGGAACAGTTCCGGCCGCCATTTGCAAAGTGTTCATTGGCAGTATGTAGGCGAACTGGAGTCTGCGTCTGCTGTGAACTGACTACGCAATGCGAAGGATGAGAATTAGCACCGGCCACTGTACACGAAGTGCTCAAAATTAAGAGATGAGAAACAGTTCCGGCCGCCATTTGCAAAGTGTTCATTGGCAGTATGTAGGCGAACTGGACTATACGTCTGCTGTGAACTGACTAGGCAATGCGAATGATGAGAATGAGCGCTGGCCACTGTCCACGAAGTGCTCAAAGTTAAGAGATGAGGAACAGTTCCGGCCGCCATTTGCAAAGTGTTCATTGGCAGTATGTAGGTGAACTGGAGTGTGCGTCTGCTGTGAACAGACTAGGCAATGCGAAGGATGAGAATGAGCTCCGGCCACTGTACACGAAGTGCTCAAAATTAAGAGATGAAAAATAGTTCTGGCCGCCATTTGCATAGTGTTCATTGGCAGTATGTAGGCGAACTGGACTATACGTCTGCTGTGAACTGACTAGGCAATGCGAATGATGAGAATGAGCGCTGGCCACTGTCCACGAAGTGCTCAAAGTTAAGAGATGAGGAACAGTTCCGGCCGCCATTTGCAAAGTGTTCATTGGCAGTATGTAGGCGAACTGGAGTCTGCGTCTGCTGTGAACTGACTACGCAATGCGAAGGATGAGAATTAGCACCGGCCACTGTACACGAAGTGCTCAAAA
The DNA here is from genome assembly GCA_037356375.1 of Drosophila affinis. Lineage (NCBI taxonomy): Eukaryota > Metazoa > Arthropoda > Insecta > Diptera > Drosophilidae > Drosophila > Drosophila affinis. The sequence goes on along the minus strand of CM074802.1, from coordinate 30,381,140 downwards.
TTAAGAGATGAGAAACAGTTCCGGCCGCCACTTGCAATTTGTTCATTGGCAGTATGTAGGCGAACTGGACTATACGTCTGCTGTGAACTGACTAGGCAATGCGAAGGATGAGAATTAGCTCCGGCCACTGTACACGAAGTGCGCAAAATTAAGAGATGAGAAACAGTTCCGGCCGCCATTTGCAAAGTGTTCATTGGCAGTATGTAGGCGAACTGGAGTGTGCGTCTGCTGTGAACAGACTAGGCAATGCGAAGGATGAGAATGAGCTCCGGCCACTGTACACGAAGTGCTCAAAATTAAGAGATGAAAAATAGTTCTGGCCGCCATTTGCAAAGTGTTCATTGGCAGTATGTAGGCGAACTGGAGTCTGCGTCTGCTGTGAACTGACTAGGCAATGCGAAGGATGAGAATGAGCTCCGGCCACTGTCCGCGAAGTGCTCAAAGTTAAGAGATGAGGAACAGTTCCGGCCGCCATTTGCAAAGTGTTCATTGGCAGTATGTAGGCGAACTGGAGTCTGCGTCTGCTGTGAACTGACTACGCAATGCGAAGGATGAGAATTAGCACCGGCCACTGTACACGAAGTGCTCAAAATTAAGAGATGAGAAACAGTTCCGGCCGCCACTTGCAAAGTGTTCATTGGCAGTATGTAGGCGAACTGGACTATACGTCTGCTGTGAACTGACTAGGCAATGCGAATGATGAGAATGAGCGCTGGCCACTGTCCACGAAGTGCTCAAAGTTAAGAGATGAGGAACAGTTCCGGCCGCCATTTGCAAAGTGTTCATTTGCAGTATGTAGGCGAACTGGAGTGTACGCCTGGTGTGAGCTGACTAGGCAAGGCGAAGGATGAGAATGAGCTCCGTCCATTGTCCACGAAGTGCTCAAAATTAAAACATAAGAAACAGTTCCGGCCGCCATTTGCAAAGTGCTTATTGGCAATATGTAGGCGAATTGTAGTGTACGTCTGCTGTGAACTGACTAGGCAATGCGAAGGATGAGAATGAGCTCCGGCCACTGTCCACGAAGTGCTCAAAGTTAAGAGATGAGGAACAGTTCCGGCCGCCATTTGCAAAGTGTTCATTGGCAGTATGTAGGCGAACTGGAGTCTGCGTCTGCTGTGAACAGACTAGGCAATGCAAAGGATGAGAATGAGCTCCGGCCACTGTCCACGAAGTGCTCAAAATTAAGAGATGAGGAACAGTTCCGGCCGCATTTGCAAAGTTTTCATTGGCAGTATGTAGGCGAACTGGAGTCTGCGTCTGCTGTGAACTGACTAGGCAATGCGAAGGATGAGAATGAGCTCCGGCCACTGTCCACGATGTGCTCAAAATAAATAGATGAAAAACAATTCCGGCCGCCATTTGCAAAGTGTTCATTGGCAGTATGTAGGCGAACTGGAGTCTGCGTCTGCTGTGAACTGACTAGGCAATGCGAAGAATAAGAATGAGCTCCGGCCACTGTCCGCGAAGTGCTCAAAGTTAAGAGATGAGGAACAGTTCCGGCCGCCATTTGCAAAGTGTTCATTGGCAGTATGTAGGCGAACTGGAGTCTGCGTCTGCTGTGAACTGACTAGGCAATGCGAAGGACGAGAATTAGCTCCGGCCACTGTACACGAAGTGCTCAAAATTAAGAGATGAGAAACAGTTCCGGCCGCCATTTGCAAAGTGTTCATTGGCAGTATGTAGGCGAACTGGAGTGTACGTCTGCTGTGAACTGACTAGGCAATGCGAAGGATGAGAATGAGCTCCGTCCACTGTCCACGAAGTGCTCAAAATTAAAACATAAGAAACAGTTCCGGCCGCCATTTGCAAAGTGCTTATTGGCAAAATGTAGGCGAATTGGAGTGTACGTCTGCTGTGAACTGACTAGGCAATGCGAAGATGAGAATTAGCTCCGGCCACTGTACACGAAGTGCGTAAAATTAAGAGATGAGAAACAGTTCCGGCCGCCATTTGCAAAGTGTTCATTGGCAGTATGTAGGTGAACTGGAGTGTGCGTCTGCTGTGAACAGACTAGGCAATGCGAAGGATGAGAATGAGCTCCGGCCACTGTACACGAAGTGCTCAAAATTAAGAGATGAAAAATAGTTCTGGCCGCCATTTGCATAGTGTTCATTGGCAGTATGTAGGCGAACTGGACTATACGTCTGCTGTGAACTGACTAGGCAATGCGAATGATGAGAATGAGCGCTGGCCACTGTCCACGAAGTGCTCAAAGTTAAGAGATGAGGAACAGTTCCGGCCGCCATTTGCAAAGTGTTCATTGGCAGTATGTAGGCGAACTGGAGTCTGCGTCTGCTGTGAACTGACTACGCAATGCGAAGGATGAGAATTAGCACCGGCCACTGTACACGAAGTGCTCAAAATTAAGAGATGAGAAACAGTTCCGGCCGCCACTTGCAAAGTGTTCATTGGCAGTATGTAGGCGAACTGGACTATACGTCTGCTGTGAACTGACTAGGCAATGCGAAGGATGAGAATTAGCTCCGGCCACTGTACACGAAATGCGCAAAATTAAGAGATGAGAAACAGTTCCGGCCGCCATTTGCAAAGTGTTCATTGGCAGTATGTAGGCGAACTGGAGTGTGCGTCTGCTGTGAACAGACTAGGCAATGCGAAGGATGAGAATGAGCTCCGGCCACTGTACACGAAGTGCTCAAAATTAAGAGATGAAAAATAGTTCTGGCCGCCATTTGCAAAGTGTTCATTGGCAGTATGTAGGCGAACTGGAGTCTGCGTCTGCTGTGAACTGACTAGGCAATGCGAAGGATGAGAATGAGCTCCGGCCACTGTCCACGAAGTGCTCAAAAGAAAGAGATGAGAAACAATTCCGGCCGCCATTTGCAAAGTGTTCATTTGCAGTATGTAGGCGAACTGGAGTGTACGCCTGGTGTGAGCTGACTAGGCAATGCGAAGGATGAGAATGAGCTCCGTCCATTGTCCACGAAGTGCTCAAAATTAAAACATAAGAAACAGTTCCGGCCGCCATTTGCAAAGTGCTTATTGGCAATATGTAGGCGAATTGTAGTGTACGTCTGCTGTGAACTGACTAGGCAATGCGAAGGATGAGAATGAGCTCCGGCCACTGTCCACGAAGTGCTCAAAGTTAAGAGATGAGGAACAGTTCCGGCCGCCATTTGCAAAGTGTTCATTGGCAGTATGTAGGCGAACTGGAGTCTGCGTCTGCTGTGAACTGACTAGGCAATGCAAAGGATGAGAATGAGCTCCGGCCACTGTCCACGAAGTGCTCAAAATTAAGAGATGAGGAACAGTTCCGGCCGCATTTGCAAAGTTTTCATTGGCAGTATGTAGGCGAACTGGAGTCTGCGTCTGCTGTGAACTGACTAGGCAATGCGAAGGATGAGAATGAGCTCCGGCCACTGTCCACGATGTGCTCAAAATAAAGAGATGAAAAACAATTCCGGCCGCCATTTGCAAAGTGTTCATTGGCAGTATGTAGGCGAACTGGAGTCTGCGTCTGCTGTGAACTGACTAGGCAATGCGAAGAATAAGAATGAGCTCCGGCCACTGTCCGCGAAGTGCTCAAGTTAAGAGATGAGGAACAGTTCCGGCCGCCATTTGCAAAGTGTTCATTGGCAGTATGTAGGCGAACTGGAGTCTGCGTCTGCTGTGAACTGACTAGGCAATGCGAAGGATGAGAATGAGCTCCGGCCACTGTCCACGAAGTGCTCAAAATTAAGAGATGAAAAAAAGTTCTGGCCGCCATTTGCAAGTGTTCATTGGCAGTTTGTAGGCGAACTGGACTATACGTCTGCTGTGAAGTGACTAAGCAATGCGAAGGATGAGAATGAGCTCCGGCCACTGTCCACGAAGTGCTCAAATTAAAGAGATGAGATGACAAACAGTTCGCAAAGTGTTCATTGGCAGTATGTAGGCGAACTGGAGTGAACGTCTGCTGTGAACAGACAAGGCAATGCGAAGAATGAGAATGAGCTCCGGCCACTATACACGAAGTGCTCAAATTAAGAGATGAGAAACAGTACCGGCCGCATTTGCAAAGTGTTCATTCGCAGTATGTAGGCGAACTGGAGTGTACGTCTGCTGTGAACTGACTAGGCAATGCGAAGGATGAGAATGAGCTCCGGCCACTGTACACGAAGTGCTCAAAATTAAGAGATGAGGAACAGTTCCGGCCGCCATTTGCAAAGTGTTCATTGGCAGTATGTAGGCGAACTGGAGTGTACGTCTGCTGTGAACTGACTAGGCAATGCGAAGGATGAGAATGAGCTCCGGCCACTGTACACGAAGTGCTCAAAATGAAGAGATGAAAAATAGTTCTGGCCACAATTTGCACAGTGTTCATTGGCAGTTTGTAGGCGAACTGGAATGAACGTCTGCTGTGAACTGACTAGGCAATGCGAAGGATGAGAATGAGCTCCGGCCACTGTCCACGAAGTGTTCAAAATTAAGAGATGAGGAACAGTTCCGGCCGCCATTTGCAAAGTGTTCATTGGCAGTATGTAGGCGAACTGGAGTGTACGTCTGCTGTGAACTGACTAGGCAATGCGAAGGATGAAAATGAACTCCGGCCACTGTACACGAAGTGCTCAAAATTAAGAGATGAGGAACAGTTCCGGCCGCACTTTGCAAAGTGTTCATTGGCAGTTTGTAGGCGAACTGGAGTCTGCGTCTGCTGTGAACTGACTAGGCAATGCGAAGGATGAGAATGGGCTCCGGCCACTGTCCACGAAGTGCTCAAAATTAAGAGATGACAAACAGTTCGCAAAGTGTTCATTGGCAGTATGTAGGCGAACTGGACTATACGTCTGCTGTGAAGTGACTAGGCAATGCGAAGGATGAGAATGAGCTCCGGCCACTGTCCACGAAGTGCTCAAAATTAAGAGATGACAAGCAGTTCGCAAAGTGTTCATTGGCAGTATGTAGGCGAACTGGACTATACGTCTGCCGTGAACTGACTAGGCAATGCGAAGGATGAGAATGAGTTCCGGCCACTGTATACGAAGTGCTCAAAATTAAGAAATGAGAAACAGTTTCGGCCGCCATTTGCAAAGTGTTCATTGGCAGTATGTAGGCGAACTGGAGTCTGCGTCTGCTGTGAACTGACTAGGCAATGCGAAGAATAAGAATGAGCTCCGGCCACTGTCCGCGAAGTGCTCAAAGTTAAGAGATGAGGAACAGTTCCGGCCGCCATTTGCAAAGTGTTCATTGGCAGTATGTAGGCGAACTGGAGTCTGCGTCTGCTGTGAACTGACTAGGCAATGCGAAGGATGAGAATGAGCTCCGGCCACTGTCCACGAAGTGCTCAAAATTAAGAGATGAAAAAAAGTTCTGGCCGCCATTTGCAAAGTGTTCATTGGCAGTTTGTAGGCGAACTGGACTATACGTCTGCTGTGAAGTGACTAAGCAATGCGAAGGATGAGAATGAGCTCCGGCCACTGTCCACGAAGTGCTCAAAATTAAGAGATGACAAACAGTTCGCAAAGTGTTCATTGGCAGTATGTAGGCGAACTGGAGTGAACGTCTGCTGTGAACAGACAAGGCAATGCGAAGAATGAGAATGAGCTCCGGCCACTATACACGAAGTGCTCAAAATTAAGAGATGAGAAACAGTACCGGCCGCATTTGCAAAGTGTTCATTCGCAGTATGTAGGCGAACTGGAGTGTACGTCTGCTGTGAACTGACTAGGCAATGCGAAGGATGAGAATGAGCTCCGGCCACTGTACACGAAGTGCTCAAAATTAAGAGATGAGGAACAGTTCCGGCCGCCATTTGCAAAGTGTTCATTGGCAGTATGTAGGCGAACTGGAGTGTACGTCTGCTGTGAACTGACTAGGCAATGCGAAGGATGAGAATGAGCTCCGGCCACTGTACACGAAGTGCTCAAAATGAAGAGATGAAAAATAGTTCTGGCCACAATTTGCACAGTGTTCATTGGCAGTTTGTAGGCGAACTGGAATGAACGTCTGCTGTGAACTGACTAGGCAATGCGAAGGATGAGAATGAGCTCCGGCCACTGTCCACGAAGTGTTCAAAATTAAGAGATGAGGAACAGTTCCGGCCGCCATTTGCAAAGTGTTCATTGGCAGTATGTAGGCGAACTGGAGTGTACGTCTGCTGTGAACTGACTAGGCAATGCGAAGGATGAAAATGAACTCCGGCCACTGTACACGAAGTGCTCAAAATAAAGAGATGAGGAACAGTTCCGGCCGCACTTTGCAAAGTGTTCATTGGCAGTTTGTAGGCGAACTGGAGTCTGCGTCTGCTGTGAACTGACTAGGCAATGCGAAGGATGAGAATGGGCTCCGGCCACTGTCCACGAAGTGCTCAAAATTAAGAGATGACAAACAGTTCGCAAAGTGTTCATTGGCAGTATGTAGGCGAACTGGACTATACGTCTGCTGTGAAGTGACTAGGCAATGCGAAGGATGAGAATGAGCTCCGGCCACTGTCCACGAAGTGCTCAAAATTAAGAGATGACAAGCAGTTCGCAAAGTGTTCATTGGCAGTATGTAGGCGAACTGGACTATACGTCTGCCGTGAACTGACTAGGCAATGCGAAGGATGAGAATGAGTTCCGGCCACTGTATACGAAGTGCTCAAAATTAAGAAATGAGAAACAGTTTCGGCCGCCATTTGCAAAGTGTTCATTGGCAGTATGTAGGCGAACTTGAGTGTTCGTTTGCTGTGAACTGACTTGGCGATGCGAAGGATGAGAATGAGCTCCGGCCACTGTACACGAAGTGCTCAAAATTAAGAGATGAGAAACAGTTCCGGCCGCACTTTGCAAAGTGTTCATTGGCAGTTTGTAGGCGAACTGGAGTCTGCGTCTGCTGTGAACTGACTAGGCAATGCGAAGGATGAGAGTGGGCTCCGGCCACTGTCCACGAAGTGCTCAAAATTAAGAGATGACAAACAGTTCGCAAAGTGTTCATTGGCAGTATGTAGGCGAACTGGACTATACGTCTGCAGTGAAGTGACTAGGCAATGCGAAGGATGAGAATGAGCTCCGACCACTGTCCACGAAGTGCTCAAAATTAAGAGATGACAAGCAGTTCGCAAAGTGTTCATTGGCAGTATGTAGGCGAACTGGACTATACGTCTGCCGTGAACTGACTAGGCAATGCGAAGGATGAGAATGAGTTCCGGCCACTGTACACGAAGTGCTCAAAATTAAGAGATGAGAAACAGTTCCGCCCGCCATTTGCAAAGTGCTTATTGGCAATATGTAGGCGAACTGGAGTGTACGTCTGCTGTGAACTGACTAGGCAATACGAAGGATGAGAATGAGCTCCGGCCACTGTCCACGAAGTGGTCAAAATGAAAAGATGAGAAACAGTTCCGGCCGCCATTTGCAAAGTGTTCATTGGCAGTATGTAGGCGAACTGCAGTGTACGACTGCTGGGAACTGACTAGGCAATGCAAAGGATGAGAATGAGTTCCGGCCACTGTATACGAAGTGCTCAAAATTAAGAAATGAGAAACAGTTTCGGCCGCCATTTGCAAAGTGTTCATTGGCAGTTTGTAGGCGAACTGAAGTGTACGTCTGCTGTGAACTGACTAGGCAAAGCGAAGAATGCCGAGGGAGATGAGAATGAGCTCCGGCCACTGTCTACGAAGTGCTAAAAATTAAAAGTTAAGAAACACTTCTGGCCGCCATCTGCAAAGTGCTTATTGGCAATATGAAGGCGAACTGAAGTGTACGTCTGCTGTGAACTGACTAGGCAATGCGAAGGATGAGAATTAGCTCCGGCCACTGCTTACGAAGTGCTCAAAATTAGAAGATGAGAAACAGTTCCGGTCGCCATTTGCAAAGTGCTTATTGGAAATATGTAGGCGATGTAATATTGTGTTCCCTTAGTAGTTAGAAGCCACAGTTTTGGTTGATACAATCACGACACGACTGGTCGGATTGAAGTATATTTCTTGAATAATTCTTACACTTCTCTTATGGATTAGCTTAGGCTAACGCTGCCCATTGCTAAGCTGGCAGAGCCAGCAGCGGAGCAGCGGCATACATAAGTATATGTATGTGTGTTTGTATATATTAAGCAACGGAAACGTTGCTGAAGAACGGAGAGGCGCATGCACATAGTATATTATGTATATACGGTCAGATCCCTGCATTTATGCTGACTAGGTTCTGGCCGTTGCCCGCTACATTCAAGTGCGATCGTATTACGTTGCGCTGGGAATGTGTTGGGCTCTTTAGAGATTGTTTATGTCAGCGACAAAGTGTCGCTGATGGATTTGTATTTATGCAATAAAGTATTGCTGTTGATTTGTAACTGGGTACAGTGTACCCTCGTTAAATGTGCATACTACATCTCCCTCCTTTTGAAAAATAACGTAGCCTAGTGAAGTTATTTTACTTATTTATTTATTTCATTTTATATATATATATATTTTTGTTTTTATCTTAAAGAATTTTTTTTTTATTTAGTTTTATGTATACTATAATAAAAAATATGTACCTCTGCACATGTTATGTATGTAGGTTCCATGAATAATAAAAAAAATTGCTTTTGTAATGAAAAGTCTGTTGATGGTAGGCAGAAGATGTTAAAAAAAAATGTTTCTTTTTGTTTAAATATTTGAACGGCATTTATGAATAAATCCTAATACTCTGTTCCTATGTCCGTAATGAACGTCTTCATTGGACCGTACTTCAGAATAAAAGACTCAAATATAGCCTTAGCTATATTATATAGGATCGTTTTGGTTTGTAGACAAAATTGATTCTTTTTCTTTATCTTTTATTATTAGGGTCACCGGGTTGAGTAGCGCTACTCTTAATGTTTTCAATTTTTTTTTTAATGCCCATTTTCTTGAAATTATCTATTGAAACATGTTTAAAGATATTTTCCCACGGTGCCACTTTGAGTTGGCTGATTTTATGTATACCGGCTTGCATTTCAAGCCTTTGGAAGAATTGACCTAAGTCGAAGGTTCCATTAGTATATAAATCGCTAACGTCATACTTTACGTACCTCGTCATTTTTTTTATGGCTTCGAATACGTTGGGCTTTGAAGCTTTTTCTGTAGATTGCCTGGGCAATTCTACTATTTTATTTCCTGCGCAGGATTTTTGTCTACTTTGATCTTTGTTGCCTGGAAGTGACTTCAGGACTTGTTGTTTTTTTTCTTTAAATGACTTTTCTGGCCATCGATAGTCATCTACCATGGTCGGTACCACTTCTGGGTTCCTGATTTCCACGAAAATTTTGAAACAAGCGTTTGGCTTACAATGACCTACTAAGGGTCAACAAAGATGCTGAAGGAGATTCGACTTCAGATAACTTTGAACTTAAATTAACATTAAATTAATGTTGAAAAGCCTTGAACATGGACGTACATGTGGGACATTAGATGAATCTTTAGATGAATGTATCTATTTTGAACTTTACTGGGATCATTTCATAACTTTGAAAGCCAGTGTCCGTGTAAAATAACGATGTCGGAAAAACGTGGACATAGACGTCCATATGGGAATGCATATGTATGTATGTATGAATCTTTAGACCAACTCGGTCTAGTATTGTGAAAAACTTAAACATCGAACATAGACATAGGATGAGTTTCGTCCCTGTCAAAGATAATAATTATTTTTATGTCTGCTATTCCTGCACTAGCAATTTATGCAATGCATAATAAAGAAAAACAGATTGCCTAGTAACCAGTTATAACCGGTTCAGACGAATCTTGAATTTCTTAACGTAGCCTAAAGCCCTTCATACTTCTCCAACGAAAATTGGACATACGCAAATTAGGTCGGAAACAAAAATTTCCAATCACTTTGAAAACGAAGGACTCCTTTGTCAAAATGACAAATAGTAGCAGTAGCAAGAAGTAGTGAAAGCAAAGGATTATTATTAATAATCATAATAATCCGAAAACATCAACGCACATAAAACACATTACGAAGAAAATAAGCACATGACATAAATAAACCCAAAACCGGGAAATATTGGAATTTTGAATCTCTTAATATTTTCGTTAGCCTCAAGCCTTATACCACAGATGGAGTTGGAATTCCAGAAGTAGTAGCCATAATATGTTCAAACTGTTAAAAATTGTACAAGGAATTTCTTCATTGGAAACAAAAATAAAATTTATTCTGCGGGCAGGACATTTCATACAATTTGTTTTCTATATTTGTTTTCTATATTATATTTTCCGCATATTAGGTATGATCTCCTTTTTTTTTGTTTAGTGAATGGGGCTGTAAGTAATTTCTGGTAATACCTAACATGTGCAAAAATAGATATGTATATATTATTATACATAATAAGTATATATAATACATTATTTTCTATTAGCCCCATTTCGGGTGTATCGTATATTTTCAATTTTACTTATACGATTATTTCCCCTATATTATGGATTGATATTTGAATATTCTTTTACAGTTTCCTACCTATTTGTTCGTATAGCTTTACAGGCTACACCGCTATCGGGTAGAAAGAGTTCCGCTCAATTTTACAATGGTTTTCTTATATCGAATGTATCTTATTTTAATAATTTTATCAAAAAAAAATTTTCTGCTGTCATCATGCTCGTCTGCATCAGCTGGTCGTCGCCGGTTGGCTCGCTGATGCTCCATCGTAGGCGTAAGAGGCGGCCTGCCCCTCACGCTTGCTGGTTGTCGCTTCTTCCGATGTTGTTGTTGTCTTGCGGGTAGATTGTTGTTGTTAATACCTGTTTTGGTATCTGCTTTAGAGGAGGAGTTATTGTTTTAGAGTTTATTGGTGTCTTTATGTTTGTGGCTGAGTGAGCTGGAGTTATTGGCTGTTGAATCTTTTGGGCTGTTGCCCAGGCGGTGGTGTTTTTTTTTTTTTTATAATAATAGCCACTTTAAGTGCGCTCTTCTTGTATTAAAAAAAATGTTCACCCGCCCGCGGTCCGCCATAACTCCATCTCTACTCACTCAGCTTTTTTTTTTCGATGTTCCTTCAATGTGCGTCTAGTCCTTCCTCCCGTTCCAGGTTGAAGGACCACGTCCTGCAATCAAAGGACGTGGTCCTGTCACGGTCGCCATGTAATATTGTGTTCCCTTAGTAGTTAGAAGCCACAGTTTTGGTTGATACAATCACGACACGACTGGTCGGATTGAAGTATATTTCTTGAATAATTCTTACACTTTTCTTATGGATTAGCTTAGGCTAACGCTGCCCATTGCTACGCTTGCAGAGCCAGCAGCGGAGCAGCGGCATACATAAGTATATGTATGTGTGTTTGTATATATTAAGCAACGGAAACGTTGCTGAAGAACGGAGAGGCGCATGCACATAGTATATTATGTATATACGGTCAGAACCCTGCATTTATGCTGACTAGGTTCTGGCCGTTGCCCGCTACATTCAAGTGCGATCGTATTACGTTGCGCTGGGAATGTGTTGGGCTCTTTAGAGATTGTTTATGTCAGCGAAAAAGTGTCGCTGATGGATTTGTATTTATGCAATAAAGTATTGCTGTTGATTTGTAACTGGTTACAGTGTACCCTCGTTATATGTGCATACTACAGCGAACTGGAGTGTCATCTGCTCTGAACTGACTAGGCAATGCGAAGGATGAGAATGATTTTTGGCCACTGTTTACGAAGTGCTCAAAATTAAGAGATGAGAAACATGAAGGCGTATGTAAAGAAAGTAGAAAGTATGTAGGTGATCTGAAGTGTACGTCTGCTGCGAACTGACTAGGCAATGCGAAGGATGAGAATGAGCTCCGGCCACTGTCCACGAAGTGCTCAAAAGCAATATATAAGCGAATTGGAGTGCACGTCGGCTGCGAAGTGACTTGGCAATGCGAAGTAACTTGGCAATGGGAAGGAGGCCGTGGGAGCTGAGAATGAGTTCCAGCTAGTTTCTGTGAAGTTCTCCGAAGCAAAAGAATTGCCTAGGCAAAGAGAAGAATGCCCAGTAAGAAAGAGCTCAAGCCTCTGTCCACGAAGTGCTTAAAATTCAGAGATGGGAAAGAGTTCCGGCCACTGTCCGCAAAGTGCTCCAAAACAATATATTAGCGAATTTGATTTTAGAGTCTGGAGTCCGTGGGAGCTGAGAAATAGCTCCAGCTAATCACCGTGAAGTTCTCCGAGGCAAGGCCAAGCGAGATGAGAAAGAGATAAGGCCCTTGTCAACGAAGTGCTCAAAATTTTAACGGTTACCGTTGAACAGCACAGAGCGCAAGTAGGTTATTGCAATAAAGCTTGGATGTATCGCATGCAATAACCTTGGGCTAATTAAATCTATATGTCATTTGAAGCATAGTTTGCGGTTTCTGCCAGTAATTTCTGGTTATAGAAGAGCTGAGGGAAGCTTTGGCTACTGCTATGCAGCGCATCGTAGAGAAGCTTTTGCATCGGAATTTTAGATCTGAATTCAGATCGTATTTAAGCAGTGCAAAAGCATCAGTCGATCTATTTTGCATATTAAAAATTAACCTAAATCAACCCGTGGATCTGGTCGAGTGTATACCCGAATCGTACCTTACCGTACTGGAAAAAATGCCGCCAAGCTTCCCTGATTTGTTTATTGTTTATTTTTGTTTAAATTTTAACAATGTATAGTTAAACTGTAAGGGTAAAATTACATATCAACTAATTAAACGGAAGTGTAACAGATACCCAAGCAAGAGGCTAGGACTGAGACGGTACTCGAGCATATGGTGGGGATGACCGAGATCCATGCACGCGTTGCTGCCGGTCGAATGATTAGTCGGGTAGAGTGGGGGTGGGGTAGGGTAAGATCGTGTCAAGGGCTCGTGCATTAAAATTAAAGACAAATATGTTTCGCGTGCGGTTCTTGTTTCAGACGTAAGAAAGAAGAGAGAAACGACAGGGTAGGGAGATTAAACAGCGAAGCGAAATCGAGCGGGAGTTGCTGGTGATGATATTGCAACTCGATATGCCCACCCTTCCTTGATCATACCGGTCCAAATAGGCTGTATGTAGGCGAACTGGAGTGTACGTCTGCTGTGAACTGACTAGGCAATGCGAAGGATGAGAATGAGCTCTGGCCACTGTCCACGAAGTTCTCAAAATTAAGAGATGAGAAACAGTTCCGGCCGCCATTTGCAAAGTGTTCATTGGCAGTATGTAGGCGAACTGGAGTGTACGTCTGCTGTGAACTGACTAGTCAATGCGAAGGATGAGAATGAGCTCCGGCCACTGTCCACGAAGTGCTCAAAATTAAGAGATGAGAAACAGTTCCGGCCGCCATTTGCAAAGTGTTAATTGGCAGTATGTAGGCGAACTGGAGTGTACGTCTGCTGTAAACTGACTAGTCAATGCGAAGGATGAGAATGAGCTCCGGCCACTGTCCACGAAGTGCTCAATATTAAGAGATGAAAAATAGTTTTGGCCGCCATTTGCAAAGTGTAAATTGGCAGTATGTAGACGAACTGGAGTGTACGTATGCTGTGAACTGACTAGGCAATGCAAAGGATGAGAATGAGTTCCGGCCACTGTACACGAAGTGTTCAAAATTAATAGATGAGGAACAGTTCCGGCCGCCATTTGCAAAGTGTTCATTGGCAGTATGTAGGCGAACTGGAGTGTACGTCTGCTGTGAACTGACTAGGCAATGCGAAGGATGAGAATGAGCTCTGGCCACTGTCCACGAAGTGCTCAAAATTAAGAGATGAGAACAGTTCCGGCCGCCATTTGCAAAGTGTTCATTGGCAGTATATAGACGAACTGGACTATACGTCTGCTGTGAACTGACTAGTCAATGCGAAGGATGAGAATGAGCTCCGGCCACTGTCCACGAAGTGTTCAAAATTAAGAGATGAGGAACAGTTCCGGCCGCCATTTGCAAAGTGTTCATTGGCAGTATGTAGGCGAACTGGAGTGTACGTCTGCTGTGAACTGACTACGCAATGCAAAGGATGAGAATGAGTTCCGGCCACTGTATACGAAGTGCTCAAAATTAAAAGATGAGAAACAGTTTCGGCCGCCATTTGCAAAGTGCTTATTCTAAATATGTAGGCGAACTGGAGTGTCATCTGCTCTGAACTGACTAGGCAATGCGAAGGATGAGAATGATCGTTGGCCACTGTTTACGAAGCGCTCAAAATTAAGAGATGAGAAACAGTTCCGGTCGCCATATGCAAAGTGTTCATTGGCAGTATGTAGGCGAACTGGACTATACTTCTGCTGTGAACTGACTAGGCAATGCGAAGGTTGAGAATGAGCTCCGGCCACTGTACACGAAGTGCTCAAAATTAAGAGATGAAAAACAATTCCGGCCGCCATTTGCAAAGTGTTCATTGGCAGTATGTAGGCGAACTGGAGTGTACGTCTGCTGTGAACTGACTACGCAATGCAAAGGATGAGAATGAGTTCCGGCCACTGTTTACGAAGTGCTCAAAATTAAGAGATGAGAAACAGTTTCGGCCGCCATTTGCAAAGTGTTCATTGGCAGTTTGTAGGCGAACTGGAGTGTACTTCTGCTGTGAACTGACTAGGCAAAGCGAAGGATGCCGAGGGAGATGAGAATGAGCTCCGGCCACTGTCCACGAAGTGTTCAAAATTAATAGATGAGAAACAGTTCCGGACGCCATTTGCAAAGTGTTCATTGGCAGTATGTAGACGAACTGGAGTGCACGTCTTCTGTGAACTAACTAGGCAAAGCGAAGGATGCCGAGGGAGATGAGAATGAGCTCCGGCCACTGTCCACGAAGTGCTCAAAATTAAGAGATGAGAAACAGTTCCGGACGCCATTTGCAAAGTGTTCATTGGCAGTTTGTAGGCGAACTGGAATGAATGTCTGCTGTGAACTGACTAGGCAATGCGAAGGATGAGAATGAGCTCTGGCCACTGTCCACGAAGTGCTCAAAATTAAGAGATGAGAAACAGTTCCGGCCGCCATTTGCAAAGTGTTCATTGGCAGTATGTAGGCGAACTGGAGTGTACGTCTGCTGTGAACTGACTAGGCAATGCGAAGGTTGAGAATGAGCTCCGGCCACTGTCCACGAAGTGTTCAAAATTAATAGATGAGGAACAGTTCCGGCCGCCATTTGCAAAGTGTTCATTGGCAGTATGTAGGCGAACTGAAGTGTACGTCTGCTGTGAACTGACTAGGCAATGCGAAGGATGAGAATGATCGTTGGCCACTGTTTACGAAGTGCTCAAAATTAAGAGATGAAAAATAGTTCCGGCCGCCATTTGCAAAGTGTTCATTGGCAGTATGTAGGCGAACTGGACTATACGTCTGCTGTGAACTGACTAGGCAATGCGAAGGTTGAGAATGAGCTCCAGCCACTGTACACGAAGTGCTCAAAATTAAGAGATGAAAAATAGTTCCGGCCGCCATTTGCAAAGTGTTCATTGGCAGTATGTAGGCGAACTGGACTATACGTCTGCTGTGAACTGACTAGGCAATGCGAAGGTTGAGAATGAGCTCCGGCCACTGTACACGAAGTGCTCAAAAGCAATATATAAGCGAATTGGAGTGTACGTCGGCTGCGAAGTGACTTGGCAATGCGAAGTAACTTGGCAATGGGAAGGAGGCCGTGGGAGCTGAGAATGAGCTCCAGCTAGTTTCTGTGAAGTTCTCCGAAGCAAAAGAATTGCCTAGGCAAAGAGAAGAATGCTCAGTGAGAAAGAGCTCAAGCCTCTGTCCACGAAGTGCGCGAAATTCATAAATTGGAAATAGCTTTAGAACTACTTCAAGGCAATATATTAGCAAATTGGAGCAACTAGGCAATGCTAAGAATCCGAGTGTGATGAGAAAGATCTCTCGCCACTGTCCACGAAGTGATCCAAAATAATGTATAAGCGAATCGTAGTGTACGTCGGCTGCGAAATGACTAGGCAATGCGAAGGAGGCCGAAGGAGATGAGTTAGAGTTCTGGCCTCTGTCCACGAAAATCTTAAAATTCAGAGATGGGAAAGAGTTCCGGCCACTGTCCGCAAAGTTCTCCAAAACAATATATTAGCGAATTTGATTCTAGAGTCTGGAGTCCGTGGGAGCTGAGAAATAGCTCCAGCTAATCACCGTGAAGTTCTCCGAGGCAAGAGAATTGCCTAGGCGAAGAGAAGAAGGCCAGGCGAGATGAGAAAGAGATAAGGCCCTTGTCAACGAAGTGCTCAAAATTTTAACGGTTACCGTTGAACAGCACAAAGCGCAAGTAGGTTATTGCAATAAAGCTTGGATGTATCGCATGCAATAACCTTGGGCTAATTAAATCTATATGTCATTTGAAGCATAGTTTGCTGTTTCTGCCAGTAATTTCTGGTTATAGAAGAGCTGAGGGAAGCTTTGGCTACTGCTATGCAGCGCATCGTAGAGAAGCTTTTGCATCGGAATTTTAGATCTGAATTCAGATCTGAATCTGATATTGCAACTTAAGCAGTGCAAAAGCATCAGTCGATCTATTTTGCATATTAAAAACCGTGGATCTGGTCGAGTGTATACCCGAATCGTACCTTACCGTACTGGAAAAAATGCCGCCAAGCTTCCCTGATTTGTTTATTGTTTATTTTTATTTAAATTTTAACAATGTATAGTTAAACTGTAAGGGTAAAATTACATATCAACTAATTAAACGAAAGTGTAACAGATACCCAAGCAAGAGGCTAGGACTGAGACGGTACTCGAGCAGATGGTGGGGATGACCGAGATCCATGCACGCGTTGCTGCCGGTCGAATGATTAGTCGGGTAGAGTGGGGGTGGGGTAGGGTAAGATCGTGTCAAGGGCTCGTGCATTAAAATTAAAGACAAATATGTTTCGCGTGCGGTTCTTGTTTCAGACGTAAGAAAGAAGAGAGAAACGACAGGGTAGGGAGATTAAACAGCGAAGCGAAATCGAGCGGGAGTTGCTGGTGATGATATTGCAACTCGGTATGCCCACCCTTCCTTGATCATACCGGTCCAAATAGGCTGTATGTAGGCGAACTGGAGTGTACGTCTGCTGTGAACTGACTAGTCAATGCGAAGGATGAGAATGAGCTCTGGCCACTGTCCACGAAGTGCTCAAAATTAAGAGATGAGAAACAGGCAGTATGTAGACGAACTGGAGTGTACGTCTGCTGTGAACTGACTACGCAATGCGAAGGATGAGAATGAGCTCTGGCCACTGTCCACGAAGTGCTCAAAATTAAGAGATGAGAAACAGTTTCGGCCGCCATTTGCAAAGTGTTCATTGGCAGTTTGTAGGCGAACTGGAGTGTACGTCTGCTGTGAACTGACTAGGCAAAGCGAAGGATGCCGAGGGAGATGAGAATGAGCTCCGGCCACTGTCCACGAAGTGTTCAAAATTAATAGATGAGCAACAGTTCCGGCCGCCATTTGCAAAGTGTTCATTGGCAGTATGTAGGCGAACTGGAGTGTACGTCTGCTGTGAACTGACTAGTCAATGCGAAGGATGAGAATGAGCTCTGGCCACTGTCCACGAAGTGCTCAAAATTAAGAGATGAGAAACAGTTCCGGCCGCCATTTGCAAAGTGTTCATTGGCAGTATATAGACGAACTGGACTATACGTCTGCTGTGAACTGACTAGGCAATGCGAAGGATGAGAATGAGCTCCGGTCACTGTCCACGAAGTGTTCAAAATTAAGAGATGAGGAACAGTTCCGGCCGCCATTTGCAAAGTGTTCATTGGCAGTATGTAGGCGAACTGGACTATACGTCTCCTGTGAACTGACTACTCAATGCAAAGGATGAGAATGAGTTCCGGCCACTGTATACGAAGTGCTCAAAATTAAAAGATGAGAAACAGTTTCGGCCGCCATTTGCAAAGTGCTTATTGGAAATATGTAGGCGAACTGGAGTGTCATCTGCTCTGAACTGACTAGGCAATGCGAAGGATGAGAATGATCGTTGGCCACTGTTTACGAAGTGCTCAAAATTAAGTGATGAGAAACAGTTCCGGTCGCCATATGCAAAGTGTTCATTGGCAGTATGTAGGCGAACTGGACTATACGTCTGCTGTGAACTGACTAGGCAATGCGAAGGTTGAGAATGAGCTCCGGCCACTGTACACGAAGTGCTCAAAATTAAGAGATGAAAAATAGTTCCGGCCGCCATTTGCAAAGTGTTCATTGGCAGTATGTAGGCGAACTGGAGTGTACGTCTGCTGTGAACTGACTACGCAATGCAAAGGATGAGAATGAGTTCCGGCCACTGTTTACGAAGTGCTCAAAATTAAGAGATGAGAAACAGTTTCGGCCGCCATTTGCAAAGTGTTCATTGGCAGTTTGTAGGCGAACTGGAGTGTACGTCTGCTGTGAACTGACTAGGCAAAGCGAAGGATGCCGAGGGAGATGAGAATGAGCTCCGGCCACTGTCCACGAAGTGCTCAAAATTAAGAGATGAGAAACAGTTCCGGACGCCATTTGCAAAGTGTTCATTGGCAGTATGTAGACGAACTGGAGTGCACGTCTTCTGTGAACTGACTAGGCAAAGCGAAGGATGCCGAGGGAGATGAGAATGAGCTCCGGCCACTGTCCACGAAGTGTTCAAAATTAATAGATGAGGAACAGTTCCGGCCGCCATTTGCAAAGTGTTCATTGGCAGTATGTAGACGAACTGGAGTGTACGTCTGCTGTGAACTGACTAGTCAATGCGAAGGATGAGAATGAGCTCTGGCCACTGTCCACGAAGTGCTCAAAATTAAGAGATGAGAAACAGTTCCGGCCGCCATTTGCAAAGTGTTCATTGGCAGTATATAGACGAACTGGACTATACGTCTGCTGTGAACTGACTAGGCAATGCGAAGGATGAGAATGAGCTCCGGCCACTGTCCACGAAGTGTTCAAAATTAAGAGATGAGGAACAGTTCCGGCCGCCATTTGCAAAGTGTTCATTGGCAGTATGTAGGCGAACTGGACTATACGTCTGCTGTGAACTGACTAGGCAATGCGAAGGTTGAGAATGAGCTCCGGCCACTGTACACGAAGTGCTCAAAATTAAGAGATGAAAAATAGTTCCGGCCGCCATTTGCAAAGTGTTCATTGGCAGTATGTAGGCGAACTGGAGTGTACGTCTGCTGTGAACTGACTACGCAATGCAAAGGATGAGAATGAGTTCCGGCCACTGTATACGAAGTGCTCAAAATTAAGAGATGAGAAACAGTTTCGGCCGCCATTTGCAAAGTGTTCATTGGCAGTTTGTAGGCGAACTGGAGTGTACGTCTGCTGTGAACTGACTAGGCAAAGCGAAGGATGCCGAGGGAGATGAGAATGAGCTCCGGAAACTGTCCACGAAGTGCTCAAAATTAAGAGATGAGAAACAGTTCCGGACGCCATTTGCAAAGTGTTCATTGGCAGTATGTAGACGAACTGGAGTGCACGTCTTCTGTGAACTAACTAGGCAAAGCGAAGGATGCCGAGGGAGATGAGAATGAGCTACGGCCACTGTCCACGAAGTGCTCAAAATTAAGAGATGAGAAACAGTTCCGGACGCCATTTGCAAAGTGTTCATTGGCAGTTTGTAGGCGAACTGGAATGAATGTCTGCTGTGAACTGACTAGGCAATGCGAAGGATGAGAATGAGCTCCGGCCACTGTCCACGAAGTGCTCAAAATTAAGAGATGAGAAACAGTTTCGGCCGCCATTTCAAAGTGTTCATTGGCAGTATGTAGGCGAACTGAAGTGCACGTCTTCTGTGAACTAACTAGGCAAAGCGAAGGATGCCGAGGGAGATGAGAATGAGCTCCGGCCACTGTCCACGAAGTGCTCAAAATTAAGAGATGAGAAACAGTTCCGGACGCCATTTGCAAAGTGTTCATTGGCAGTTTGTAGGCGAACTGAAATGAATGTCTGCTGTGAACTGACTAGGCAATGCGAAGGATGAGAATGAGCTCCGGCCACTGTCCACGAAGTGCTCAAAATTAAGAGATGAGAAACAGTTCCGGACGCCATTTGCAAAGTGTTCATTGGCAGTATGTAGGCGAACTGGAGTCTGCGTCTGCTGTGAACTGACTAGGCAATGCGAAGGATGAGAATGAGCTCCGGCCACTGTCCACGAAGTGCTCAAAATTAAGAGATGAGAAACAGTTCCGGCCGCCATTTGCAAAATGTTCATTGGCAGTATGTAGACGAACTGGAGTGTACGTCTGCTGTGAACTGACTAGCCAATGCAAAGGATGAGAATGAGTTCCGGCCACTGTATACGAAATGCTCAAAATTAAGAAATGAGAAACAGTTTCGGCCGCCATTTGCAAAGTGTTCATTGGCAGTTTGTAGGCGAACTGGAGTGTACGTCTGCTGTGAACTGACTAGGCAAAGCGAAGAATGCCGAGGGAGATGAGAATGAGTGCTGTCTACGAAGTGCTCAAAATTAGAAGATGAGAAACAGTTCCGGTCGCCATTTGCAAAGTGTTCATTGGCAGTTTGTAGGCGAACTGGAATGAATGTCTGCTGTGAACTGACTAGGCAATGCGAAGGATGAGAATGAGCTCCGGCCACTGTCCACGAAGTGCTCAAAATTAAGAGATGAGAAACAGTTCCGGCCGCCATTTGCAAAGTGTTCATTGGCAGTATGTAGACGAACTGGAGTGTACGTCTGCTGTGAACTGACTAGGCAATGCAAAGGATGAGAATGAGTTCCGGCCACTGTATACGAAGTGCTCAAAATTAAGAAATGAGAAACAGTTTCGGCCGCCATTTGCAAAGTGTTCATTGGCAGTATGTAGGCGAACTGAAGTGTCATCTGCTCTGAACTGACTAGGCAATGCGAAGGATGAGAATGATCTTTGGCCACTGTTTACGAAGTGCTCAAAATTAAGAGTTGAGAAACAGTTCCGGTCGCCATATGCAAAGTGTTCATTGGCAGTATGTAGGCGAACTGAAGTGTACGTCTGCTGTGAACTGACTACGCAATGCAAAGGATGATTATGAGTTCCGGCCACTGTATACGAAGTGCTCAAAATTAAAAGATGAGAAACAGTTTCGGCCGCCATTTGCAAAGTGCTTATTGGAAATATGTAGGCGAACTGGAGTTTCATCTGCTCTGAACTGACTAGGCAATGCGAAGGATGAGAATGAGCTCCGGCCACTGTCCACAAAGTGCTCAAAATAAAGAGATGAGGAACAGTTCCGGCCGCCATTTGCAAAGTGTTCATTGGCAGTATGTAGGCGAACTGGACTATACGTCTGCTGTGAACTGACTAGGCAATGCGAAGGATGAGAATGAGCTCCGGCCACTGTCCACGAAGTGTTCAAAATTAAGAGATGAGGAACAGTTCCGGCCGCCATTTGCAAAGTGTTCATTGGCAGTATGTAGGCGAACTGGACTATACGTCTGCTGTGAACTGACTAGGCAATGCGAAGGTTGAGAATGAGCTCCGGCCACTGTCCACGAAGTGTTCAAAATTAATAGATGAGGAACAGTTCCGGCCGCCATTTGCAAAGTGTTCATTGGCAGTATGTAGGCGAACTGAAGTGTACGTCTGCTGTGAACTGACTACGCAATGCAAAGGATGATTATGAGTTCCGGCCACTGTATACGAAGTGCTCAAAATTAAAAGATGAGAAACAGTTTCGGCCGCCATTTGCAAAGTGCTTATTGGAAATATGTAGGCGAACTGGAGTTTCATCTGCTCTGAACTGACTAGGCAATGCGAAGGATGAGAATGATCGTTGGCCACTGTTTACGAAGTGCTCAAAATTAAGAGATGAGAAACAGTTCCGGTCGCCATATGCAAAGTGTTCATTGGCAGTATGTAGGCGAACTGGACTATACGTCTGCTGTGAACTGACTAGGCAATGCGAAGGTTGAGAATGAGCTCCGGCCACTGTACACGAAGTGCTCAAAATTAAGAGATGAAAAATAGTTCCGGCCGCCATTTGCAAAGTGCAGCTATGAGCTATTTTGCATATTAAAAACCGTGGATCTGGTCGAGTGTATACCCGAATCGTACCTTACCGTACTGGAAAAAATGCCGCCAAGCTTCCCTGATTTGTTTATTGTTTATTTTTGTTTAAATTTTAACAATGTATAGTTAAACTGTAAGGGTAAAATTACATATCAACTAATTAAACGAAAGTGTAACAGATACCCAAGCAAGAGGCTAGGACTGAGACGGTACTCGAGCAGATGGTGGGGATGACCGAGATCCATGCACGCGTTGCTGCCGGTCGAATGATTAGTCGGGTAGAGTGGGGGTGGGGTAGGGTAAGATCGTGTCAAGGGCTCGTGCATTAAAATTAAAGACAAATATGTTTCGCGTGCGGTTCTTGTTTCAGACGTAAGAAAGAAGAGAGAAACGACAGGGTAGGGAGATTAAACAGCGAAGCGAAATCGAGCGGGAGTTGCTGGTGATGATATTGCAACTCGATATGCCCACCCTTCCTTGATCATACCGGTCCAAATAGGCTGTATGTAGGCGAACTGGAGTGTACGTCTGCTGTGAACTGACTAGTCAATGCGAAGGATGAGAATGAGCTCTGGCCACTGTCCACGAAGTGCTCAAAATTAAGAGATGAGAAACAGTTCCGGCCGCCATTTGCAAAGTGTTAATTGGCAGTATGTAGACGAACTGGAGTGTACGTCTGCTGTGAACTGACTACGCAATGCGAAGGATGAGAATGAGCTCTGGCCACTGTCCACGAAGTGCTCAAAATTAAGAGATGAGAAACAGTTTCGGCCGCCATTTGCAAAGTGTTCATTGGCAGTTTGTAGGCGAACTGGAGTGTACGTCTGCTGTGAACTGACTAGGCAAAGCGAAGGATGCCGAGGGATATGAGAATGAGCTCCGGCCACTGTCCACGAAGTGTTCAAAATTAATAGATGAGGAACAGTTCCGGCCGCCATTTGCAAAGTGTTCATTGGCAGTATGTAGGCGAACTGGAGTGTACGTCTGCTGTGAACTGACTATTCAATGCGAAGGATGAGAATGAGCTCTGGCCACTGTCCACGAAGTGCTCAAAATAAAGAGATGAGAAACAGTTCCGGCCGCCATTTGCAAAGTGTTCATTGGCAGTATATAGACGAACTGGACTATACGTCTGCTGTGAACTGACTACGCAATGCGAAGGATGAGAATGAGCTCCGGCCACTGTCCACGAAGTGTTCAAAATTAAGAGATGAGGAACAGTTCCGGCCGCCATTTGCAAAGTGTTCATTGGCAGTATGTAGACGAACTGGAGTGTACGTCTGCTGTGAACTGACTACTCAATGCAAAGGATGAGAATGAGTTCCGGCCACTGTATACGAAGTGCTCAAAATTAAAAGATGAGAAACAGTTTCGGCCGCCATTTGCAAAGTGTTCATTGGCAGTATGTAGGCGAACTGGAGTGTCATCTGCTCTGAACTGACTAGGCAATGCGAAGGATGAGAATGATCGTTGGCCACTGTTTACGAAGTGCTCAAAATTAAGAGATGAAAAATAGTTCCGGCCGCCATTTGCAAAGTGTTCATTGGCAGTATGTAGGCGAACTGGAGTGTACGTCTGCTGTGAACTGACTACGCAATGCAAAGGATGAGAATGAGTTCCGGCCACTGTCCACGAAGTGCTCAAAATTAAGAGATGAGAAACAGTTTCGGCCGCCATTTGCAAAGTGTTCATTGGCAGTATGTAGGCGAACTGGAGTGTACGTCTGCTGTGAACTGACTAGGCAATGCGAAGGATGCCGTGGGAGATGAGAATGAGCTCCGGCCACTGTCCACGAAGTGCTCAAAATTAAGAGATGAGAAACAGTTCCGGACGCCATTTGCAAAGTGTTCATTGGCAGTATGTAGACGAACTGGAGTGCACGTCTTCTGTGAACTGACTAGGCAAAGCGAAGGATGCCGAGGGAGATGAGAATGAGCTCCGGCCACTGTCCACGAAGTGCTCAAAATTAAGAGATGAAAAATAGTTCCGGCCGCCATTTGCAAAGTGTTCATTGGCAGTATGTAGGCGAACTGGACTATACGTCTGCTGTGAACTGACTAGGCAATGCGAAGGTTGAGAATGAGCTCCGGCCACTGTACACGAAGTGCTCAAAATTAAGAGATGAAAAATAGTTCCAGCCGCCATTTGCAAAGTGTTCATTGGCAGTATGTAGGCGAACTGGACTATACGTCTGCTGTGAACTGACTAGGCAATGCGAAGGATGAGAATGAGCTCCGGCCACTGTCCACGAAGTGCTCAAAAGCAATATATAAGCGAATTGGAGTGTACGTCGGCTGCGAAGTGACTTGGCAATGCGAAGTAACTTGGCAATGGGAAGGAGGCCGTGGGAGCTGAGAATGAGCTCCAGCTAGTTTCTGTGAAGTTCTCCGAAGCAAAAGAATTGCCTAGGCAAAGAGAAGAATGCTCAGTGAGAAAGAGCTCAAGCCTCTGTCCACGAAGTGCGCGAAATTCATAAATTGGAAATAGTTCTAGAACTGCTTCAAGGCAATATATTAGCAAATTGGAGCAACTAGGCAAAGCTAAGAATCCGAGTGTGATGAGAAAGATCTCTCGCCACTGTCCACGAAGTGATCCAAAATAATGTATAAGCGAATCGTAGTGTACGTCGGCTGCGAAATGACTAGGCAATGCGAAGGAGGCCGAAGGAGATGAGTTAGAGTTCTGGCCTCTGTCCACGAAGTGCTTAAAATTCAGAGATGGGAAAGAGTTCCGGCCACTGTCCGCAAAGTGCTCCAAAACAATATATTAACGAATTTGATTCTAGACTCTGGAGTCCGTGGGAGCTGAGAAATAGCTCCAGCTAATCACCGTGAAGTTCTCCGAGGCAAGAGAATTGCCTAGGCAAAGAGAAGAAGGCCAGGCGAGATGAGAAAGAGATAAGGCCCTTGTCAACGAAGTGCTCAAAATTTTAACGGTTACCGTTGAACAGCACAGAGCGCAAGTAGGTTATTGCAATAAAGCTTGGATGTATCGCATGCAATAACCTTGGGCTAATTAAATCTATATGTCATTTGAAGCATAGTTTGCGGTTTCTGCCAGTAATTTCTGGTTATAGAAGAGCTGAGGGAAGCTTTGGCTACTGCTATGCAGCGCATCGTAGAGAAGCTTTTGCATCGGAATTTTAGATCTGAATTCAGATCTGAATCTGATATTGCAACTTAAGCAGTGCAAAAGCATCAGTCGATCTATTTTGCATATTAAAAACCGTGGATCTGGTCGAGTGTATACCCGAATCGTACCTTACCGTACTGGAAAAAATGCCGCCAAGCTTCCCTGATTTGTTTATTGTTTATTTTTGTTTAAATTTTAACAATGTATAGTTAAACTGTAAGGGTAAAATTACATATCAACTAATTAAACGAAAGTGTAACAGATACCCAAGCAAGAGGCTAGGACTGAGACGGTACTCGAGCAGATGGTGGGGATGACCGAGATCCATGCACGCGTTGCTGCCGGTCGAATGATTAGTCGGGTAGAGTGGGGGTGGGGTAGGGTAAGATCGTGTCAAGGGCTCGTGCATTAAAATTAAAGACAAATATGTTTCGCGTGCGGTTCTTGTTTCAGACGTAAGAAAGAAGAGAGAAACGACAGGGTAGGGAGATTAAACAGCGAAGCGAAATCGAGCGGGAGTTGCTGGTGATGATATTGCAACTCGGTATGCCCACCCTTCCTTGATCATACCGGTCCAAATAGGCTGTATGTAGGCGAACTGGAGTGTACGTCTGCTGTGAACTGACTAGTCAATGCGAAGGATGAGAATGAGCTCTGGCCACTGTCCACGAAGTGCTCAAAATTAAGAGATGAGAAACAGTTCCGGCCGCCATTTGCAAAGTGTTAATTGGCAGTATGTAGACGAACTGGAGTGTACGTCTGCTGTGAACTGACTACGCAATGCGAAGGATGAGAATGAGCTCTGGCCACTGTCCACGAAGTGCTCAAAATTAAGAGATGAGAAACAGTTTCGGCCGCCATTTGCAAAGTGTTCATTGGCAGTATGTAGGCGAACTGAAGTGCACGTCTTCTGTGAACTGACTAGGCAATGCAAAGGATGAGAATGAGTTCCGGCCACTGTATACGAAGTGCTCAAAATTAAGAAATGAGAAACAGTTTCGGCCGCCATTTGCAAAGTGTTCATTGGCAGTTTGTAGGCGAACTGGAATGAATGTCTGCTGTTAACTGACTAGGCAAAGCGAAGAATGCCGAGGGAGATGAGAATGAGTGCTGTCTACGAAGTGCTCAAAATTAGAAGATGAGAAACAGTTCCGGTCGCCATTTGTAAAGTGCTTATTGGAAATATGTAGGCGAACTGGAGTGTCATCTGCTCTGAACTGACTAGGCAATGCGAAGGATGCCGAGGGAGATGAGAATGAGCTCCGGCCACTGTCCACGAAGTGCTCAAAATTAAAAGAAAAGGCCAAAAGCCGCCATTTGCAAAGTGCTTATTGGCAATACGTAGGCGAACTGAAGTGTACGTCTACTGTGAACTGACTAGGCAATGCGAAGGATGAGAATGAGCTTCGGCCACTGTCCACGAAGTGCTCAAAATTAAGAGATGAGAAACAGTTTCAGCCGCCATTTGCAAAGTGTTCATTGGCAGTATGTAGGCGAACTGAAGTGCACGTCTTTTGTGAACTAACTAGGCAAAGCGAAGGATGCCGAGGGAGATGAGAATGAGCTCCGGCCACTGTCTATGAAGTGCTCAAAATTAAGAGATGAGAAACAGTTTCGGCCACCATTTGCAAAGTGTTCATTGGCAGTATGTAGGCGAACTGAAGTGCACGTCTTCTGTGAACTGACTAGGCAATGCAAAGGATGAGAATGAGTTCCGGCCACTGTATACGAAGTGCTCAAAATTAAGAAATGAGAAACAGTTTCGGCCGCCATTTGCAAAGTGTTCATTGGCAGTTTGTAGGCGAACTGGAATGAATGTCTGCTGTGAACTGACTAGGCAAAGCGAAGAATGCCGAGGGAGATGAGAATGAGTGCTGTCTACGAAGTGCTCAAAATTAGAAGATGAGAAACAGTTCCGGTCGCCATTTGTAAAGTGCTTATTGGAAATATGTAGGCGAACTGGAGTGTCATCTGCTCTGAACTGACTAGGCAATGCGAAGGATGAGAATGATCTTTGGCCACTGTTTACGAAGTGCTCAAAATTAAGAGATGAGAAACATGAAGGCGTATGTAAAGAAAGTTGAAAGTATGTAGGTGATCTGAAGTGTACGTCTGCTGTAAACTGACTAGACAATGCGAAGGATGAGAATGAGCTCCGGCCACTGTCCACGAAGTGCTCAAAAGCAATATATAAGCGAATTGGAGTGTACGTCGGCTGCGAAGTGACTTGGCAATGCGAAGTAACTTGGCAATGGGAAGGAGGCCGTGGGAGCTGAGAATGAGCTCCAGCTAGTTTCTGTGAAGTTCTCCGAGGCAAAAGAATTGCCTAGGCAAAGAGAAGAATGCCCAGTGAGAAAAAGCTCAAGCCTCTGTCCACGAAGTGCGCGAAATTCATAAATTGGAAATAGTTCTAGAACTGCTTCAAGGCAATATATTAGCAAATTGGAGCAACTAGGCAAAGCTAAGAATCCGAGTGTGATGAGAAAGATCTCTCGCCACTGTCCACGAAGTGATCCAAAATAATGTATAAGCGAATCGTAGTGTACGTCGGCTGCGAAATGACTAGGCAATGCGAAGGAGGCCGAAGGAGATGAGTTAGAGTTCTGGCCTCTGTCCACGAAGTGCTTAAAATTCAGAGATGGGAAAGAGTTCCGGCCACTGTCCGCAAAGTGCTCCAAAACAATATATTAGCGAATTTGATTCTAGAGTCTGGAGTCCGTGGGAGCTGAGAAATAGCTCCAGCTAATCACCGTGAAGTTCTCCGAGGCAAGAGAATTGCCTAGGCAAAGAGAAGAAGGCCAGGCGAGATGAGAAAGAGATAAGGCCCTTGTCAACGAAGTGCTCAAAATTTTAACGGTTACCGTTGAACAGCACAGGGCGCAAGTAGGTTATTGCAATAAAGCTTGGATGTATCGCATGCAATAACCTTGGGCTAATTAAATCTATATGTCATTTGAAGCATAGTTTGCGGTTTCTGCCAGTAATTTCTGGTTATAGAAGAGCTGAGGGAAGCTTTGGCTACTGCTATGCAGCGCATCGTAGAGAAGCTTTTGCATCGGAATTTTAGATCTGAATTCAGATCTGAATCTGATATTGCAACTTAAGCAGTGCAAAAGCATCAGTCGATCTATTTTGCATATTAAAAACCGTGGATCTGGTCGAGTGTATACCCGAATCGTACCTTACCGTACTGGAAAAAATGCCGCCAAGCTTCCCTGATTTGTTTATTGTTTATTTTTGTTTAAATTTTAACAATGTATAGTTAAACTGTAAGGGTAAAATTACATATCAACTAATTAAACGAAAGTGTAACAGATACCCAAGCAAGAGGCTAGGACTGAGACGGTACTCGAGCAGATGGTGGGGATGACCGAGATCCATGCACGCGTTGCTGCCGGTCGAATGATTAGTCGGGTAGAGTGGGGGTGGGGTAGGGTAAGATCGTGTCAAGGGCTCGTGCATTAAAATTAAAGACAAATAAACAATTAACTTGAATTCATTATAATCGGTTTATTTAAGACTACTTCATTAAAGATTTCATAGCTGCTAAAGGTTCATATATATAAAGGTTTTGAAGATAATCGAGAATAAAGGTAGTTAGGTATGTTCACTTAAGCTGATATTAATATTAATAATTTGTATACCCTAGAATGATTAAGTATTAAAGTAAGATATAAGACAAGCGATAATAATTAGGGGATATTGACGGAGTAATGATATTAGTGATATAAAAAAAAAGAAACTATTCGATTACGATTGGCAAAATAAATCATAAAAGGTTTGGTTCGATGCATATTTATGTACACGGTAAGTTGTTCGTTGGGTAACCTATCATACGTTGGTACGTTGCATTTTAGATAATCAAAACGCTTGCGAAAGATCAGAACAAAACAAATATTCGGAAGCTCGGCATAGGTCAGTAAAACAGTGCCGCTAATAAGTCGATGCATGGGTAACTCAATATACTTTCTTTTCACTGGTAAAATTACACACATATATGCAGACGTTTACGGTTAAACACTCACATTCAGATTAATCCATCGATGAAAGCGCTTCCATGTGGTTGATGAGGGTGGCTGTAAACTTTTAATAATCAATGTAATAGGAAAAGTATGTCTATGCGCGAGTATGGGTCTTCTTCATTCTCTCTTTGTTACCTTCTTCTTTACACAGTCAATGCATAGAACCAAAATCACTCCAAAATAACGGATCTCCAATGGACTTTACTTTTCTTTACTTCCTTTTACTTTACTTTACGTTAAGCTACTGACCTTCATATTTTAGCGTAATCAAGGCAGAATGTTAGGGAGGGATATAAATAAAAAAGAATGAGAATGGGGAAAAGAAACTGGTCACTGCAAACGTAGATCGTCACTGCTGCACTGCAACGGTTTTCGCTGTCTCCTTTGATGTCATTTTCGGTGCGCTGGCGGCTGAAGAACGTGGAGGTCAAGAGGAATATAAAACTCTCTCTTCAGGTGCGGTCCAGGCGGCGTCAGAGAGGTATCCGCAAAGACAATTCTCTTAAGAGGGAATGTCACTGCACATACATATATGTACATAGGTATACATGCTTAGGCCATCAGATGTTTCCCAGGATGCACCGCTACACAAATACGTAGGCCTGACTTCGTATGCCAAAGCTCAATGCAATTAGGGTGGAAATTAACACCACTGGGTCATTGTTCTGATATGTTCGGCACTACATATACATATATACGGGAATATATCTGTACAGCTTCGATACTACGTTAGGTAGCCCTTACGGTATTAAGTACGATAGAACGTCAGTACGTACGTACGGCCAAACCTGCAAATAGGTTTTGCGCGAACTATAATCTCTGTGGCCGGTTATTTGGGGGTACAATAAAACTCACCCCACCGGGCTTGGCCTCTGCTTGATCTTGATTTCTTCGGTGCTCGGATCCGAATATAGTCGGGGATAGTGCAAATAGCTCTTGAGCTTAACACGCGGTATATGTATGTAGACACAGTTATCGAGGTTAGGTTTAATCTCTTTCTTTATTCGCACTACGTTAGCTAAGACGTCCGTCTGGGATCACGATCGCAAAAGAAAAGAACAACATGCCCTTCCACTTCCTACGCTTGAGCTTTTGTTTCGCTCGTTTCGTTTTCACCACACTTTGACATTTGGCTCTGTTAACCTATGTCATTGTGACATGAGCCTAATTGTTCGCAAAGTGCAAGGGGCATGCGAAGGGAAGGTGGAACTGCGGTATGGTTGCTCACTACTAGATTTTCTTGGACAGGCGCCACTACAAAAGGGCTAATGCAAATACTCAGACCCGTTTCGGCTGATTATCGGCTCAGTAGCCGATAAGATCCCACCAACAGCCAAATTTAGGTTAGAGAAATGCCGGTAGCCGAAAAATTCCAAATTAGAGCTATTTAAATTAAATTAAGTTATTGATTAAGATAATTTTGTCCATATCAGAACTAGTATTAAAGGAAAACAGATGGAAAAATTGGTTATAGTTACAGCAAAGGCTATGGAAAGATTCATAATCCGAGTAGTTAGAAAGACAGAGTTGGAGATGAAGAGGAAAGTAATGCCTAGTCGGGCGGACAGGAACAGCAATACTAATAAGGCTGATAAGGTCAGTCGATTCGACCTCACCAGAGAGAAGCTTATATAGGAAGAGTTCTCCTTGGCAGGTTCAACGGGATTAAGCGCAACCTACTTTCATAAGAAGGAAGATGGATCGAAGGGTCCCAATTGAGTCCCCGGAGGGCAAAGATGAGGAACTGTTTTTGTACTGATTCGAGCATATCCTGAAATTTTTGGTAGTGAGGAGACCAGACACGAGAACCATATTCCAAGGCCGGACCAGAGAAACATACAGAAGTTTTATAGTATACGGGTCTGTATATTCCTTAGACCATCTTTTGACAAATTCAAGGACTCCTTTGGCTTTGTTAGAGATAGTATAGATATGAGAGTTGGAACATAGATTAGCTACAAAGGTAATGCCTAAGTCGTTAACTTTGAGAAGGCGTTGAAGGATAATGTTATTGAAAGAGTAATCGAAAAGGTATGGATTATCGCGGAGAAAAGTCATTATATTACATTTAGAAATGTTAAGAGGTAGAATGTTGATTAGGCACCAGTTGTCAAGGGCATCCAGATCTGATTGCAACGATAGTGGGGACAAGGGGTCACTGTAGGAAAAACATAGCTTAACGTCATCAGCATACATAAGGACACGGGAATGAGATAAGATAAGAATGAGATAAGAATTAGTCCAGTATAGAAGCTTAGTCGGAAACTCTAGTAGAGACAGTTTATGAATAAGTAGATTATGATTGACGGAGTCGAAGGCTTTACTAAAGTCAGTATAACGACATCAGTTTGACACTGTTTGGCAAATCCCGAAGTTACAAAGGTGGAAAATTCAAGAAGATTAGTAGAAACTGAGCGATGTTTAATGAATCCATGCTGTGATTCAGAGAATACAGAACTACAAAAATGTTGCAGCTGAGAAGTGATGATTTTTTCGAAGAGTTTAGGAATGACAGATAAGTTGGAAATACAGCGGTAGTTAGAGACATCAGATTTAGATCCCCTTTTATGAAAGAGAACTATATAGGATTCTTTCCAGACGGTGGGAAAGTCACCAGTCTTGAGAGACAAGTTGAAAAGTTTAAGGAGAGGCACAAGAGATTCTGCACAAAGTTTAAGAACAGCACTCGGAACCGAGTCTGGCCCAGTGGAGAACGAAAACTTGCACGATTTTAAATTTGTTAAGAGACCATCATAGTCGATGAAGGGGGGAAGGATACAGTTAGAACTATTGATAGGGATAGGATAAGAGTAACTACTACTAAAGTCGTTCGATGAAGCTAGGATAGAGGGAAAGTTAATAGACGGGACAGAGTAGCAGCGTTGGAAAAAGGAAGCGAACAGATCAGCAATATCACAATCTCTATCAGCATAACTACCATTTAAGTGTAAAGAAGAAGGAAATCGGGAAGATTTACGTTTAGAATTAACAAACCTGAAGAATTGTTTAGAGTCGCGTTTAAAGTTAAGCTTGCATTTGGTCAAGTATCTATTGTAGCACAATGTATTAAACATGAAAAAATTTCGATTTTGCAATTGAGTATTTCGAAAAGTCTGATTGCAAACCGGATTTTTTAAACTTCTTGTACATACGGGATTTTAAATTCTACAGATTTATTAATCTCGGGGTGAACCAGATAGGACCAGAAAGATTTCTGGAGGGGGTGACTAAAGAAACATGCATGGGAAAGATGGAAAAAATAGAGCTATAGAATGCATTCGTGGCAGACTCAATTTCCTGGAAATCGTCAAGGAATGACCAATCCATCTGAGATAAGGCAGTATTGAAGGAGAGAAAATCAGCCTTTTTAAAGCAATAGATATTCGAAGGCTTAATAAACGACTTTATAGGGCATGAAGAGGGCAACAGGAAATCAATTGAAAGTGTGGGATGGTGTAACGAACCCCAAGGCGGCGTTACAGTTTACCACGCTGAAGATTACCCCACGTGACTACCCCTCCTACACCCATCCATAACTCTCCTACCAATACCTCAACTGTGACCCAAAAACTTGCCACCGCAGTATGTTGAACAATTGGAGGATCAGATCCGGGACCGCAAGCAAGCGGTAGGCGAACCCTTTAAAGACTTCGTTATCGAGCTGCGGTTACTCATGCACCATGCCGGATACGACACCACCAAGGAACTCTACAGGATCTACGACAACATTTTGCCGGCGTACCAACTGTACGTGCGGAGACACGAACTACGAAGCTTGACGCAGCTTACGGCATTAGCCACGGAGTTCGAGAGCATCCAGGAACGGAATGCACCGGTAATTCCCCTCCCCCCGCGGAACATGCCGCGCTACACTAGGCCGACGGCGAATCAGGCCCCCAAGGAAGGTGAATCCAACCGGACACCGTTCCGGAGACCCCCGTGGGACTCAACCGAACTAGCAAGGAGACTACCTATGAACCGAAGCAACGCTCCGGCTCAGGAAGTCGCGCATCGCATGGTAACCACCCCCATCGTGAATCCGCGCATGGCATGCCGCCGCTGTGGCGAAACTGGCCACGCTTCTTCGAACTGCACCAACCCTTCGATTCTGTTCTGCTGGGAATGCGGTAAGCGCGGTGTACGGACGATCAAGTGTTGTCGGCGGGACACGTCGGTAAACGACACGCGTCCTCGAATGACACGGGAACAGTCGGGAACGACGCCCTCCCAAACCCGGAACTAGCTAAACCCCTACACCTACACGATGGCCGGATAGTGGCGAGAGTGACCATAGGAGGACAAGACGCGGAGGCCACTATTGACACCGGGGCGTCCCGGAGCTTCATCAGTGCTGACCTCGCCCGACAACTGGACAATAACATCTTCGGGAGGCATGCGTGCAGATCCGACTGGCCGACGGCTCAGTGCACGAGATCACGCAAATCCTCCTGGCTTACATCCGGTTAGACAGACGGAAAGTCCAGATACCTCTCCTAGTCTTAACCAAAATGTTGGAAGAAGTCATTGTGGGTCTGGATTTCTTATGCGCGATCGAAGCAACGATCAAATGCGGCACCACCCTCCTACAACTCCAAAGCCGCTGCCCCATGGCAAGCCCCCCCGTGGTCACTGCCAGTCAAGTTCCCACCACAGGAACGGAAAAACCGAGATCCAGGGCAGCCCCGGAAAACTCGCGTACGAGGAAAACTACGACGGACACCATGTCCAAGCAACGAGCGCCCAGCACAAATTCGAAGGCCACAACGGAACGCACGATTCACAGGACAAATACGAAAAGCACAAGCCTTAGGCCCGCCACGGAACGCACGATTCCCAGGCCAACGATAGGTGACACAAGCTCCCACGCAGTGGCGCAGAATGTAAGGAGATCAACCGAAGCCCACGGCGCGGTGATTCCCATAAAGACTGAGGAAACCAGAGCAGCCTCCCCACAGGCAATCGTTCCTTCACAACCAAGGTCTTCGCCTAACGACCAAGCGCCCAGACGGGTGATCGACGTAGACACCGGAGTCAACAATAGCAACCACGCTATTTCCCCAACACAAATGACTCCTCAACTAGCGTCCCAACCCCTGGCCCAGGTATTCAACCAAACCCCCGCAAGCACCCCTTCTCTAAACGATACCACGCCAGTCGTCGCCAACATGAGGGAACACCCTCGAGGGGCGGAACCACCGAGCGCGTTCGACACGACCCTCCTGCTGGAAGACCCGAGTCGAGCTTTCAGCTTAGAGATGGACGAACAACTTGAAAACGAGCCAGAACGAACCAACGATCCCTGGCCACCCGAACATGCGTCACAGATCCAAAACAGAGGTATTACCCCAAGAACCCCGCCATGAGGCGAATTATCGAAGAGCAAGTCGACCAACTAATAGCCGAAGGACTCATCGAACCTTCTCGAAGCCCTCACAGCACACCAATTGTTCTCGTACGCAAAAAGAACGACAAATGGCGTAAGTGCGTAGACTATCGCCAGCTCAACGCACGCTCCATCCCGGACGCCTATCCATTACCGAGGATCAATTACATCCTAGAACGCCTGAAGAATGCGCGTTTTATCACCACGCTAGACCTGAAGAATTGGTATTGGCAAATACCTATGGCCCTCGACAGTAGGGAGGCAACCGCTTTCACGGTGCCAGGAAGAGGTCTTTACCAATGGAAGGTGATGCCCTTCGGATTACACTCCGTATCGGCAATGTTCCAACGAACGTTAGACACAGTCATCAGCGCATATATGGAACCATACGCATTCGCGTACTTACATGACATTGTCATCATCGAAAAGGATTACACGGAACACCACCACAACGTAAAAGAGGTCTTCTCTCGACTTCTCAAGGCAAGCCTGCGAATCAACGCAGAAAAGTGTACTTTCTTCCAACGACGCATCAAATATTTGGGACACATGATCAGTGAGGAAGGTATCCATACCGACCCCGACAAGGTAGCCGCCGTAAGAGACTTGAGCCCGCCCACCAACTTGAAGGAACTCCGACAATGCATAGGGATGGCGTCATGGTACCGCAGGTTTGTTCCCAATTTCGCCACTGTGGTCCAACCAATGTCACAACTGTTAAAGAAGGGACAAACATGGACATGGGAACAGGATCAACATGATGCCTTCGGAAAGCTAGAAGAGTTACTCCCTACCGCCCCGTACTCGCCTGCCCCGATTTCAACGTCAAATTCTCTTTACAAACGGACACCAGTAACGTAGGCGTGGGAGCAACCCTCACCCAGGAGATTGAAGGGAAAGGGCGCGTCATCGCGTACGTCAGCCGACGACTCAACAAGGCGGAAGAGAACTACTCTGCCACTGACAAAGAATGCCTAGCCGTCATATGGGCAATACGTAAACTACGATGTTATCTAGAGGGCTACCGCTTTGACGTGGTAACTGACCATCTCGCGCTGAAATGGTTAAACACCCTGGAAAGTCCATACGGTAGAGTGGCACGTTGGGCACTCGAGCTACAACAATACCAATACGACGTGCATTATCGCGCCGGGAAACAAAACGTAGTGGCGGACGCACTGTCCAGGCAGCCCTTGGGAACACTCGCACGTGTCGAAGCGGAACCCGACAGTTGTCCCTGGCTTAAACGAAGGATACAACAAGTCCACGACGAGCCACAGAAATATCCGGACTACACCTACGAGATCGGTCAACTTTATCGAAATCTCGGCCACGGACCCGTCGAATTGGAGTCTTGGAAGCTCTGCGTCCCAAAAGATCGTCGGACGAGAATACTCCACGAATGCCACGATCAACCAACAGCTGGTCACCTCGGCATACGGAAGACCATCGCGAGGGTTTCCCAACGGTATTATTGGCCCGGGTTCTGTCGAGACGTAATACGTTACATTCGCAGCTGCGTAAGTTGTCAGAAGTTCAAGGCCATGCAACGCAAACCAGTGGGCAAGATGCTCACTCGCAAGGCGGAGGAGCCGTTTGTTACCTTGAGCGCAGATTTCGTCGGACCACTGCCACGGTCCAAACGAGGGAATACGATGCTGCTAGTATTTTTCGACACCTTCTCCAAGTGGGTCGAACTAATACCCCTCAAAAAGGCAACCACGGCTAACCTCGAGCGAGCGTTCCACGAACGAATCCTCAGCAGTTTTGGGGTACCGAAATTATTCGTCTGCGATAACGGCACCCAGTTCAGCAGTCGCTCGTTCCGAACGTTCCTCCAAATCGCAGGCGTCAAACTGCAGCACACCGCTCCATATTGTCCCCAGGAAAATCCCACAGAAAGGGCGAACAGAACTGTGAAAACAATGATCGCCCAATTCATCGACGACCACCAGAACACGTGGGAAGAACTATTACCCGAAATGTCGTTGGCCATAAATTCTATCGTCTCCGAGACCACCGGATTCAGCCCTGCGTTCCTTTTACACGGAAAAGAGCCTAGGCTGCCCGGCGCTCTATAATCTCCGTCGCAGGCAATGGCGCCCTACGACCGACTTATTGGTCCTCGTACGACAACACCACCTGTCAAATGCAGCCGAGGGTTTTGCAGCTAAACTGGCCTCAAAGTTTGACGGACCATACCGGGTAAAAGGTTTCCCGTCGCCAAACATCGTGAAATTACAACACACAAGCAGCCGGAAGCACAAGGTCGCCAATGTCAACGATCTGAAAGAGTTCAACGACCCCGAACTCGATAATCCAGCCGACGACACGGATGCAACGGCGGCAAAATACCGAGTTTGATCGGGGATCGACACCTATATTAATCGATGCCCTGGCCTTCGTCGATCAGTACGCCACTACCCACGGAACAGACCAGACCAAATCAACCAACTCAAAAGGAACAAAAAAAAAATATCGAATTAAATAAAAATAAAACAATCAAAACCCAAAATTAAATTCCGACTCCTATCAAGGATAAATAAACCCCAAAGTGCATCAAGGACTACGAATCAAACTTAACCAACCGGAGTTAAAGGACAACAATAACCAAGGCAATTAAGAAAAAAACAATCACCTTTAATCCTGCCGCCGCCAACAATAATTCCCCCCACACCATGTCACCCCTGCTGGTCCTACTTGCCCTAGTCACCTCTGCACAGGCCGCCGTAAAAGTAAATGACTACACCAACGCCGACTATATCCCGATCGTGGACGGAGACGCAGTAATCTGGGAGAAGCCAGGATACCTCCACCACACCACCAACGTCACTTCTTATGAGGTCTACGTCGCCCAGACCGAGCGCGCTGCTAAGATGTTCACGGACACCCGCCTGGCCCAAGTATTAGCAACCGACTTGGACCACATCCGCAATTTAATAGCCACGCTAAAAGTCCACCGTAGGGTAGCCAGGACCATAAACCTGCTCGGTACAGCGTTGAAAGTAGTAGCGGGAGCGCCCGACTTCAATGACTGGGAGCAAATTAGGTTCAAACAAGCACAACTGATAGAATCCGAACACCGACAGGGGGAGATTAACTCAAAAATTCAAAACCGACTTAACGAACTGACGCACTTTTTCAACACGATCCAGAAGTCGGACGAGGCCGAAAAGGCCCAGATAGTAGAGACAGTCCTCGCCAAAAATAGAATAATCATAACGGACCTAGAAAGTCTTATCCTTGGGCTAACTTTAGCCAAAATAAACATGATCAGTCCGGCCCTCTTAGATGGCGCCGATATAAATGAATTCAACGAGCAACAGTTAGTCAACATAACCTTGGTGGAGCTATTAGAGGTCTCGAACATCAGCGTTTTCCAAACTCCCGACCTACTTCAATTTCTTATAAAGTTTCCTCAACCCAAATTAAATTGTAGGAAGTTGCTCATATTCCCGGTTCAACGAATATTGGATTTCACGCAGGGAGACATAGTAGCGGACTGCGGTACACAGACCGTCAACATCGGGGCCTGCGAGACAACCGTCGGGGCTACGTTCTGCAGGGAACGAGGGGGAAGTACCTGCGCCCAACAAATGGTAGCCGGGTCTATCGCACATTGTGCTACCCTACCGGGACACCTAGACCCTGTAACACTCGTCGACCACGGCACTCTCGTCATCAACGACGCGAACATGACCGTTGTTGATGATGCCGGGACCAGCCAAAAGATTTCAGGCTCGTACTTAGTGACTTACTCCCACCGGGTCTCTCTTAACGGGACCTGGAACATTAACCACCTCGGCGACTCTAAGAGGAAGGCAGTGGTGTGCGCAATGACGTAAGTCAACATAACGGCCCACAAAGAAAAGCTTAGTCTACCGTTTCTACGGAAACTAAGCATGAATAATCTCAATCAAATCGACAGACTAAACGAAATGCTGACGGTAAAAATCTTCAGGGAATGATACAGGTGATCCTCGACATACCAAAGTGCTCGAAGCATCGGTAGTGAAGATGAGATCAAGGGTCCTATACATGCTATTGCGTATGCCATTTATCTGGCCTGACAATGTATCGGAGAGAGAGTCAACGAAGTCATGCTGCATAGATTCGAACATTAAGTTTGAGTCATTGGATGGAGACCAAGTGACATTTGGGAGATTAATGTCACCGAGGACAATAAAACGATCAGAATCACTAAGCTGAGACAAAACGGACTGAAGATAGGCAGCTTGAAGCATATAAGTTGTAAATTTAGAGGACGGTAGGATGTAAGAGCATGATATGAATAAATTAAAAGAGCACAGACGAGTTTTAACTACGATAATTTCAATAGTTTTGAGCTCATCGATGGAAAAGTGTTGGGAAGTTTAGTCGGAACAAACAGTAATTAGGACGCCGCCACCTCAAGATGGTCGATCAGATCTATATATGTTAAAATTGTCTACAAAAATCTCGGAATTCGAGATTGTTGAATTGAGCCATATTTCAGGGAAGGCGATAATATCGTAATCAAAACTTGCACTATCAGCATGTAATTTGGTGAGCTTACTGCACAGGTCACGTACATTCTGATAAGTGATCTTTAGAGGTGGGGAAGAATTCAGTTTTTTGAAGTAGATGGCAAATCAGTAGAAGGTGTTGGAAGGATTCCTACCCGAGGAGCGGATTGCGAAGATCGAGATCGACTGTTGAAAATGTGATAAATAGTGTGTTCGGGCCAGAAAGAGGATTCCAACACAGTCTTAACAAACTTCTCCGGGACAAGAATTTTGAAGGAGGAAATACCACGTTTTTCCTTGAAAGTAAATTTAGTTACTACTATGCCAGAGGAGCTATTGATGTTTAGTTTAGAGAAGATATATTCTCGAACGATTACATCCGTAGCCGATTCCATAAGACGTGAGACATATATAGATTTCAGAGGAGCGACAGCGAATAGAGTAGATCGGTCAAGAGGGGTCACATGGTTTATGGGTGAGGCAGAGGCGGGTTTAACCCGAGGAGCAGGTCCGGATGGGATAGCGCTGGCTGAGGAGCTAGTGCGAGCTGGTGAGGAAGGAACTACTTCAGCTTCCATGCTGACAGCAGTTTTTAGGAGGCACAGTGATGCCGACAACTGGATGATCATTAATGTCCGGTTGGACAACCTGGGCAAACACAGGCACTGGATGATCATTACTGTCCAGTTGGACATCCTTGGCAGACACGGGCACAGGTGAACAGCCAGCATGTGAAGAGCCAGCCTTTCTTCTCTTTGGAGACTTAGTTATAATTTTGAGATTTATAAAATGAGTTTCCATTGAGGAAAACTTATCCTGCGACTTCCGGAATTCAGAGTGGACAGCAGCAAATTCATTATGAGTCTGTAAAGAAAGGTAAAATATAAGTCGGTGTGGCGCAGAGATAGTGACTTTAGCTTGAGTTACAAAATTGCGCAAGAACGAACAAAGCAATCACAATAACGGCAAGTGAACGGAGAGACACAGAGAGACGATAGAAACACAGACAGTCAAGCACAGAGCGGTGGCCAGCGCAGTGCGAGTGTGTTAGAATAAAAACAGATAAACAGAATAAAGACAGATGGCTCCGCTGCATACGACGGCTTGACTACAATGGTCAGGTCACCGTCCTCTTCTTCCAGCGTGTCGTCTAGCGCCATACCCTGGGCGGCCTCTACAATGGTATCCAGGTCTTTCTCCACTTCGCCTGCCTGCAGGGTGTGTGCGTCCTTGTCGCTGGGATGACGCTTTTTAAGGCGCAAGTATACACTCCCCATACCCCACGCCATTTTCCCTGTATTTGGGGTATAGATGGTCCTCCGCTGCTTTGTTAATCTGGAGGATCACATGCTGGCCCCCTCGTTAGGCAGTGGGCAACCAGCATGCAATACTTTCCAGTCAGCGGTTGGTATCTCGGGGTTTTTTCGCTGAAGGAGCTTCAGCGCGCGGTCCCCTTGGATTGCGATGACGAAGAGCACCTTCGCCTTTGGTATGGACGGGATTAGTTCCCTGTCCAACACCTCCAGCTTGACCCCCTTCCACATCGCTTCCAGTTGGCAGACCATTTGCGTCAGCCACTTCAGCGTCTGGTCATCCCTACATTTTAGGATTTTGCCCCATGCAGCCATCCAGCACCATCGAAGATGGGCATGGGAGCTGTTGGGTTCTCTTCCATCCTTGTAAATAGGGAGTCTACCAGCCGCGCGCGGACCATTTTCCACTGCGCCACTGTCATCCTCCCATTCTCATCACGTCTGTCGATGAGCGCTATGATCAGGTGTCTCTTGGACACATCACTGATCCTTTCGCTTGACCCCTGCTTTGCCTGTTTCGGTGAAGGTTCCGCTCTCTTGGGCCCGCGTTGCCGCTTGCTTGCCGGAGTGACGGCACTATCGGTCGAGCGGTGCCTTTTGGTAGCCAGCAACTCCTCCACCTTGTTGGCGTGCTGACTCGTCGATGCCTTCATCTGTGGCACCTGCGCGTAGTACTTACGGCCCTCCTCTACCTTCAGCTCGGCCCAAGCTAGCTTGGATTTCTCCTCCTGGGAGATATCCGCCGAAGGCCGCTTTGGCCTTCATTCCCTCCCTCGAACTCTTCGGCCCTTCCCTGTGCAGGGAGCTGGGGCCTGGTTCAGGCGAGCGAAGAAGACTATCCTCTTCTGTTCTGCTGATAGATAGCACGCTCTCCAGGTCCGAGTCTACCTTGACAACGGCATCTGTGCGGCTCATCCTACAGCGGGGGGTTGTGGCAGTAGTATTACAACTGACGTGACCTGCTCCCGTCACGTCCGAGGTGTGGCCACTGGCGACACGCAGAGAGAATTGTTCCTCCCCGTGCCCGCCGGTGGTAGCAGCCACCCTCCCCACCGACGCTTGGATTGACATCGCAATACTTGCTTTATCTTCTTCCCGCTCCATAATTGGTCCGAAGGTCCATACGGCTTATATTTTTGGGGGGAACCAGCCCCTAGCGTTTTAGGCCTACCCGCCAGGCACCTCTAGCCATGGCCCTGACCCCGCTCCCTCGAGCGGGAAGACGCTGGGCTATTGCCTTAGCTAGACACTGCATTGCCTCGGACGGAGCAAGTGACAATGCATTACCCTTGTCCGGGATAATGCAGTGCCCATTGCCCGGCCGGCACCCTCGTAAAGGGGTTCAGCTAGAGGATTTTCACCAGCCTTCCTTTAAGAGAAGATTGGCAATTTTTAACAAATATTTAAGCACGAGCGAAATATAACACGACCGCAATGATATATCGATATCGATTATTCTTCTTCTTTTGTGGGCATATTCACTACGCCTCCATAAGTCCGAATCCCTGCCCAGAAAAAAAAACTATCTGTGCCTGTGAAAACCCAGGAAAGTGGTATGTTCAGGTGCCTTGTAGGAGAAATTAGCAGGGCCCCGGCCGTGATCGGCAGCTCACCAAGCGCCCAAGTTGTGCACCCACACCAAGCCCTGTCACTGGACGGCTATAATCCACGTCAGCTGAACCTTGATATGGGGCCGAGATCGTTATTTTCCTTTGGAAAGCCGCTGAAAAAGCTCACCTGCCCCAATTATACAACCTTGCGCCGGCCCTAATCCTTGCACATGCGCCACGCCTGTGCGTTGCTGGGTCATGAAACGCTGCTGAAAGCCACTCACCCCCTGGTAAGCCGACACCAACCGGCTGCAATAACTGACAGCCGCAGCCTATGATACTGATTAAAAACAACAAAAAAAAAACAAAAATAATACAAAAACCATATTAAATAGAGTTGTTGAAATAGCATAACTTTAGTTTTCATTTTTTTCCCGGTTCCTTCTGAACCCTTCTAGTTTTATTTTTTTAAATTCCGCTCACAGTCATACCTCAATAGAGCCGCTGCCAATTCATTTTTATACCCGGTACTCGAAGAATATAGGGATATATTAACTTTGTGGTGATAACGGATGTGTGTAACGCCCAGAAGGAAGCGTTTCCGACCCCATAAAATATATATATTCTTGATCAACATCAATAGCTGAGTCGATCTAGCCATGTCTGTTGGACGGCTCTCGTCTCCTTACTACATACAATTTTATAAGAATCCCCTTAGAGTTAACGGGAAACTCCGAAAACAATAAAACTATGCCTATGCATCACGCACACACACAAAACAAAATGCACTATCGGACAGATGGGGTACAAAACTAAACCAGGGGCACTTGTCGGCTGGTTCGGAAAGATTGCAGGCGTGGGGTCTTCAAATGGGAGTCGACCCACACGATTCTGCACCCATCCTACCATGATTTCCAGTAGTTGGAGTGTGTGGGCAATCCCTTATACTCCCACCCTACCCTCCTTTATGTCACTATGTCACCAAGACTATTGCTCTATCCGTCCATATTCGTGCTTCAATACTTCAAGTTATATTTATCCAATCCTTAATACTAGACATTCTCCTACATAATTATGAAAAACAAAAGAGGGGGTAAAAAAAAGTAAATATAGAAAAATGTAGGTTACTAAATAAAGATCAAAGAGAGAACAAAAATAATGATATCTATAAAGGAGATTATGACAAAGTACATATAAATGAAAAATAATGAAATGAAAATGAAATAACAAATTGAACGCTAGAAAGTTTATATTCTAAACGAGAGGGAACGTTGTGAGCCGCGGCAATGGCTACGGTTCTACTTTATACCCGGTACTCAGTCAGTACATATATGAGTATATATGAGCTTACGATTTATGCAATTTATCATAAGTTCGAAAAAGTTCGTCCCTTTTTGTGGGCTAAAAAATAATATTTCGAAAAATGAAGTCAAACCGTTTGTAGAACTACATATTCGAGACGTGCAAGTGTTTGCTAGAGAGAAGGAATGAGTAAGCGCTTGGCAGGCGTTGCGTAGCGACTGAAATTTAATTTGTTCCTTCTGGCCATAATAAGTTCTTCTGAACTGATACAGATTTGGCAATCTGGTAGACACGGCTATTTTCCATGATTATGCGTTTTTGCTCTCTTTTATCTTACGAATTGTGGATTCCACAGATTTTCGCTCTTTGTGGGGCCGTGTCAAAATTTTTAAATACACTTGTATTGAAGTAATATCACATGAGCTTGGATAGAAAGTTTGGAAGCGTAACGCGTACAGCAGACGGGGTCGCGTGTCAGAGAAAGCGAGAGGGAACGATGACTTTCGAAATGGTTTTCTTCATTGTGCTTATATTAATAATCCGATCTGATTAAGTTTAAACACTCTGATAGTTCGATTCTCTTTGAAGCAATCAGACGTGTTTTTGTTTTGGGTCTTCGCCTAACCACCAAGCGCCCAGACGGGTGATCGACGTAGACACCGGGGTCAACAATAGCAACCACGCTATTTCCCCAACACAAATGACTCCTCAGCTAGCGTCCCAACCCCTGGCCCAGGTATCCAACCAAACCCCCGCAAGCACCCCTTCTCTAAACGATACCACGCCAGTCGTCGCCAACATGAGGGAACACCCTCGATTGGCGGAACCACCGAGTGCGTTCGACACGACCCTCCTGCCGGAAGACCCGAGTCGAGCTTTCAGCTTAGAGATGGACGAACAACTTGAAGACGAGCCAGAACGAGCCAACGATCCCTGGCCACCCGAACATGCGTCACAGATCCAGGAATTCTTGGATGAGGAACTCCCGAAGTTCGAAAAGCTTCGAGGTACCACAGACCTAACGGAGTACACCATCGTCATGCGGGACAACCGGCCAATAAAACAGAGGTATTA
This sequence comes from Drosophila affinis, assembly GCA_037356375.1. NCBI lineage: Eukaryota > Metazoa > Arthropoda > Insecta > Diptera > Drosophilidae > Drosophila > Drosophila affinis. The sequence continues at coordinate 30,337,061 of CM074802.1, read as the reverse complement.
CCCCAAGAACCCCGCCATGAGGCGAATTATCGACGAGCAAGTCGACCAACTAATAGCCGAAGGACTTATCGAACCTTCTCGAAGCCCTCACAGCGCACCAATTGTTCTCGTACGCAAAAAGAACGACAAATGGCGTAAGTGCGTAGACTATCGCCAGCTCAACGCACGCTCCATCCCGGACGCCTATCCATTACCGAGGATCAATTACATCCTAGAACGCCTGAAGAATGCGCGTTTTATCACCACGCTAGACCTGAAGAATTGGTATTGGCAAATACCTATGGCCCTCGACAGTAGTGAGGCAACCGCTTTCACGGTGCCAGGAAGAGGTCTTTACCAATGGAAGGTGATGCCCTTCGGATTACACTCCGTATCGGCAATGTTCCAACGAACGTTAGACACAGTCATCAGCGCATATATGGAACCATACGCATTCGCGTACTTACATGACATTGTCATCATCGGAAAGGATTACACGGAACACCACCACAACGTAAACGAGGTCTTCTCTCGACTTCTCAAGGCAAGCCTGCGAATCAACGCAGAAAAGTGTACTTTCTTCCAACGACGCATCAAATATTTGGGACACATGATCAGTGAGGAAGGTATGCATACCGACCCCGACAAGGTAGCCGCCGTAAGAGACTTGAGCCCGCCCACCAACTTGAAGGAACTCCGACAATGCATAGGGATGGCGTCATCGTACCGCAGGTTTGTTCCCAATTTCGCCACTGTGGTCCAACCAATGTCACAACTGTTAAAGAAGGGACAAACATGGACATGGGAACAGGATCAACATGACGCCTTCGGAAAGCTAGAAGAGTTACTCCCTACCGCCCCGTACTCGCCTGCCCCGATTTCAACGTCAAATTCTCTTTACAAACGGACACCAGTAACGTAGGCGTGGGAGCAACCCTCACCCAGGAGATTGAAGGGAAAGGGCGCGTCATCGCGTACGTCAGCCGACGACTCAACAAGGCGGAAGAGAACTACTCTGCCACTGACAAAGAATGCCTAGCCGTCATATGGGCAATACGTAAACTACGATGTTATCTAGAGGGCTACCGCTTTGACGTGGTAACTGACCATCTCGCGCTGAAATGGTTAAACACCCTGGAAAGTCCATACGGTAGAGTGGCACGTTGGGCACTCGAGCTACAACAATACCAATACGACGTGCATTATCGCGCCGGGAAACAAAACGTAGTGGCGGACGCACTGTCCAGGCAGCCCTTGGGAACACTCGCACGTGTCGAAGCGGAACCCGACAGTTGTCCCTGGCTTAAACGAAGGATACAACAAGTCCACGACGAGCCACAGAAATATCCGGACTACACCTACGAGATCGGTCAACTTTATCGAAATCTCGGCCACGGACCCGTCGGATTGGAGTCTTGGAAGCTCTGCGTCCCAAAAGATCGCCGGACGAGAATACTCCACGAATGCCACGATCAACCAACAGCTGGTCACCTCGGCATACGGAAGACCATCGCGAGGGTTTCCCAACGGTATTATTGGCCCGGGTTCTGTCGAGACGTAATACGTTACATTCGCAGCTGCGTAAGTTGTCAGAAGTTCAAGGCCATGCAACGCAAACCAGTGGGCAAGATGCTCACTCGCAAGGCGGAGGAGCCGTTTGTTACCTTGAGCGCAGATTTCGTCGGACCACTGCCACGGTCCAAACGAGGGAATACGATGCTGCTAGTATTTTTCGACACCTTCTCCAAGTGGGTCGAACTAATACCCCTCAAAAAGGCAACCACGGCTAACCTCGAGCGAGCGTTCCGCGAACGAATCCTCAGCAGTTTTGGGGTACCGAAATTATTCGTCTGCGATAACGGCACCCAGTTCAGCAGTCGCTCGTTCCGAACGTTCCTCCAAATCGCAGGCGTCAAACTGCAGCACACCGCTCCATATTGTCCCCAGGAAAATCCCACAGAAAGGGCGAACAGAACTGTGAAAACAATGATCGCCCAATTCATCGACGACCACCAGAACACGTGGGAAGAACTATTACCCGAAATGTCGTTGGCCATAAATTCTATCGTCTCCGAGACCACCGGATTCAGCCCTGCGTTCCTTTTACACGGAAAAGAGCCTAGGCTGCCCGGCGCTCTATAATCTCCGTCGCAGGCAATGGCGCCCTACGACCGACTTATTGGTCCTCGTACGACAACACCACCTGTCAAATGCAGCCGAGGGTTTGCAGCTAAACTGGCCTCAAAGTTTGACGGACCATACCGGGTAAAAGGTTTCCCGTCGCCAAACATCGTGAAATTACAACACACAAGCAGCCGGAAGCACAAGGTCGCCAATGTCAACGATCTGAAAGAGTTCAACGACCCCGAACTCGATAATCCAGCCGACGACACGGATGCAACGGCGGCAAAATACCGAGTTTGATCGGGGATCGACACCTATATTAATCGATGCCCTGGCCTTCGTCGATCAGTACGCCACTACCCACGGAACAGACCAGACCAAATCAACCAACTCAAAAGGAACAAAAAAAAAATATCGAATTAAATAAAAATAAAACAATCAAAACCCAAAATTAAATTCCGACTCCTATCAAGGATAAATAAACCCCAAAGTGCATCAAGGACTACGAATCAAACTTAACCAACCGGAGTTAAAGGACAACAATAACCAAGGCAATTAAGAAAAAAACAATCACCTTTAATCCTGCCGCCGCCAACAATAATTCCCCCCACACCATGTCACCCCTGCTGGTCCTACTTGCCCTAGTCACCTCTGCACAGGCCGCCGTAAAAGTAAATGACTACACCAACGCCGACTATATCCCGATCGTGGACGGAGACGCAGTAATCTGGGAGAAGCCAGGATACCTCCACCACACCACCAACGTCACTTCTTATGAGGTCTACGTCGCCCAGACCGAGCGCGCTGCTAAGATGTTCACGGACACCCGCCTGGCCCAAGTATTAGCAACCGACTTGGACCACATCCGCAATTTAATAGCCACGCTAAAAGTCCACCGTAGGGTAGCCAGGACCATAAACCTGCTCGGTACAGCGTTGAAAGTAGTAGCGGGAACGCCCGACTTCAATGACTGGGAGCAAATTAGGTTCAAACAAGCACAACTGATAGAATCCGAACACCGACAGGGGGAGATTAACTCAAAAATTCAAAACCGACTTAACGAACTGACGCACTTTTTCAACACGATCCAGAAGTCGGACGAGGCCGAAAAGGCCCAGATAGTAGAGACAGTCCTCGCCAAAAATAGAATAATCATAACGGACCTAGAAAGTCTTATCCTTGGGCTAACTTTAGCCAAAATAAACATGATCAGTCCGGCCCTCTTAGATGGCGCCGATATAAACGAATTCAATGAGCAACAGTTAGTCAACATAACCTTGGTGGAGCTATTAGGGGTCTCGAACATCAGCGTTTTTCAAACTCCCGACCTACACCACTTTCTTATAAAGTTTCCTCAACCCAAATTAAATTGTAGGAAGTTGCTCATATTCCCGGTTCAACGAATATTGGATTTCACGCAGGGAGACATAGTAGCGGACTGCGGTACACAGACCCTCAACATCGGGGCCTGCGAGACAACCGTCGGGGCTACGTTCTGCAGGGAACGAGGGGGAAGTACCTGCGCCCAACACATGGTAGCCGGGTCTATCGCACATTGTGCTACCCTACCGGGACACCTAGACCCTGTCACACTCGTCGACCACGGCACTCTCGTCATCAACGACACGAACATGACCGTTGTTGATGATGCCGGGACCAGCCAAAAGATTTCAGGCTCGTACTTAGTGACTTACTCCCACCGGGTCTCTCTTAACGGGACCTGGAACATTAACCACCTCGGCGACTCTAAGAGGAAGGCAGTGGTGTGCGCAATGACGTAAGTCAACATAACGGCCCACAAAGAAAAGCTTAGTCTACCGTTTCTACGGAAACTAAGCATGAATAATCTCAATCAAATCGACAGACTAAACGAAATGCTGACGGTAAAAATCTTCAGGGAATGATAGAGGTGATCCTCGACATACCAAAGTGCTCGAAGCATCGGTAGTGAAGACGAGATCAAGGGTCCTATACATGCTATTGCGTATGCCATTTATCTGGCCTGACGATGTATCGGACAGAGAATCAACGAAGTCATGCTGCATAGATTCGAACATTAAGTTTGAGTCATTGGATGGAGACCAAGTGACATTTGGGAGATTAATGTCACCGAGGACAATAAAACGATCAGAATCACTAAGCTGAGACAAAACGGACTGAAGATAGGCAGCTTGAAGCATATAAGTTGTAAATTTAGAGGACGGTAGCATGTAAGAGCATGATATGAATAAATTAAAACAACACAGACGAGTTTTAACTACGATAATTTCAATAGTTTTGAGCTCATCGATGGAAAAGTGTTGGGAAGTTTAGTCGGAACAAACAGCAATTAGGACGCCGCCACCTCAAGATGGTCGATCAGATCTATATATGTTAAAATTGTCTACAAAAATCTCGGAATTCGAGATTGTGGAATTGAGCCATGTTTCAGGGAAGGCGATAATATCGTAATCAAAACTTGCACTATCAGCATGTAGTTTGGTGAGCTTACTGCACAGGTCACGTACATTCTGATAAGTGATCTTTAGAGGTGGGGAAGAATTCAGTTTTTTGAAGTAGATGGCAAATCAGTAGAAGGTGTTGGAAGGATTCCTACCCGAGGAGCGGATTGCGAAGATTGAGATCGACTGTTGAAAATGTGATAAATAGTGTGTTCGGGCCAGAAAGAGGATTCCAACACAGTCTTAACAAACTTCTCCGGGACAAGAATTTTGAAGGAGGAAATGCCACGTTTTTCCTTGAAAGTAAATTTAGTTACTACTATGCCAGAGGAGCTATTGATGTTTAGTTTAGAGAAGATATATTCTCGATCGATTACATCCGTAGCCGATTCCATAAGACGTGAGACATATATAGATTTCAGAGGAGCGACAGCGAATAGAGTAGATCGGTCAAGAGGGGTCACATGGTTTATGGGTGAGGCAGAGGCGGGTTTAACCCGAGGAGCAGGTCCGGATGGGATAGCGCTGGCTGAGGAGCTAGTGCGAGCTGGTGAGGAAGGAACTACTTCAGCTTCCATGCTGACAGCAGTTTCGACGACTTCCTTAGGAGGCACTGTGATAACGACAACTGGATGATCATTAATGTCCGGTTGGACAACCTGGGCAAACACAGGCACTGGATGATCATTACTGTCCAGTTGGACATCCTTGGCAGACACGGGCACAGGTGAACAGCCAGCATGTGAAGAGCCAGCCTTTCTTTTCTTTGGAGACTTAGTTATAATTTTGAGATTTATAAAATGAGTTTCCATTGAGGAAAACTTATCCTGCGATTTCCGGAATTCAGAGTGGACAGCAGCAAATTCATTATGAGTCTGTAAAGAAAGGTAAAATATAAGTCGGTGTGGCGCAGAGATAGTGACTTTAGCTTGAGTTACAAAATTGCGCAAGAACGAACAAAGCAATCACAATAACGGCAAGTGAACGGAGAGACACAGAGAGACGATAGAAACACAGACAGTCAAGCACAGAGCGGTGGCCAGCGCAGTGCGAGTGTGTTAGAATAAAAACAGATAAACAGAATAAAGACAGATGGCTCCGCTGCATACGACGGGTTGACTACAATGGTCAGGTCACCGTCCTCTTCTTCCAGCGTGTCGTCTAGCGCCATACCCTGGGCGGCCTCTACAATGGTATCCAGGTCTTTCTCCACTTCGCCTGCCTGCAGGGTGTGTGCGTCCTTGTCGCTGGGATGACGCTTTTTAAGGCGCAAGTATACACTCCCCATACCCCACGCCATTTTCCCTGTATTTGGGGTATAGATGGTCCTCCGCTGCTTTGTTAATCTGGAGGATCACATGCTGGCCCCCTCGTTAGGCAGTGGGCAACCAGCATGCAATACCTTCCAGTCAGCGGTTGGTATCTCGGGGTTTTGTCGCTGAAGGAGCTTCAGCGCGCGGTCCCCTTGGATTGCGATGACGAAGAGCACCTTCGCCTTTGGTATGGACGGGATTAGTTCCCTGTCCAACACCTCCAGCTTGACCCCCTTCCACATCGCTTCCAGTTGGCAGACCATTTGCGTCAGCCACTTCAGCGTCTGGTCATCCCTACATTTTAGGATTTTGCCCCATGCAGCCATCCAGCACCATCGAAGATGGGCATGGGAGCTGTTGGGTTCTCTTCCATCCTTGTAAATAGGGAGTCTACCAGCCGCGCGCGGACCATTTTCCACTGCGCCACTGTCATCCTCCCATTCTCATCACGTCTGTCGATGAGCGCTATGATCAGGTGTCTCTTGGACACATCACTGATCCTTTCGCTTGACCCCTGCTTTGCCTGTTTCGGTGAAGGTTCCGCTCTCTTGGGCCCGCGTTGCCGCTTGCTTGCCGGAGTGACGGCACTATCGGTCGAGCGGTGCCTTTTGGTAGCCAGCAACTCCTCCACCTTGTTGGCGTGCTGACTCGTCGATGCCTTCATCTGTGGCACCTGCGCGTAGTACTTACGGCCCTCCTCTACCTTCAGCTCGGCCCAAGCTAGCTTGGATTTCTCCTCCTGGGAGTTATCCGCCATGCCTTGGAGCCTGCCTACTATCTTGAGGGCAGCCTTGTATTGGGCTTTGGCCTTCATTCCCTCCCTCGAACGCTTCGGCCCTTTCCTGTGCAGGGAGCTGGTGCCTGGTTCAGGCGAGCGAAGAAGACTATCCTCTTCTGTTCTGCTGATAGATAGCACGCTCTACCTCGACAACGGCATCTGTGCGGCTCATCCTACAGCGGGGGGTTGTGGCAGTAGTATTACAACTGACGTGACCTGCTCCCGTCACGTCCGAGGTGTGGCCACTGGCGACACGCAGAGAGAATTGTTCCTCCCCGTGCCCGCCGGTGGTAGCAGCCACCCTTCCCACCGACGCTTGGATTGACATCGCAACACTTGCTTTATCTTCTTCCCGCTCCATAATTGGCCCGAAGGTCCATACGGCTTATATTTTTCGGGGGAACCACCCCCTAGCGTTTTAGGCCTACCCGCCAGGCACCTCTAGCCATGGCCCTGACCCCGCTCCCTCGAGCGGGAAGACGCTGGGCTATTGCCTTAGCTAGACACTGCATTGCCTCGGACGGAGCAAGTGACAATGCATTACCCTTGTCCGGGATAATGCAGTGCCCATTGCCCGGCCGGCACCCTCGTAGAGGGGTTCAGCTAGAGGATTTTCACCAGCCTTCCTTTAAGAGAAGATTGGCAATTTTTAACAAATATTTAAGCACGAGCGAAATATAACACGACCGCAATGATATATCGATATCGATTATTCTTCTTCTTTTGTGGGCATATTCACTACGCCTCCATAAGTCCGAATCCCTGCCCAGAAAAAAAAACTATCTGTGCCTGTGAAAACCCAGGAAAGTGGTATGTTCAGGTGCCTTGTAGGAGAAATTAGCAGGGCCCCGGCCGTGATCGGCAGCTCACCAAGCGCCCAAGTTGTGCACCCACACCAAGCCCTGTCACTGGACGGCTATAATCCACGTCAGCTGAACCTTGATATGGGGCCGAGATCGTTATTTTCCTTTGGAAAGCCGCTGGAAAAGCCCACCTGCCCCAATTATACAACCTTGCGCCGGCCCTAATCCTTGCACATGCGCCACGCCTGTGCGTTGCTGGGTCATGAAACGCTGCTGAAAGCCACTCACCCCCTGGTAAGCCGACACCAACCGGCTGCAATAACTGACAGCCGCAGCCTATGATACTGATTAAAAACAACAAAAAAAAAAACAAAAATAATACAAAAACCATATTAAATAGAGTTGTTGAAATAGCATAACTTTAGTTTTCATTTTTTTCCCGGTTCCTTCTGAACCCTTCTAGTTTTATTTTTTTAAATTCCGCTCACAGTCATACCTCAATAGAGCCGCTGCCAATTCATTTTTATACCCGGTACTCGAAGAATATAGGGATATATTAACTTTGTGGTGATAACGGATGTGTGTAACGCCCAGAAGAAAGCGTTTCCGACCCCATAAAATATATATATTCTTGATCAACATCAATAGCTGAGTCGATCTAGCCATGTCTGTTGGACGGCTCTCGTCTCCTTACTACATACAATTTTATAAGAATCCCCTTAGAGTTAACGGGAAACTCCGAAAACAATAAAACTATGCCTATGCATCACGCACACACACAAAACAAAATGCACTATCGGACAGATGGGGTACAAAACTAAACCAGGGGCACTTGTCGGCTGGTTCGGAAAGATTGCAGGCGTGGGGTCTTCAAATGGGAGTCGACCCACACGATTCTGCACCCACCCTACCATGATTTCCAGTAGTTGGAGTGTGTGGGCGATCCCTTATACTCCCACCCTACCCTCCTTTATGTCACTATGTCACCAAGACTATTGCTCTATCCGTCCATATTCGTGCTTCAATACTTCAAGTTATATTTATCCAATCCTTAATACTAGACATTCTCCTACATAATTATGAAAAACAAAAGAGGGGGTAAAAAAAAGTAAATATAGAAAAATGTAGGTTACTAAATAAAGATCAAAGAGAGAACAAAAATAATGATATCTATAAAGGAGATTATGACAAAGTACATATAAATGAAAAATAATGAAATGAAAATGAAATAACAAATTGAACGCGAGAAAGTTTATATTCTGAACGAGAGGGAACGTTGTGAGCCGCGGCAATGGCTACGGTTCTACTTTATACCCGGTACTCAGTCAGTACATATATGAGTATATATGAGCTTACGATTTATGCAATTTATCATAAGTTCGAAAAAGTTCGTCCCTTTTTATGGGCTAAAAAATAATATTTCGAAAAATGAAGTCAAACCGTTTGTAGAACTACATATTCGAGACGTGCAAGTGTTTGCTAGAGAGAAGGAATGAGTAAGCGCTTGGCAGGCGTTGCGTAGCGACTGAAATTTAATTTGTTCCTTCTGGCCATAATAAGTTCTTCTGAACTGATACAGATTTGGCAATCTGGTAGACACGGCTATTTTCCATGATTATGCGTTTTTGCTCTCTTTTATCTTACGAATTGTGGATTCCACAGATTTTCGTTCTTTGTGGGGCCGTGTCAAAATTTTGAAATACACTTGTATTGAAGTAATATCACATGAGCTTGGATAGAAAGTTTGGAAGCGTAACGCGTACAGCAGACGGGGTCGCGTGTGAGAGAAAGCGAGAGGGAACGATGACTTTCGAAATGGTTTTCTTCATTGTGCCTATATTAATAATCCGATCTGATTAAGTTTAAACACTCTGATAGTTCGATTCTCTTTGAAGCAATCAGACGTGTTTTTGTTTTGCGCTCCGCTTATCTGCCTTTTTTCTTATATAAACAGCCGGTGTTTTTTGAATATACCAATATAAATAAACTTGCTAAGTTACCTGCTTGCTTAGAGCTTTTCCGTAAACGCGAGTGCATGCCCTTTAATTGTGTTTTAGACATAATATAATTATTTTCCTGTGTCGGTAGTCAATGTGCTTAGTTGTTTCTTTTCGTGAGTACACATAAAATCAAAATTTGCCGCTCTCACCTAGTTGATCTATTGTTATATCACTCTCTCCCTATTACCCAAACCAGCATAACTGTTCTTCCTCTCTCGCTCTCAATACGTTCTGTGTAGTAGCGCTCTCTCTCTCTCACTCAACTGAAGCTGCAGTAACCGCTATCCTATTTATTTAGTTTTTTTTTCATTTCATATATTTTATATTTTTTTTTGTTTTTTCTCATAATGGAATACACTGTTGTCTCCGCGGGATATGCATGTGCCAACTGCTCCTCGGCCGGCTGATACTGACAGGCTGACTCCGACCACCCCAATAGTGCAGCAGCTGATTTCGCTCGCTACTCCAAAGGCAGCGACAGCTGCTGGTGATGAAAATTCGGTAGCCGAATTTCTCGCTTCGAAGAGCATGTAGCCAAAACCGTCCGTGTCCGCAATGTCAAACTCATTAGCTGTCCCCGCAATTCCGACCCCACCAGTGAATTTACGTCCCGGACCACTGGGTATTACCAGCACAGGTGATAGGCCTGTGGTGCCAAGATTGGTGGGGATCCCACTAAAGAGACAAGTTTTTGTCTCGCGGCTAGCCCCTGATTCTACAATTATTAATGATGTGACGGCTTATATCCAAAGCCAAATAAAAGCCGCTGACTTTAAGGTGAAAAAGTTTAGCTTTTCTTATGCCAGGGAGATAGCTTCTTTTAAAATAAGTGTCTCCCAAACTCACTTTAACACCATCTGTTCTGCCAAATTTTGGCCGGAGCATTTGGTGGTGAAGGAGTTTAAGGCAAAGAAGAAGTCTAGCCACCCAATAACTCTGCCAACTATTCAGACCAATGCTCCATCTTTCCGCTTGACCTCCACCCGTACAAAAAACTAATAGATTCTCTCTTAGTGACCTATGTTCGAGGCTTACGTAGTAAGCTCAGCATTCTTTTCCAGGATAGTGTCGCATTTGCATCCCACGTTATTGTGTTTACCGCAGCCTGGTTAAAGCCGGACATTCTTAGTTCCGAAGTTTTGGCAGGTCGGTACACAACTTATAGAAAGGATCGTTTGTCTCGACGTGCAGGAGGGGTTCTAATTGCTGTGGACTCAAACTTCACGTCGGAACTTTTCATAGTCTAGATTCAGCAGGAACTGGAATTTCTGTGTGTAAGACTGATTCTTCCCGCTTTCTCAGTTTTCATAACTTGTTCGTGTGCTCCACCATCTTCGGATATCGCAATTTACGAGCAGCGTTTGTCCGCCTTAACCGCTATTTCTTCCTCGCTATCTGACAAAGATCACATGATAGTTCTTGGTGACTTCAACTTGCCAGGAATTGTTTGGTCTTCGGCAAATGAGTCTAATAGCCTGGTGCCCATGTCACGACATGACTTTGTTGGCGGCTTGATTGACCTGTCTCTGTCTCAAGTTAACCATGTTAAAAATTCCTTGGGTCGATTTCTTGATCTGTGCTGTGCAACGGATGCGACCTTAGCGTTGTTAACTCGAGTCCCCCCGCTCACTATACCTGAAGATGCCTACCATCCTACTTTTGAAGTGTCGCTCGACCTAGGACGAGCGGTACTGAATCGGTCGGATAGACTACCCCAATGTGTCCGCTGCTTCCGTAAAGCCGAGTTTACGAAGCTTAATAATCTCATTAGGGATTTTGATTGGTCCGCTTTATATTTGTGCAGTGATGTTACGACAGGCACAAAAATTTCCAAGAAGCATTGGACTTACTTTTTGACTCTTGTGTCCCACTTTCCTGTCCGATTAGATCACGAAAACCCCCTTGGCTTACCAAGGAGGTAAGCTATGCCATCTGAAAAACTTAAAATCAAGACTTTATCCAAATTTCAAGAAGTTGGCTCTGCTTCTTCTCTCTCTCATTATGTAATATCTTGGTCAAACTTTTCAGTTCATAACGCTCTATTCTATCAGAATTACCTATATCGATGCAGGATACGTTTTTCTAAGGACCCCAAACAGTTCTACAGCTTCGTAAACCGTAAGCGTAGAACGTCCGCACACCTATCTTCGCTATCCTTCCTTAATACGTCGGCAGATAATAATCAGGCAATTGCCAATCTTTTTGCCCGTTTTTCCAAACTACCTATTCGCGGGACGTTTACTCTGGTCAGCCGTATCCATACGGTTTGCCGAGGTGGAACGGCATTTTCAGTCCTTTGCTAAATGAAACTCGTTGCTTCATGATCTACGAACAGTAAAGCCGTTGTTCTCACCGGGTCCGGACGGAGTTCACGGCTGTGTACTCAGGTACTGTGCCGAGTCTCTGTGTGGGTTCTCTTGAGAGAATTACCCGTGTTGATGATCTTGGTGTTCTATTAGATCCCAAGTTAAAGTTTTCAGGACACATTTCTACCATGGTGGATAGGGCCATGGGCGCGCTTGGGTTTATAAAGAGGTAGTCAAGGGAATTTCACGACCCCTATATAACAAAGACTCTCTACACCTCTCTGGTTCGTCCGATTTTAGAATACGGCTCTTGTGTATGGTGCCTTCAGTACAACGTACACCAGGACCGTATAGAATCAGTTCAGAAAAACTTTTTACTTTTTGCTCTTCGCGGCCTCAACTGAGTTGCAAGTGTGAGACTGCCGTCTTACTCTAATAGATTGCTTTAAATAAACCTTCCTTGATCGTAGGAAAATGCTTGGTGTGACTTTTGTGCACAACTTGATCAAGGGTGACGTAGATAGCCCTGACCTGTTGAGCCGCATCAACTTCACGATTCCTATGGACTAGGAATTATATACCGTTGTTTCTTCCGCTTTGTAGATCGAATTATTCCCTCGGCCCCTCAGTCGGTTGGGCGGGAGGTGGGCTGCTTTCTCGTATCTTCAAAACTTTACATCCCACAGACTTTCGTCTTTTGTGTAGGCGGAAAGAGGAGGTGCGAAATTTTGAAATACACTTGGAGTACTGTGATAACACAGGAGACTGGATACAAAATTTGGTTGTTCTAGCTTTAATAGTCACTGAGATATAGGCGCTAATGAAGACGGACAGACGGACGGACACACATCCGTTCTCACCACAAATCTAATATACTCCTATACTCTTCGAGTACCGGTGTAACGTGCAACGGAGTCAGTGTTGTCGGCCGAGGTTCGATCTGTGCTGGCGGGCACTCTATTAATTTTCCGGCTCAGGCTCGTCGGCTTTAGAGGTAGAGATCTTGCTCACACAGATTGATTTCCTTTCCGTTGCTCTCGATTACCAATAATATTGCAAGAAGTTAGCGTGCGACAAGAACTTAATCCGGTATATAGATGATCGAAAGAAAAGTGGTAGAGAGAAAAAAACGGAGAAAAGAAGAAATGAAAAGAAGAGGGAGGGGAGGAAGGGAGTTCGACATCCACAGATGTTGTGTGGCTTTTGTATGTACCATACCCTAGCAATGAGCACATCTTTGAACCGAGTATGTTTAAGTGCTCCCTTCGGTTCTGCAGTTACGGGAACGGTGGCATTGAATCCGATTTTACGTCTACTCGACGACTAAGTTTATTTAAAAAACCCACAATGTACCAATAGATATTAATTTCATTATATTGTATTTCAGTTCAATTTCAGTAAACGGTTCCTATTTTTTATTATTCATTGCTATCCAAAATATCCGAAAATTAAACGGTTAAATCGAGACTAATTCTAAATTTGGTCGAAGAAAATATACATGTATGTTTATATATACGGGATGAGGCTTATAGTAATGAGACATTCAATAGTAGGAATATTCCATATATGATGTGATATTAACCTAATAATGCGAGTATGGTAATCTGTTTAAAGATAATGTTCGAGGTTAACAATATCGAGTAATCATAATAAGCCTTTTTTTTCAATCATAGTAAGCCTAGTAATTCTAGTAGTTCAGTCAATCTTTTAAATCGTAGTAATCCTTTTCTTTCTCGCAGGAATCTTTTCTTTTTAAACGTAGTAAGCCTAATAGTCGTGGTAGTCCTAGTAATTCGTTCGATTCTCTTTGTAGAAGTCTGACGTGTTTTTGTTTTGCGCTCCGCTTATCTGCCTATTATCTTTAATAAACAGCCGGTGTTTTTTGAACATACCAATATAAATAAACTATAAATTGCCTACTTGCTTAGAGCTTCTCCTTAAACGCGAGTGCACGCCCTTTAATTGTGTTTTTAGACATAATTTAATTATTTTCCTGTGTCGGTAGTCATTGTGTTTTGTAGTTTCTTTTCGTAAGTACACACAGAATCAAAATCTACCGCTCTCACCTAGTTGATCTGCTCTATTGCTTTTATCACTCTCTCCCTATTACCCAAACTAACATAACTGTTCTTCCTCTCTCGCTCTCAATACGTTCTGTGTAGTAGCGCTCTCTCTCTCTCTCTCTCTCTCTCTCTCTCTCTCTCTCTCTCTCTCTCTCTCTCTCTCTCTCCCTCTCTCTCAACTGAAGCTGCAGAAACCGCTCCTCTCTCTTTCTTATTGCGCTTTCATCGCTTATCTGGCACACTGGTCTAATATATAGTTGTTTTGAAATTTTATTTTTTTTATATTTCTCATAATGGAATACGTTGTCTGTGCCAAGAAAACCTGCAAGAAGCAGATCGCCCATCACCAGCCGAGTATCCCCTGCTGGCTATGCGATAGCGTACTGCACGCTAAATGCGCCGGGTTCTCCGGTCTCGTGGGTCATGCCATCTCCAAAAGAAATGGCTTGCATTACAGCTGTGAGGCATGCCGTCCGGTTGAAGGGGAGATGGCAGCATTTATGAGGCAGACCCGGAAGGGCTTTAGGGAGCTGACCGTGGGCTTTAAAGAGCAGTACAATGGGCTCCTAGCCATGGAGTCTCAGTTCAGTGGTCTCAAACTACTGACTGAGTCTCCTAGGCGCAAAAAGGTCACTCCGCGGGATCTGCATGTGCCGACTGCTCCTCGACCGGCTGATGCTGACAAGCTGACTCCGACCACCCCAGAAGTGCAGCAGTTGATTTCGTTCGCCACTCCAAAGGCAACGACAGCTGCTGGTGATGAAAATTCGGTAGCCGAATTTATCACGTCGGAGAGCATGCAGCCAAGACCGTCTGTAGCGTCCGTGTCCGTAGTGTCAAATTCATTAGCTGTCCCCGCAATTCCGACCCCACCAGTCAATATACGACCCGGACCACCGGGTATTACCATCACAGGTGATGGGCCTGTGGTGCCAAGATTGGTGGGGATCCCACTAAAGAGACAAGTTTTTGTCTCGCGGCTAGCCCCTGATTCTACAATTATTAATGATGTGACGGCTTATATCCAAAGCCAAATAAAAGCCGCTGACTTTAAGGTGAAAAAGTTTAACTTTTCTTATGCCAGGGAGATAGCTTCTTTTAAAATAAGTGTCTCCAAAACTCACTTTAACACCATCTGTTCTGCCAAATTTTGGCCGGAGCATTTGGTGGTGAAGGAGTTTAAGGCAAAGAAGAAGTCTAGCCACCCAATAACTCTGCCAACTATTCAGACCAATGCTCCATCTTTCCGCTTGACCTCCACCCGTACAAAAAACTAATAGATTCTCTCTTAGTGACCTATGTTCGAGGCTTACGTAGTAAGCTCAGCATTCTTTTCCAGGATAGTGTCGCATTTGCATCCCACGTTATTGTGTTTACCGCAACCTGGTTAAAGCCGGACATTCTTAGTTCCGAAGTTTTGGCAGATCGGTACACAACTTATAGAAAGGATCGTTTGTCTCGACGTGCAGGAGGGGTTCTAATTGCTGTGGACTCAAACTTCACGTCGGAACTTTTCATAGTCTAGATTCAGCAGCAACTGGAATTTCTGTGTGTAAGACTGTTTCTTCCCGCTTTCTCAGTTTTCATAACTTGTTCGTGTGCTCCACCATCTTCGGATATCGCAATTTACGAGCAGCGTTTGTCCGCCTTAACCGCTATTTCTTCCTCGCTATCTGACAAAGATCACATGATAGTTCTTGGTGACTTCAACTTGCCAGGAATTGTTTGGTCTTCGGCAAATGAGTCTAATAGCCTGGTGCCCATGTCACGACATGACTTTGTTGGCGGCTTGATTGACCTGTCTCTGTCTCAAGTTAACCATGTTAAAATTCCTTGGGTCGATTTCTTTATCTGTGCTGTGCAACGGATGCGACCTTAGCGTTGTTAACTCGAGTCCCCCCGCTCACTATACCTGAAGATGCCTACCATCCTACTTTTGAAGTGTCGCTCGACCTAGGACGAGCGGTACTGAATCGGTCGGATAGACTACCCCAATGTGTCCGCTGCTTCCGTAAAGCCGAGTTTACGAAGCTTAATAATCTCATTAGGGATTTTGATTGGTCCGCTTTATATTTGTGCAGTGATGTTACGACAGGCACAAAAATTTCCAAGAAGCATTGGACTTACTTTTTGACTCTTGTGTCCCACTTTCCTGTCCGATTAGATCACGAAAACCCCCTTGGCTTACCAAGGAGGTAAGCTATGCCATCTGAAAAACTTAAAATCAAGACTTTATACAAAATTTCAAGAAGTTGGCTCTGCTTCTTCTCTCTCTCATTATGTAATATCTTGGTCAAACTTTTCAGTTCTTAACGCTCTATTCTATCAGAATTACCTATATCGATGCAGGATACGTTTTTCTAAGGACCCTAAACAGTTCTACAGTTTCGTAAACAGTAAGCGTAGAACGTCCGCACACCCATCCTCGCTATCCTTCCTTAATACGTCGGCAGATATGTAATGTGCAGAAATACAGTGGTGTTTAAAATCGTACGTACGGATGTAGTTTGTACGTACATTGGTGGAGGCTTATACACCAAAGGTATGGCTGGATTTTGGACTGTGTACCTCTAGCTATGCTCTAACTAGCTCGCCGGAATGTCGTGGGATCTTTCCTACTCTCCTATATGCCATACGGACACATTCGCAAAGATGTTTTAGGTACACGGGATTTAACGTTCAAAAGGAACACTCAAACGGAAATAATGGAATAATGGTATGGTTATTTAATGGAGGGATACTCGACTACCGACAAATAGTCTGGTTATATTCCGTAGTTATCGGGGAAATCAGATGACCTTGACCCCTTCTCTACCCTCCCTACCTTTAGTATGCCATATTATGGACGGCATAACCCTTATCAAGTGCGTCGCTTTACGACGATTCGGACCTCAGCATGCTCTACTCAGGACAAACAAGACTGATTTAGTATTTCATTTGTAACAATTAATGACTATTTATTACATCAAAATTAAGGGGGTTTGACTTCATGACTCCATCTGACATATTTATGTTCTTGTTGTTAAAAAAAAATGTAAGAATGATTGATAAGAAAATAATTAAATCTAGTTACATGTACTTATATATATATATATAGGTGTGGTATTAATATGTATAATGTCACAGAAAATGCATTATAAAAAGAATATCAAGAAAAGAAATAAGCTTATGATATAATATATAAAAAAAAAAAATAATTACAAATCGACTCGCTGTATGTAAAACTTCATAATATTCGAAAACCTTTTAGACGTGTATATTCGAAGAATACAATTGACGACTCCATTTAAGGAAGCTCGCTACTCATATAAATTATCCAGTACATCCATTGAGCTCAAGGGCGACGTGGTAGTATGTTCTGAGGAAGGGAAAAGAAATATGAATATACAGGTCGTTCTCCTACATTGAATTAAAATCAGTTTTCCTTCTTTTCATACCAGTTCGACGACGATTTGTAACTTACAAATAGATACTCTTCAGTGGGTCTAACGTCTACTTGTTAATAATTATATATACGTGTACATGGTTTCATCGTGGATCTAGATAATGAAGAACTGATATAATCATAAAGGCGAAATCGAAGAAATATGTCCGCTCAGAATAGAGAAAACAAATACAGTTTCTATGTCCGATGGTTCTCCAACTACAATTCGGGCCTGCACGGGAACGTTCGTATGCCTCATAGTTTGAGAAGCGCTGGGGCTGTGTCGAAGAAAACGACATATGTATGTACTCATACATATATAGTCGAGAGCTTTCGCTGCGTGCTTAGCTCGAACTCGAGAAGGGTGACGAGTGCGGCATATGGGTTTCTGGCAAATTCACAGGGAAACGATATTCCATTGGCCTCACTCGATCGTCACTTTGCACTACGACATGCGTATTCCGTGGGCTGGACTTAGCACTTCATTAACGGTTCGTGTGTCGGTTTAGTTGTTTCTTTTTTTTACAGCTTTAAATGATGTTGGGAATATGCTATTGCGGCTTCTGGGGAGATCCGAGGTCTCTCCCAGCGCGGCCCAGAGATCGATGGACTTGGTCGCTCCCGTCTTCGGGGTGTAGCCTGATCCCCCGAATAAAACGTGGCTAGCTTTCGAATCCTAAGACATCAAATTGTTAACTATTAAATTCACTTCCAAGAGAGTTATCTATGTACCTTGCTGTCTTTTCTTTAATTGTTTAATGCGGCTTAGCTTTGACCACCAGAAGTTTAACCTCTTTTGCACGTGTCAGAGTCTTGTTTTCACTATATGCACTTTTTAATTCGAGGAGGAACACTTCTGTCTGGTTGCAGGTTCTTTTTGGCTTTGATCCACCAGAAATTTTCTTGGCGCCTAGCATAGCCTCTTGCTTGGGCGGTCGGAACTTTACCTTCCACAAACAACGGGACAATGGCGTGACTCTAGTCAGAGCTTAAGCATGAGTTCCATGGTTAACTGCATAATCGTATGATCTTAGGGAAAGCTTGCGCTCAGGTTCCACGACTAACGGATTACAGCTCTGAGTAAAGCTTTTTACCTGCCCTACGCGAACTCTCTTTAACTTATCTCTTTAATCGGAGCTTAAAATTACTCTTTCCTAGGGCTAGTAATCAGAAGAGTGCAGACAATAACTCTTGGAAAGTTCGTTGTAGGTTTTAGAGTCACTACTGCCCACTACACCACAGTTGAGGAAACGGCAGTTTTCACTGGCGAGGCCTTAACAGAAGAAGGGCAGTTGTTTATGGCTTGACTTGCATATCCTTCGCTATCCGTAAGTATTTCCGCTATGTTCGGTTTACCGAATCTACCCCGTGAAAAGGGATTGTTGCTGTCTCTACAGAAATTTTCATGCTTGCGAACTTCTTCTCTCAGCATAGTTCGATCGCTAATCTTGAGATGCAAGAGTTCATATCTGAGAGTCTGCTTCGCATTACGTTTCAAAATGTCTACCAACTTTTGTTCACTAACCTCGTGAGAAAGTCTAGAAACTAACTCTTCGACTGCCGTCTGGTAATCATCGAAAGCTTCGCTATCTTTCTGATGGCGTTTCCTTATTAATTCCCACAAGTCGAAATCATCTTTAGCATCATCAAATCGTTGTCTAAACGAGGCAGAAAATGCTTGCCAGGAGAACTGTGGATTCTTCCTATGGAAGTTCCAAAACCAATCACTGGCTTTTGTCGAAAAGAGAAGATGCATATTGTCACAGAGTAGTCCGTAATCATTATCTAAAGTAGAAGCTGTCAGAGAACGAACTCTGTAAAGGAATTCGTCTACGTGCATAGCATCCTTGGATCCATCAAACTTTAGCCGCCAACTAGTTAAGATATTAGCAGCCTTTACAGGGGCTATTGCTCTGTTAAATATGTTTGGGTTAGGTGTTCCTATTTCCCTTTCATTAGATGGTGATGTCGAGTTCCCTGACACATTACCCTGTTCTGAATTCCGATTAGTCGGTTGTGCCGGTGTACTATCCGAAGCTATTGCTATCCTACCTAACTGTCCCCGAAGACTTTCTTCGATCGAGTTCTAGATGAACGAGCTTAACTCCAACATCATGTCTGACTGTTGATTTTTTATAAGGGCCTGTAGAACCGATATGGTATTTTCAGATAAATCTTCAGCCGACCGATGACTGGTACTAGCCAATGAGTGCTCCCTATAATGTTGTGATTGCAACCTAGTCTGCATTCCTCTGCGAGGTATACCTCCGCGTTTCTGTTTCGATATGGCTCCTTTTGACTTTTGGTATCCTTTCTCTGAAGAATTAGCCTCATTATTGGAACCGATTTCTAACGGCGCTATCCCCGAACTCATCTCGGGTGGCAATTCCGCTGCTAGTGTATTCTCCTCAAAAGAAAGTTCCTCTGGATTAATCTCTACCCTACAAACTGGGCAATTTTTGTTGTTCTTTATGAACGCTTGCATACAAGAATCATGGTACCGATGACGACAAGGCGCCGTACAGATTAAATGATTGCCTCCTAATGGGGTCAACGCCACCGGCTGCACTGGCGACATATTCCAAGTAAACAAAAGTACTTGTATGTAATCGATAATATTTAAGTCGATGATATTTAACTCCACTAATATAGGATACTAGCTTAAATTGAATCCTACTATTTGACCTCTAATTAACAAAAGTTTGTCCTTTTTCGAGCATGCTTCCGTCCTCATTCGTACACACTTATTTTTTTTTTTTTTTTTTTTTTTTTTTTGTTTTTGTTTTTTTTTGGAATATAACCTGATTGGGCTCTACATTGGTCTATGGAACATTTATGTGGCAGATAGCTATGGCCATGGCTAAACTCCAGATCGGCATCTAGAAGATTAGATTTCCGAAAGCCCTCAACTCTCTTCCTTCCTACATATCAGTGGGGGTAATACTATTATAATTAGGACGACCTATCCGCCTTTGTGAATAGTTATCGTAATTCGCTAATAAACCTAGATAATAATTTCAAAGTACAAGTTTTCCATCTCTCGCTACCTGGCGGATTATATTTGGTTGGCTGTTCCGAATCTCAGAACCTAAAACCAAAATTCCCTCAATAACCTCCGTTACAGTAGTAAAAGAGGAAACCTATTACTTTATCTGTTGGATACAAAGAGCTTAATTGTTTTGGGGTTTAAACCAGTAGTAACTAGCATTTGCTTGTCAACTCTGGCCCCACGTTGGGCGCCAATCTATGTAATGTGCAGAAATACAGTGGTGTTTAAAATCGTACGTACGGATGTGGTTTGTACGTACATTGGTGGAGGCTTATACACCAAAGGTATGGCTGGATTTTGGACTGTGTACCTCTAGCTATGCTCTAACTAGCTCGCCGGAATGTCGTGGGATCTTTCCTACTCTCCTATATGCCATACGGACACATTCGCAAAGATGTTTTAGGTACACGGGATTTAACGTTCAAAAGGAACACTCAAGCGGAAATAATGGAATAATGGTATGGTTATTTAATGGAGGGATACTCGACTACCGACAAATAGTCCGGTTATATTCCGTAGTTATCGGGGAAATCAGATGACCTTGACCCCTTCTCTACCCTCCCTACCTTTAGTATGCCATATTATGGACGGCATAACCCTTATCAAGTGCGTCGCTTTACGACGATTCGGACCTCAGCATGCTCTACTCAGGACAAACAAGACTGATTTAGTATTTCATTTGTAACAATTAATGACTATTTAATACATCAAAATTAAGGGGGTTTGACTCCATAACTCCATCTGACATATTTATGTTCTTGTTGTTTAAAAAAAAATGTAAGAATGATTGATAAGAAATGTAATTAAATCTAGTTACATATACTTATATATATATATATAGGTATGGTATTAATATGTATAATGTCACAGAAAATGCATTATAAAAGAATATCAAGAAAAGAAATAAGCATATGATATAATATATAAAAAAAATAATTACAAATCGACTCGCTGTATGTAAAACTTCACAATATTCGAAAACCTTTTAGACGTGTATATTCGAAGAATACAATTGACGACTCCATTTAAGGAAGTTCGCTACTCACTCATACTCAAATAAATTATCCAGTACATCCATTGAGCTCAAGGGCGACGTGGTATTATGTTCTGAGGAAGGGAAAAGAAATATGAATATACAGGTCGTTCTCCTACATCGAATTAAAATCAGTTTTCCTTCTTTTCATACCAGTTCGACGACGGTTTGTAACTTACAAATAGATACTCTTCAGTGGGTCTAACGTCTAATTGTTAATAATTATATATACGTGTACATGGTTTCATCGTGGATCTAGATAATAAAGAACTGATATAATCATAAAGGCGAAATCGATTAAATATGTCCGCTCAGAATAGAGAAAACAAATACAGTTTCTATGTCCGATGGTTCTCCAACTACAATTCGGGCCTGCACGGGAACGTTCGTATGCCTCATAGTTTGAGAAGCGCTGGGGCTGTGTCGAAGAAGACGACATATGTATGTACTCATACATATATAGTCGAGAGCTTTCGCTGCGTGCTTAGCTCGAACTCGAGAAGGGTGACGAGTGCGGCATATGGGTTTCTGGCAAATTCACAGGGAAACGATATTCCATTGGCCTCACTCGATCGTCACTCTGCACTACGGCATACGTATTCCGTGGGCTGGCCTTAGCACTTCATTAACGGTTCGTGTGTCGGTTTAGTTGTTTCTTTTTACAGCTTTAAATGATGCTGGGAATATGCTATTGCGGCTTCTGGGGAGATCCGAGGTCTCTCCCAGCGCGGCCCAGAGATCGATGGACTTGGTTGCTCCCGTCTTCGGGGTGTAGCCTGATCCCCCGAATAAAACGTGGCTAGCTTTCGAATCCTAAGACATCAAATTGTTAACTATTAAATTCACTTCCAAGAGAGTTATCTATGTACCTTGCTGTCTTTTCTTTAATTGTTTAATGCGGCTTAGCTTTGACCACCAGAAGTTTAACCTCTTTTGCACGTGTCAGAGTCTTGTTTTCACTATATGCACTTTTTAATTCGAGGAGGAACACTTCTGTCTGGTTGCAGGTTCTTTTTGGCTTTGATCCACCAGAAATTTTCTTGGCGCCTAGCATAGCCTCTTGCTTGGGCGGTCGGAACTTTACCTTCCACAAACAACGGGACAATGGCGTGACTCTAGTCAGAGCTTAAGCATGAGTTCCATGGTTAACTGCATAATCGTATGATCTTAGGGAAAGCTTGCGCTCAGGTTCCACGACTAACGGATTACAGCTCTGAGTAAAGCTTTTTACCTGCCCTACGCGAACTCTCTTTAACTTATCTCTTTAATCGGAGCTTAAAATTACTCTTTCCTAGGGCTAGTAATCAGAAGAGTGCAGACAATAACTCTTGGAAAGTTCGTTGTAGGTTTTAGAGTCACTACTGCCCACTACACCACAGTTGAGGAAACGGCAGTTTTCACTGGCGAGGCCTTAACAGAAGAAGGGCAGTTGTTTATGGCTTGACTTGCATATCCTTCGCTATCCGTAAGTATTTCCGCTATGTTCGGTTTACCGAATCTACCCCGTGAAAAGGGATTGTTGCTGTCTCTACAGAAATTTTCATGCTTGCGAACTTCTTCTCTCAGCATAGTTCGATCGCTAATCTTGAGATGCAAGAGTTCATATCTGAGAGTCTGCTTCGCATTACGTTTCAAAATGTCTACCAACTTTTGTTCACTAACCTCGTGAGAAAGTCTAGAAACTAACTCTTCGACTGCCGTCTGGTAATCATCGAAAGGTTCGCTATCTTTCTGATGGCGTTTCCTTATTAATTCCCACAAGTCGAAATCATCTTTAGCATCATCAAATCGTTGTCTAAACGAGGCAGAAAATGCTTGCCAGGAGAACTGTGGATTCTTCCTATGGAAGTTCCAAACCAATCACTGGCTTTTGTCGAAAAGAGAAGATGCATATTGTCACAGAGTAGTCCGTAATCATTATCTAAAGTAGAAGCTGTCAGAGAACGAACTCTGTAAAGGAATTCGTCTACGTGCATAGCATCCTTGGATCCATCAAACTTTAGCCGCCAACTAGTTAAGATATTAGCAGCCTTTACAGGGGCTATTGCTCTGTTAAATATGTTTGGGTTAGGTGTTCCTATTTCCCTTTCATTAGATGGTGATGTCGAGTTCCCTGACACATTACCCTGTTCTGAATTCCGATTAGTCGGTTGTGCCGGTGTACTATCCGAAGCTATTGCTATCCTACCTAACTGTCCCCGAAGACTTTCTTCGATCGAGTTCTAGATGAACGAGCTTAACTCCAACATCATGTCTGACTGTTGATTTTTTATAAGGGCCTGTAGAACCGATATGGTATTTTCAGATAAATCTTCAGCCGACCGATGACTGGTACTAGCCAATGAGTGCTCCCTATAATGTTGTGATTGCAACCTAGTCTGCATTCCTCTGCGAGGTATACCTCCGCGTTTCTGTTTCGATATGGCTCCTTATGACTTTTGGTATCCTTTCTCTGAAGAATTAGCCTCATTATTGGAACCGATTTCTAACGGCGCTATCCCCGAACTCATCTCGGGTGGCAATTCCGCTGCTAGTGTATTCTCCTCAAAAGAAAGTTCCTCTGGATTAATCTCTACCCTACAAACTGGGCAATTTTTGTTGTTCTTTATGAACGCTTGCATACAAGAATCATGGTACCGATGACGACAAGGCGCCGTACAGATTAAATGATTGCCTCCTAATGGGGTCAACGCCACCGGCTGCACTGGCGACATATTCCAAGTAAACAAAAGTACTTGTATGTAATCGATAATATTTAAGTCGATGATATTTAGCTCCACTAATATAGGATACTAGCTTAATTGAATCCTACTATTTGACCTCTAATTAACAAAAGTTTGTCCTTTTTCGAGCATGCTTCCGTCCTCATTCGTACACACTTATTTTTTTTTTTTTTTTTTTTTTTTTTTTTGTTTTTGTTTTTTTTTGGAATATAACCTGATTGTGCTCTACATTGATCTATGGAACATTTATGTGGCAGATAGCTATGGCCATGGCTAAACTCCAGATCGGCATCTAGAAGATTAGATTTCCGAAAGCCCTCAACTCTCTTCCTTCCTACATATCAGTGGGGGTAATACTATTATAATTAGGACGACCTATCCGCCTTTGTGAATAGTTATCGTAATTCGCTAATAAACCTAGATAATAATTTCAAAGTACAAGTTTTCCATCTCTCGCTACCTGGCGGATTATATTTGGTTGGCTGTTCCGAATCTCAGAACCTAAAACCAAAATTCCCTCAATAACCTCCGTTACAGTAGTAAAAGAGGAAACCTATTACTTTATCTGTTGGATACAAAGAGCTTAATTGTTTTGGGGTTTAAACCAGTAGTAACTAGCATTTGCTTGTCAACTCTGGCCCCACGTTGGGCGCCAATCTATGTAATGTGCAGAAATACAGTGGTGTTTAAAAATCGTACGTACGGATGTGGTTTGTACGTACATTGGTGGAGGCTTATACACCAAAGGTATGGCTGGATTTTGGACTGTGTACCTCTAGCTATGCTCTAACTGCTCTAACCGGAATGTCGTGGGATCTTTCCTAGTCTCCTATATGCCATACGGACACATTCGCAAAGATGTTTTAGGTACACGGGATTTAACGTTCAAAAGGAACACTCAAACGGAAATAATGGAATAATGGTATGGTTATTTAATGGAGGGATACTCGACTACCGACAAATAGTCCGGTTATATTCCGTAGTTATCGGGGAAATCAGATGACCTTGACCCCTTCTCTACCCTCCCTACCTTTAGTATGCCATATTATGGACGGCATAACCCTTATCAAGTGCGTCGCTTTACGACGATTCGGACCTCAGCATGCTCTACTCAGGACAAACAAGACTGATTTAGTATTTCATTTGTAACAATTAATGACTATTTAATACATCAAAATTAAGGGGGTTTGACTTCATGACTCCATCTGACATATTTATGTTCTTGTTGTTTAAAAAAAAAATGTAAGAATGATTGATAAGAAATTAATTAAATCTAGTTACATATACTTATATATATATATATAGGTATGGTATTAATATGTATAATGTCACAGAAAATGCATTATAAAAAGAATATCAAGAAAAGAAATAAGCATATGATATAATATATAAAAAAAAATAATTACAAATCGACTCGCTGTATGTAAAACTTCATAATATTCGAAAACCTTTTAGACGTGTATATTCGAAGAATACAATTGACGACTCCATTTAAGGAAGTTCGCTACTCACTCATACTCAAATAAATTATCCAGTACATCCATTGAGCTCAAGGGCGACGTGGTATTATGTTCTGAGGAAGGGAAAAGAAATATGAATATACAGGTCGTTCTCCTACATCGAATTAAAATCAGTTTTCCTTCTTTTCATACCAGTTCGACGACGGTTTGTAACTTACAAATAGATACTCTTCAGTGGGTCTAACGTCTAATTGTTAATAATTATATATACGTGTACATGGTTTCATCGTGGATCTAGATAATAAAGAACTGATATAATCATAAAGGCGAAATCGATTAAATATGTCCGCTCAGAATAGAGAAAACAAATACAGTTTCTATGTCCGATGGTTCTCCAACTACAATTCGGGCCTGCACGGGAACGTTCGTATGCCTCATAGTTTGAGAAGCGCTGGGGCTGTGTCGAAGAAGACGACATATGTATGTACTCATACATATATAGTCGAGAGCTTTCGCTGCGTGCTTAGCTCGAACTCGAGAAGGGTGACGAGTGCGGCATATGGGTTTCTGGCAAATTCACAGGGAAACGATATTCCATTGGCCTCACTCGATCGTCACTCTGCACTACGGCATACGTATTCCGTGGGCTGGCCTTAGCACTTCATTAACGGTTCGTGTGTCGGTTTAGTTGTTTCTTTTTACAGCTTTAAATGATGCTGGGAATATGCTATTGCGGCTTCTGGGGAGATCCGAGGTCTCTCCCAGCGCGGCCCAGAGATCGATGGACTTGGTTGCTCCCGTCTTCGGGGTGTAGCCTGATCCCCCGAATAAAACGTGGCTAGCTTTCGAATCCTAAGACATCAAATTGTTAACTATTAAATTCACTTCCAAGAGAGTTATCTATGTACCTTGCTGTCTTTTCTTTAATTGTTTAATGCGGCTTAGCTTTGACCACCAGAAGTTTAACCTCTTTTGCACGTGTCAGAGTCTTGTTTTCACTATATGCACTTTTTAATTCGAGGAGGAACACTTCTGTCTGGTTGCAGGTTCTTTTTGGCTTTGATCCACCAGAAATTTTCTTGGCGCCTAGCATAGCCTCTTGCTTGGGCGGTCGGAACTTTACCTTCCACAAACAACGGGACAATGGCGTGACTCTAGTCAGAGCTTAAGCATGAGTTCCATGGTTAACTGCATAATCGTATGATCTTAGGGAAAGCTTGCGCTCAGGTTCCACGACTAACGGATTACAGCTCTGAGTAAAGCTTTTTACCTGCCCTACGCGAACTCTCTTTAACTTATCTCTTTAATCGGAGCTTAAAATTACTCTTTCCTAGGGCTAGTAATCAGAAGAGTGCAGACAATAACTCTTGGAAAGTTCGTTGTAGGTTTTAGAGTCACTACTGCCCACTACACCACAGTTGAGGAAACGGCAGTTTTCACTGGCGAGGCCTTAACAGAAGAAGGGCAGTTGTTTATGGCTTGACTTGCATATCCTTCGCTATCCGTAAGTATTTCCGCTATGTTCGGTTTACCGAATCTACCCCGTGAAAAGGGATTGTTGCTGTCTCTACAGAAATTTTCATGCTTGCGAACTTCTTCTCTCAGCATAGTTCGATCGCTAATCTTGAGATGCAAGAGTTCATATCTGAGAGTCTGCTTCGCATTACGTTTCAAAATGTCTACCAACTTTTGTTCACTAACCTCGTGAGAAAGTCTAGAAACTAACTCTTCGACTGCCGTCTGGTAATCATCGAAAGGTTCGCTATCTTTCTGATGGCGTTTCCTTATTAATTCCCACAAGTCGAAATCATCTTTAGCATCATCAAATCGTTGTCTAAACGAGGCAGAAAATGCTTGCCAGGAGAACTGTGGATTCTTCCTATGGAAGTTCCAAAACCAATCACTGGCTTTTGTCGAAAAGAGAAGATGCATATTGTCACAGAGTAGTCCGTAATCATTATCTAAAGTAGAAGCTGTCAGAGAACGAACTCTGTAAAGGAATTCGTCTACGTGCATAGCATCCTTGGATCCATCAAACTTTAGCCGCCAACTAGTTAAGATATTAGCAGCCTTTACAGGGGCTATTGCTCTGTTAAATATGTTTGGGTTAGGTGTTCCTATTTCCCTTTCATTAGATGGTGATGTCGAGTTCCCTGACACATTACCCTGTTCTGAATTCCGATTAGTCGGTTGTGCCGGTGTACTATCCGAAGCTATTGCTATCCTACCTAACTGTCCCCGAAGACTTTCTTCGATCGAGTTCTAGATGAACGAGCTTAACTCCAACATCATGTCTGACTGTTGATTTTTTATAAGGGCCTGTAGAACCGATATGGTATTTTCAGATAAATCTTCAGCCGACCGATGACTGGTACTAGCCAATGAGTGCTCCCTATAATGTTGTGATTGCAACCTAGTCTGCATTCCTCTGCGAGGTATACCTCCGCGTTTCTGTTTCGATATGGCTCCTTATGACTTTTGGTATCCTTTCTCTGAAGAATTAGCCTCATTATTGGAACCGATTTCTAACGGCGCTATCCCCGAACTCATCTCGGGTGGCAATTCCGCTGCTAGTGTATTCTCCTCAAAAGAAAGTTCCTCTGGATTAATCTCTACCCTACAAACTGGGCAATTTTTGTTGTTCTTTATGAACGCTTGCATACAAGAATCATGGTACCGATGACGACAAGGCGCCGTACAGATTAAATGATTGCCTCCTAATGGGGTCAACGCCACCGGCTGCACTGGCGACATATTCCAAGTAAACAAAAGTACTTGTATGTAATCGATAATATTTAAGTCGATGATATTTAGCTCCACTAATATAGGATACTAGCTTAAATTGAATCCTACTATTTGACCTCTAATTAACAAAAGTTTGTCCTTTTTCGAGCATGCTTCCGTCCTCATTCGTACACACTTATTTTTTTTTTTTTTTTTTTTTTTTTTTTTTTTTTGTTTTTTTTTGGAATATAACCTGATTGTGCTCTACATTGATCTATGGAACATTTATGTGGCAGATAGCTATGGCCATGGCTAAACTCCAGATCGGCATCTAGAAGATTAGATTTCCGAAAGCCCTCAACTCTCTTCCTTCCTACATATCAGTGGGGGTAATACTATTATAATTAGGACGACCTATCCGCCTTTGTGAATAGTTATCGTAATTCGCTAATAAACCTAGATAATAATTTCAAAGTACAAGTTTTCCATCTCTCGCTACCTGGCGGATTATATTTGGTTGGCTGTTCCGAATCTCAGAACCTAAAACCAAAATTCCCTCAATAACCTCCGTTACAGTAGTAAAAGAGGAAACCTATTACTTTATCTGTTGGATACAAAGAGCTTAATTGTTTTGGGGTTTAAACCAGTAGTAACTAGCATTTGCTTGTCAACTCTGGCCCCACGTTGGGCGCCAATCTATGTAATGTGCAGAAATACAGTGGTGTTTAAAAATCGTACGTACGGATGTGGTTTGTACGTACATTGGTGGAGGCTTATACACCAAAGGTATGGCTGGATTTTGGACTGTGTACCTCTAGCTATGCTCTAACTGCTCTAACCGGAATATCGTGGGATCTTTCCTAGTCTCCTATATGCCATACGGACACATTCGCAAAGATGTTTTAGGTACACGGGATTTAACGTTCAAAAGGAACACTCAAACGGAAATAATGGAATAATGGTATGGTTATTTAATGGAGGGATACTCGACTACCGACAAATAGTCCGGTTATATTCCGTAGTTATCGGGGAAATCAGATGACCTTGACCCCTTCTCTGCCCTCCCTACCTTTAGTATGCCATATTATGGACGGCATAACCCTTATCAAGTGCGTCGCTTTACGACGATTCGGACCTCAGCATGCTCTACTCAGGACAAACAAGACTGATTTAGTATTTCATTTGTAACAATTAATGACTATTTAATACATCAAAATTAAGGGGGTTTGACTTCATGACTCCATCTGACATATTTATGTTCTTGTTGTTTAAAAAAAAAATGTAAGAATGATTGATAAGAAATTAATTAAATCTAGTTACATATACTTATAAAATGTATATAGGTATGGTATTAATATGTATAATGTCACAGAAAATGCATTATAAAAGAATATCAAGAAAAGAAATAAGCATATGATATAATATATAAAAAAAAATAATTACAAATCGACTCGCTGTATGTAAAACTTCATAATATTCGAAACCTTTTAGACGTGTATATTCGAAGAATACAATTGACGACTCCATTTAAGGAAGTTCGCTACTCACTCATACTCAAATAAATTATCCAGTACATCCATTGAGCTCAAGGGCGACGTGGTATTATGTTCTGAGGAAGGGAAAAGAAATATGAATATACAGGTCGTTCTCCTACATCGAATCAAAATCAGTTTTCCTTCTTTTCATACCAGTTCGACGACGATTTGTAACTTACAAATAGATACTCTTCAGTGGGTCTAACGTCTAATTGTTAATAATTATATATACGTGTACATGGTTTCATCGTGGATCTAGATAATAAAGAACTGATATAATCATAAAGGCGAAATCGATTAAATATGTCCGCTCAGAATAGAGAAAACAAATACAGTTTCTATGTCCGATGGTTCTCCAACTACAATTCGGGCCTGCACGGGAACGTTCGTATGCCTCATAGTTTGAGAAGCGCTGGGGCTGTGTCGAAGAAGACGACATATGTATGTACTCATACATATATAGTCGAGAGCTTTCGCTGCGTGCTTAGCTCGAACTCGAGAAGGGTGACGAGTGCGGCATATGGGTTTCTGGCAAATTCACAGGGAAACGATATTCCATTGGCCTCACTCGATCGTCACTCTGCACTACGGCATACGTATTCCGTGGGCTGGCCTTAGCACTTCATTAACGGTTCGTGTGTCGGTTTAGTTGTTTCTTTTTACAGCTTTAAATGATGCTGGGAATATGCTATTGCGGCTTCTGGGGAGATCCGAGGTCTCTCCCAGCGCGGCCCAGAGATCGATGGACTTGGTTGCTCCCGTCTTCGGGGTGTAGCCTGATCCCCCGAATAAAACGTGGCTAGCTTTCGAATCCTAAGACATCAAATTGTTAACTATTAAATTCACTTCCAAGAGAGTTATCTATGTACCTTGCTGTCTTTTCTTTAATTGTTTAATGCGGCTTAGCTTTGACCACCAGAAGTTTAACCTCTTTTGCACGTGTCAGAGTCTTGTTTTCACTATATGCACTTTTTAATTCGAGGAGGAACACTTCTGTCTGGTTGCAGGTTCTTTTTGGCTTTGATCCACCAGAAATTTTCTTGGCGCCTAGCATAGCCTCTACCTTGGGCGGTCGGAACTTTACCTTCCACAAACAACGGGACAATGGCGTGACTCTAGTCAGAGCTTAAGCATGAGTTCCATGGTTAACTGCATAATCGTATGATCTTAGGGAAAGCTTGCGCTCAGGTTCCACGACTAACGGATTACAGCTCTGAGTAAAGCTTTTTACCTGCCCTACGCGAACTCTCTTTAACTTATCTCTTTAATCGGAGATTTAACTACTTACTCTCCGCTAATTACTCTTTCCTCTAGCTTCTAATAATAAGAGTGCAGACAATAACTCTTGGAAAGTTCGTTGTAGGTTTTAGAGTCACTACTGCCCACTACACCACAGTTGAGGAAACGGCAGTTTTCACTGGCGAGGCCTAAACAGAATAAAGGCAGTTGTTTATGGCTTGACTTGCATATCCTTGAGATGGAATATTCCTAGGATTTTCCCCTGCTCATTCTTTAACTGATAATAGGAGGAACCTACTCTCTGAGACACCACGGCTGATATAAAAACAGGGGCCAACTTTGCACTGAACTTTTTGATGGCATTGCTTTGACAAAAATTGCGCGCAAGTACTGGCTCTCCAACCTTAAATTCTACTTTCCGACTACGCAGATTATATCTCCTAGCGTTTTGATCATGAGACTCTTTCACCTTTTCCTTTGCCGACTCTCGTATAATTTGTAAGGTTTCCGGATAACTAATTCGACAATCATCTGATAAGAGTTGTAGACGCCGAAGCAGCTCATAGTCCTTACCATTTAGAATCATATTCTGTCCAAATGTTAGGAAATACGGTGAGTACCCCGTACTTTGGTGCACGCTGGACCTGAGAGCAGCATTGATTTCTGGTAATTTTGCGTCCCAAGTGGAATGATCTTGACTTATGTAAGCTCTAATAGCTGCTAGCACAGATCTATTGAGCCTCTCACTGGCATTAGCCTGTGGGGAGTATATCGCGGTTCGAATATGTTGTATTCCAAAGCGGGTGAGAAACGCTTGAAAGGCGCCAGAAACGAATTGGGCTCCATTATCTGTTAATATCACCTCGGGTACTCCAAAAGTGCCGAACAAACTACTTTCTAGGTATTCACACACCCGATTTGAAGTAAATCTCTTTAGGGGGCACAGGAAATGGAATTTTGTGAAATGATCTACGATAATGAGAAGACCAATATTCCCTTTCTTGGACCGGGGGTAAGGACCAAGAAGATCCATATAAAGTTTTTGGAACGGACGATCAGACACCATTGGTTTTCCCATCGGCGGTTTCAAAACAATGCTCGGATGTTTGCTGTGACGACACACTTCACAATGCGTTACATATTCTCGTATTTGTTTGTTCATTTTCGGCCAGAATAAATATCTTTTAATCTTTTCTATCGTTTTCCCCACTCCGCTATGAGCAGCATTGGGAGGATCATGGGCACGAATGATTACCTCTCGGGTAAGCTCCCTAGGTATCCACAATTTCCAAGATAATTTATCTACGACCTTATTCCCTTGATCAGGTTCAGTTCTCTTATAGATCATATCATTGAGAATTTTCAAATCCGGTAATTTAGCTTGATTAGCGCGAATATGGTCTATTAGACTTTGGTACTCTGCTGATTTAAACTCTGCGGCGGAAAGATCAATTATCGGACCCTGTTCTTCCACCTCGGACACGGAAACCTCATCTCTACGCGATAGAGCATCCGCTACCACGTTAAGAGTACCTTTCCGATGCGTTATTTCAAAAGAGAATCCCTGTAGCTTTATGGCCCATCGAGCTAACCTACCTGACAACTCTTTCTGACGCATAAGCCATTGTAACGACGCATGGTCGGTAACAACCTCAAATTCTTGCCCTTCTACATATGCGCGAAACTTCTTTATTCCTTTTATCACCGCTAAACATTCTAGCTCAGTCACTGAGTAGTTTGTTTGGGCTTTGGATAACTTCTCTGACATGAATGCAATGGGTAGCTCTTCTCCTTTCTCGTTCTTTTGAGCTAACACACAGCCAATTCCTACTGTACTAGCATCACATAAAAGCAAAAAGGGTTTTGAGAAATCCGGAGTGGACAAAATAGGCGCTGACGTCAAGCACAGCTTAAGTTCTTCAAATGCCTTGTCAGCCAAAGAATTCCATGCATACGCTCTTGGTTTCTTTAATAAATCTGTGAGGGCACAACTAACAGTGGCATAATTGTCTACAAAACGACGGTACCAGCCAGCAAGACCAAGGAATCGTCTCAATTGCTTCACTGTCTTGGGGACCGGGAATTGTTGAATGGCTTCAATCTTACTTGGATCCGTCTTAACCTGACCATATCCTATAATGAACCCTAAGTATTTGATCTCTCGCATGCAAAAGTGCGACTTGGCGATATTTATCGTAAGATTCTTAAATGCACTTCTACTTCTCGGAGTAATATTAGGTGTGAATCGAAATCCTCGGATAGTATAAGTAGGTCATCGAGGTAAACAAACACTCTCGTACGCAAACTGGCAGGTATTACAATGTCCATTAAGCGACAGAGGGTTTGTGATGCATTGGTAAGACCAAACGGCATAACCTTATATTGATAAAGCGGCCGATTGGGTATAGTAAACGCTGTATACTGCCGTGACGATTCCTCTAGAGGGATTTGCCAATACGCGTGCTTCATATCGAGTCCCGTTATGTATTTGGCAGGCGGCAATCGACTGAGTATCCCATCTATATGGGGAAGAGGATATGCGTCCTTTCGGGTATACGAGTATTTGTTGATCTCCCGAGAATCAAGGCATAGTCTATTCTTATTCCCCTTCTTTACGAGGACGCAATTGCTGCTCCATTGACTATTCGAAGGTCTATCACTCCCAGATTAATCATCTTCTCTGCCTCTTCAAACATCACTTTCTCTTTAGCTGGTGAGATGGGCCAATGTCGTTGTTTGACGGGTACTTCGGCATTGATCACCATCGAATGTTTTATAAGATGTGTTCGACCTAGTCCCTCACTTTCGAATGACGGAAAGGTATGTATTACCGCATCTAACCTTTTACTTTGGTCAACTGTCAGTGAATGCATTTTGGGAGTTTCTTTAGTTCCCGTATCATCTATGGCCTCCAAACAGCTGACTGTTCCTTCTCCAGTTAATAATTGGGATAAGAGACCGAATTCTTTCCAAAAGTCGACTCCCAGATAAACATCTTGCTTTAAATTGGGAATGATAAAGAATTCTACTTCCTTAACTGTTCCGTGAAACTCAATTGGAACCAATAGCTTGGACACCACCGAACAGGCTTCATTACTGGCCGTGCGTATGGTTCCCAAACACTTCTGAGATTTTGGGTGATTTGATAAAGAGGTTGCTGCTTTACCACCCAAACAACTGATAGTTGCCCCTGAGTCTAGCAAGGCTTTATATTTCTGACCTTCGATTGCTATGTCTGTATATAATCGATTATCTGAACTCAGAATGACTGCGGAGACCAAACGTTTTCGGACAGATCGCACCATTTTCCAGAATTCTCGTCTCCTAATCGTCGATCTTTTGGGTTTAACTATCGCTTTATATAAAGTATTCAAATCCTTTGAATCCGCCTCTGCACTCTCGGTCGTTTGAGTACACATATCTCTAACTGCACAAGAGGGGGAAGTGTCGTATCTGATTTTATGTCAACTACCCTTTTAGAAAGCCCTCCTATGGTAGCTGAGTTACTTTCAGTTAGTTGTTGTTCTTGGTCGGATGTACTGACTGGGCTCCGGTCGGCACATCCCGCTTCGAGTTTTTCGCTGGGTTACATTTGACGCATCGAGGCTTATAAATATCCTTAGCGCCATAACCATAGCAGAACACTCGCCTTTCTCCCATACAATCATCGAAACGATGGCCCTCTTGGTCACAATTCCAGCATACTAA
Organism: Drosophila affinis; assembly: GCA_037356375.1. Classification (NCBI taxonomy): domain Eukaryota; kingdom Metazoa; phylum Arthropoda; class Insecta; order Diptera; family Drosophilidae; genus Drosophila; species Drosophila affinis. The sequence continues at coordinate 30,302,359 of CM074802.1, read as the reverse complement.
TTTCTTACGATATATCTGCGAGACACTTTCCTCTTCTATATCTTCGCTATCCGTAAGTATTTCCGCTATGTTCGGTTTACCGAATCTACCCCGTGAAAAGGGATTGTTGCTGTCTCTACAGAAATTTTCATGCTTGCGAACTTCTTCTCTCAGCATAGTTCGATCGCTAATCTTGAGATGCAAGAGTTCATATCTGAGAGTCTGCTTCGCATTACGTTTCAAAATGTCTACCAACTTTTGTTCACTAACCTCGTGAGAAAGTCTAGAAACTAACTCTTCGACCGCCGTCTGGTAATCATCGAAAGGTTCGCTATATTTCTGATGGCGTTTCCTTATTAATTCCCACAAGTCGAAATCATCTTTAGCATCATCAAATCGTTGTCTAAACGAGGCAGAAAATGCTTGCCAGGAGAACTGTGGATTCTTCCTATGGAAGTTCCAAAACCAATCACTGGCTTTTGTCGAAAAGAGAAGATGCATATTGTCACAGAGTAGTCCGTAATCATTATCTAAAGTAGAAGCTGTCAGAGAACGAACTCTGTAAAGGAATTCGTCTACGTGCATAGCATCCTTGGACCCATCAAACTTTAGCCGCCAACTAGTTAAGATATTAGCAGCCTTTCCAGGGGCTATTGCTCTGTTAAATATGTTTGGGTTAGGTGTTCCTATTTCCCTTTCATTAGATGGTGATGTCGAGTTCCCTGACACATTACCCTGTTCTGAATTCCGATTAGTCGGTTGTGCCGGTGTACTATCCGAAGCTATTGCTATCCTACCTAACTGTCCCCGAAGACTTTCTTCGATCGAGTTCTAGATGAACGAGCTTAACTCCAACATCATGTCTGACTGTTGATTTTTTATAAGGGCCTGTAGAACCGATATGGTATTTTCAGATAAATCTTCAGCCGACCGATGACTGGTACTAGCCAATGAGTGCTCCCTATAATGTTGTGATTGCAACCTAGTCTGCATTCCTCTGCGAGGTATACCTCCGCGTTTCTGTTTCGATATGGCTCCTTTTGACTTTTGGTATCCTTTCTCTGAAGAATTAGCCTCATTATTGGAACCGATTTCTAACGGCGCTATCCCCGAACTCATCTCGGGTGGCAATTCCGCTGCTAGTGTATTCTCCTCAAAAGAAAGTTCCTCTGGATTAATCTCTACCCTACAAACTGGGGCAATTTTTGTTGTTCTTTATGAACGCTTGCATACAAGAATCATGGTACCGATGACGACAAGGCGCCGTACAGATTAAATGATTGCCTCCTAATGCCTGTTGACATATACCGCAGCTCACGGGGTCAACGCCACCGGCTGCACTGGCGACATATTCCAAGTAAACAAAAGTACTTGTATGTAATCGATAATATTTAAGTCGATGATATTTAACTCCACTAATATAGGATACTAGCTTAAATTGAATCCTACTATTTGACCTCTAATTAACAAAAGTTTGTCCTTTTTCGAGCATGCTTCCGTCCTCATTCGTACACACTTTTTTTTCGGAATATAACCTGATTGGGCTCTACATTGGTCTATGGAACATTTATGTGGCAGATAGCTATGGCCATGGCTAAACTCCAGATCGGCATCTAGAAGATTAGATTCCGAAAGCCATCAACTCTCTTCCTTCCTACATATCAGTGGGGGTTATACTATTATAATTAGGACGACCTATCCGCCTTTGTGAATAGTTATCGTAATTCGCTAATTAACCTAGATAATAATTTCAAAGTACAAGTTTTCCATCTCTCGCTACCTGGCGGATTCTGGTCTGATGAGCGCGTGAGGTGGCTCAGAGGGGGCCCAGCTGAGGCCACCGGACGGGTCGCAGGTTGCGGATAGCGAAAGGCCTACCCCTAAAAAAGGTAGGTCAGCTGTGAATAATCGGTTCTCTTTAGAGAGATCACCGAAAATAAGCAGTCCCGGACAGCCAGCGGGTGTTCGCGAAGAAGCAACACTGACGATGCGCTTGTGGTGCCGCCTCATATAAGTAGCTCACACACTCCCCTTCCCCCCACACACTACCTACCCACATCCCATCCCCCACACTCACCTCACACCGGGCTGGGCTAAGGTGTCATTCGACCCGTGCCGAGAGTCAGCCTGGCTGGGGGCCCGGTTTAAAAACTAGCCCAGTCTCGAACGGAGAGCTCAGGGACTTGGCAGCCCCCTGTTCTAATGATGCCTTACCCGGGCAACGTGGATCTCTGCCCGGGCTGACCGTTCCCTTTCTCTGCATCTCGTGGGATGTAACATGTATAAAAAAACTAATATAAACAAAAAAACACAAAAAAACCAAACAGAGTCTGGCACTCCCCAAATGTCAAATGGGAGCAATCCCCCGCACGGGAAGGCATCGGCCCAAAGGCCCGGCCCGACCAGCTCAACAGCAGGACAGACCTGTAAGGCGGAAAGCGCTGGGGTGAACCCGAGTAGGTCCCATCCCGAATCTGGGGTGGGGGGCGGACCAGCTCCCAACACCGACACCTTGGAGAGGCAGCTAAGCAATATTGCGGCTGCCCGACCTTCTGGTAAGGTGGAGGGCGATGATTTGCCTTCAACCAGTGCCCAGGCCAAAAAGCATACCTATGCCGAAAGGAGGAGTGCAGGGCACATACTCCGTCGGCAAAATGCCAACACTGAGGTCAGTCCTTCAGCGGACTGGCTCAAGAAGGTGGAGTGGGCCACATCGGTGCTCCCAAACTTCACAATGGTCTCTCAACCAAAGAGACAACGGTCGCAAGAGACACCCGGCCCGGCCGCGAAAAGGTCGAGGGTGGTGGCCAATATTTCCTTCGCGCAGATTGCCAAGGAGAGGACGCTAATTGGCGTCCTCGATAAAGGCAGCGCGGAAGGAAAGATCCCGAAAAGCAAATGGAAGTGGGTGGAGGCGGCACTGGCCGACCGCTGCTTCGAGTTGCTCGACAAAGACCCAGGGCCACCTCCAGTCTGTAAAGACATGGGGTGGTTCCAGGGTAGCATCAAAGTTGTAGCCTGCGAAGACGAGCGCTCCGTAAAGCTGTACAAAGCAGCGGTGGCGCAGATCGGAGAGGTCTACGCTGGGGCGAAGCTCGTCGCGGTAGACTGGAGCGAGGTGCCCAGTAGACCGAGGGCCAGATTATGGGTGCCGGCTACCTTCAAGGAGCCAGAGCGCATCCTCAAAATGCTGCAGAGGTGCAACCCAAGCCTTCCAACCCAAGACTGGAAGGTAGTCAAGGTCGAGGAGACAAAGGGGCCGACGAACCAGGCGGTCATCATCCTCAATAAAGAGTCGCTGGCCCCCATAGAGGCAGCTAAAGGAGAGTTGAATTTTGGCTTCAGCTCGGTCACCATAAAGGTGTACAAGTCGGACGCTGCCACGGCCGAGGCTCGTCCTGTCGACAACCCAGTCGTGCAGGATGTGGCCTCGGAGATCGAGGCACCCGACAACGAGCTGGAGCCGAAAGAAGACTACTCCTCTGACGCGGAGCTAATGCGCGATTTTGAGGCGATGTGTCGAGACGAGATATCCGACGACTCAGACGCCGACACTACAGTGGTGGAGATCCATGAAGATGTCTCTGAGACTCCTTCAGATAAATCTCCACCACTGTAAAGCAGCATCTGCTGCACTCATACTCCGCTTGGATGCAAGCGGAGCCGACGTGGTCCTAATCCAGGAGCCTTGGATAGTCGGAGCCAAGGTCTGTGGGTTAGCGACGAGGGAGTACAAGCTCATTGTACCCCAAACCGAAGGTAAAATTCGTACCTGCATTCTCGCAAGAAAGTACCTTAATATCTTTCTGCTCCACAACTTCAGCAATGGCGACAATACAACGGTAAGCCTAGAGCTAAAGCGGACACATCTGAGGCTGATGTCGTCCTACATGGCCCATGAGGAAAGCGATCCTCCCAACGACCTCGTCTGCAAGCTCACCAGCGACAGCGAGAGGTCCAACACAAGCCTACTAATAGGCTGCGACGCCAATGCTCACCACACCCAATGGGGGAGCACGGACACAAATATAAGGGGTGAGTCACTTTTCAGCTTTATACTGAACTCGAACTTAACCATATGTAACCGGGGTAACGACCCCACATTTATTATAAAAAACCGACAGGAGGTTATTGACCTCACTCTAGTGTCTCACAATCTGTCAGACAAAGTGGAAAGATGGAGGGTCCTAGAGGACCATTCCTTCTCTGACCACAGGTATATCGAAACGATTTTATCCTTCGAGAGCCCCAAACCCACCGAATACACTAACCCCAGGAAAACCAACTGGGTTAAGTATAGCTCGGTTTTGGAGGAAATACTCCCCAACAAGGCACCAATGAGCCCAGACACTCAAGACGATTTAGATCGTATAGTGTACAGGTTCACGGAAGCATGCAATAAGGCTTTCACGGCGGCTCGCCTGCCACACAAGACAAGGGGCAAAAAGAAACCCCCCTGGTGGTCGAAACAAATCGACATCCTACGTAAGAGCTGTAGGACTCTCTTCAACAGAGCCAAAAGAGCTAACGAGGAGAAACATTGGGCGGACTACAAAGTCAGTCTCGCCCAATACAAAAAAGAAACACGAAGAGCAAAAAGGGCCTCTTGGCAAAAATTCTGCTCAGAAATAGAGGAGACGTCAGAAGCCGCAAGGCTGCGTAAGCTCCTCTCAAAAACCACCCCCTCGGTAGGGTACCTTAAAAGGAACAACGGCACGTGGACCAACTCTAGTGAGGAGTCGCTCCACGTACTGCTTGAAACCCACTTCCCTGGGTGCACAACCATCAAGCCGGCGCTAACCCACAGGGGAGGCCAAACAGCCACGATGGATCATATTTTCACCAAACGGAACATAAGCTGGGCGGTAAACAGCTTTGATCCGTTCAAATCGCCAGGTCCGGACCAGGTCATTCCGGCCCAACTGCAAAAGGCCGGAGACTCAGCCATTAACTGGCTACAATGTATCTTCAGGAAGATACTAGCTGTGGGGACCATACCACAAGAATGGCTCAAGGCGAAAATAGTCTTTATCCCCAAAGCGGGAAAGACCTCGCACTCTACTCCAAAGGACTTCAGACCAATAAGCCTATCGTCCTTTCTTCTTAAAACTTTCGAAAGACTTGTCGGACTACATCTGAGGACAATTATTAGTCCTCAAATGTTGTCAGGAGCACAACATGCCTACCGGAAAGGAAGATCCACGGAAACGGCACTCCACGAAGTAGTCTCAATTGTAGAGAAATCCCTACACCTCAAGGAATACTCTCTTATAGCCTTCCTCGATATCGAAGGAGCCTTTAACAACGTCGTCCCAAGTGCCATTACGGAAGCTTTGACTAACCTGGGTGTGGACGGTCACTTGGTGATGCTCATCGATCAATTGCTCACATGCAGGACGGTGACATCATCGATGGGATCGTCCACGCAATCTAGGTATGTCAACAGAGGCACTCCGCAAGGTGGTGTCCTGTCTCCCCTCCTATGGAACATGGCAGTCAATAAGATTCTATGTGATCTGGAGGGGGGGGGCTGTAAAATAGTGGCATACGCGGATGACGTTGCAATCAGTTTCTCGGGAAAATACCCTCAAACACTCTGTGACCTTATGAGCACTAAGCTCGCGAGACTGTCAGAATGGGCAAAATCGCGAGGGCTGGGAGTAAATCCCACAAAAACGGAACTCGTGCTATTCTCACGCAAGTACAAGGTTCCGCCCCTCAACCCTCCTATACTAAATGGTTGCAGGCTCTCTTTCAGCGACAGCGCTAGTTACCTAGGGTTGGTAATTGATAAGAAGCTGAACTGGAACCTGAACGTAAAAGAAAGAGTAAAGAAGGCTACGATAGCCCTATACTCCTGCAAAAAAGCTATTGGCTTGAAGTGGGGCATGAACCCGAGCGTAGTCCAATGGATATACCAAGCAATAGTAAGACCAATCCTACTCTATGGAGTTACAGTTTGGTGGCCGGCCCTATCAAAAGGATCGACAACCAAACAACTTGGCAAGGTTCAGCGAACCGCAGCTTTATGCATTAGTGGAGCATTACGCACCACCCCGAACGATGCACTAAACGCCATCCTAAATCTCCAGGGCCTCGAGCTTGCGGGAAAGGAGAGGGCAGAAATTGCAGCGATACGTCTGAGAGACTCCGGACAATGGACGTCACATCCCAGGGGTCACTCATCTATACTTATCAGCAGTACCGTCCCTACGAAGACGGACTACTGCGTTCCAAGGGAACACACCGGTACCCCCTTCAATGTAATCATCCCTAGCAGAGACGAGTGGCTTGAGGGACCACCAGGCCAAGACATGGCCATAAGCATCTTTACGGATGGCTCGAAGCTGGACAACAAAGTTGGAGGAGGGATTTACTCCGAACAACTCGAAATCAGGCACTCCTTTAGGCTCCCAGATCACTGCAGTGTGTTCCAAGCGGAAGTCATTGCGATCATGGAAGCACTGAAGCTCCTTCAAACAGCCACAACGGCTTCACTGGCAACAACAACTGTAAACATTTACAGCGACAGCCAAGCTGCGATCAAATCACTTCACGCGATTTCCTCGAACTCGGCCACAGTGGCAAATTGCCGCAAATCTCTTCACGAGATGGCCCAACAATTTGCCATCAGCCTTATTTGGGTCCCGGGTCACCGGGATATTGAGGGCAACTGCAAGGCAGACGAGCTGGCCAGATCTGGTACCACAATACCCCTTCTCCAAGAGAAGGAGGATATTTGCATGCCAATGGCCACCTGTAGGCTTATCATAAAAGAGCTATATAAGCGACGAGCAGACAATGCGTGGCGGTCAGCACCACTATGTCGCATATCCAGGCAAACATGGCCTACCATTGACCGGAAACGCACACTTGAGCTTTGTAAGCTCGGTAGGAAAAGGTGCAGCGTTGTCATCCGCTCCCTCACGGGGCACTGGCTGATAGGCTCCCACGCCAACAGGCTGGGAGCCCCATACAATGATTTCTGCCGAAGCTGTAGAGATGAGGAGGAGGAGGAAACGGTGGAACACCTGTTCTGCTCCTGTCCGGCTCTCAGCAGGAGAAGGCTACAATACCTGGGCATGCCCTATGTCTCAGACATTTCAGAAATGTCCAAAATCTGTCCTAGAAAGATTGCAAACTTCGTAAGAGCGTCAGGATGGGATAACTGCTGACATGTTAGGGTCTCATGGGATGGATAAGGGGAACACCTCCCGCGGTATTACAACGGGCCGAAACCGGCCTAAGTGTGACTGGCTCCTGAGGAGCTTGACAGCCGCCTTTACCTAACCTAACCTACCTGGCGGATTATATTTGGTTGGCTGTTCCGAATCTCAGAACCTAAAACCAAAATTCCCTCAATAACCTCCGTTACAGTAGTAAAAGAGGAAACCTATTACTTTATCTGTTGGATACAAAGAGCTTAATTGTTTTGGGGTTTAAACCAGTAGTAACTAGCATTTGCTTGTCAACTCTGGCCCCACGTTGGGCGCCAATCTATGTAATGTGCAGAAATACAGTGGTGTTTAAAATCGTACGTACGGATGTGGTTTGTACGTACATTGGTGGAGGCTTATACACCAAAGGTATGGCTGGATTTTGGACTGTGTACCTCTAGCTATGCTCTAACTAGCTCGCCGGAATGTCGTGGGATCTTTCCTACTCTCCTATATGCCATACGGACACATTCGCAAAGATGTTTTAGGTACATGGCTATTTAATACATCAAAATTAAGGGGGTTTGACTTCATGACTCCATCTGACATATTTATGTTCTTGTTGTTTAAAAAAAAAAATGTAAGAATGATTGATAAGAAAATAATTAAATCTAGTTACATGTACTTATATATATAGGTATGGTATTAAAATGTATAATGTCACAGAAAATGCATTATAAAAAGAATATCAAGAAAAGAAATAAGCTTATGATATAATATATAAAAAAAAAAATAATTACAAATCGACTCGCTGTATGTAAAACTTCATAATATTCGAAAACCTTTTAGACGTGTATATTCGAAGAATACAATTGACGACTCCATTTAAGGAAGCTCGCTACTCATATAAATTATCCAGTACATCCATTGAGCTCAAGGGGCGACGTGGTAGTATGTTCTGAGGAAGGGAAAAGAAATATGAATATACAGGTCGTTCTCCTACATCGAATTAAAATCAGTTTTCCTTCTTTTCATACCAGTTCGACGACGATTTGTAACTTACAAATAGATACTCTTCAGTGGGTCTAACGTCTAATTGTTAATAATTATATATACGTGTACATGGTTTCATCGTGGATCTAGATAATAAAGAACTGATATAATCATAAAGGCGAAATCGAAGAAATATGTCCGCTCAGAATAGAGAAAACAAATACAGTTTCTATGTCCGATGGTTCTCCAACTACAATTCGGGCCTGCACGGGAACGTTCGTATGCCTCATAGTTTGAGAAGCGCTGGGGCTGTGTCGAAGAAGACGACATATACATATATAGTCGAGAGCTTTCGCTGCGTGCTTAGCTCGAACTCGAGAAGGGTGCCGAGTGCGGCATATGGGTTTCTGGCAAATTCACAGGGAAACGATATTCCATTGGCCTCACTCGATCGTCACTTTGCACTACGACATGCGTATTCCGTGGGCTGGACTAAGCACTTCATTAACGGTTCGTGTGTCGGTTTAGTTGTTTCTTTTTTTTACAGCTTTAAATGATGTTGGGAATATGCTATTGCGGCTTCTGGGGAGATCCGAGGTCTCTCCCAGCGCGGCCCAGAGATCGATGGACTTGGTTGCTCCCGTCTTCGGGGTGTAGCCTGATCCCCCGAATAAAACGTGGCTAGCTTTCGAATCCTAAGACATCGAATTGTTAACTATTAAATTCACTTCCAAGAGAGTTATCTATGTACCTTGCTGTCTTTTCTTTAATTGTTTAATGCGGCTTAGCTTCGACCACCAGAAGTTTAACCTCTTTTGCACGTATCAGAGTCTTGTTTTCACTATATGCACTTTTTAATTCGAGGAGGAACACTTCTGTCTGGTTGCAGGTTCTTTTTGGCTTTGATCCACCAGAAATTTTCTTGGCGCCTAGCATAGCCTCTTGCTTGGTCGGTCTGAACTTTACCTTCCACAAACAACGGGACAATGGCGTGACTCTAGTCAGAGCTTAAGCATGAGTTCCATGGTTAACTGCATAATCGTATGATCTTAGGGAAAGCTTGCGCTCAGGTTCCACGACTAACGGATTACAGCTCTGAGTAAAGCTTTTTAACTGCCCTACGCGAATTCTCTTTAACTTATCTCTTTAATCGGAGCTTTAACTACTTACTCTCCGCTAATTACTCTTTCCTCTAGCTTCTAATAATAAGAGTGCAGACAATAACTCTTGGAAAGTTCGTTGTAGGTTTTAGAGTCACTACTGCCCACTACAGATAATGATCAGGCAATTGCCGATCTTTTTGCCCGTTTTTTCCAAACTACCTATTCGCAGGACGTTTACTCTGGTCAGCCGTATCCATACGGTTTACCGAGGTCGAACGGCATTTTCTGTCCTTTGCTAAATGAAAGCTCGTTGCTTCATGATCTACGAACAGTAAAGCCGGTGTTCTCACCGGGTCCGGACTGAGTTCCCGGCTGCGTACTCAGGTACTGTGCCGAGTCTCTGTGTGGGCCGTTGCTTAAACTGTTGAACGTATCTATAAATTCTTCATGCTTTCCCCCGATATGGAAGGAGTCTTTTATAATTTCTTTCCATAAGAAAGGTAGCAAGTCTGACGCAATGAACTATAGAGGTATATCTAAGTTATCCGCTATTCCTAAAGTGTTTGAGAAAATTTTAACTCCGCACCTGCAGCACCTATGCAGATCACTTATATCCCCGTCTCAACATGGATTTATAAGGCGGAGATCAACCACTACAAATTTATTGGAGTTTACCTCCTTTATAATAAAAGGCTTTCAAGGTAATTTGCAGACGGATGTTGTTGACACCGATTTTAGTAAAGCGTTCGATTCTGTAAACCATTCCCTCCTAGCACAAAAGCTCGACCTTCTAGGGTTCCCGCCCAATCTCCTGAGATGGATCTCTAGCTACCTTTGTTCTAGGTCTCAAAGAGTCCTTTTCAAAAACTCCCTGTCCTCTCCAGTTATGGTGACTTCGGGTGTACCTCAGGGCAGCCATCTAGGCCCCTTACTCTTTACTCTCTTTATAAATGACCTACCTTCTGTATTAACATACTCTCGAGTACTTATGTATGCGGATGATGTTAAGCTCTGTGTCCAGTATAAGGACATTTCTTTCCAATCCAGGTTGCAATCCGATCTCGATAGATTTCAGTCTTGGTGTTGTGCAAATTTATTAAACCTTAATGCTTCAAAATGTAAAGTAATGACTTTTCATCGCTCCAGCGCCTTTCTGGTTTCTTACACCCTTTGTGGTGGTTCTCTTGAGAGAATTTCCCGGGTTGATGATCTTGGTTGATGATCTATTAGATCCCAAGTTAAAGTTTTCAGAACACATTTCCACCATGGTGAATAAGGCCATGGGCGTGCTTGGGTTTATAAAGAGGTGGTCAAAGGAATTTGACGACCCCTATATAACAAAGACTCTCTACACCTCTCTGGTTCGTCCGATTTTAGAATACGGCTCTTGTGTATGGTGCCTTCAGTACAACGTACACCAGGACCGTATAGAACCAGTTCAGAAAAACTTTTTACTTTTTGCTCTTCGCGGCCTCAGCTGGGATGCAGGTGTGAGACTGCCGTCTTACTCTAATAGATTGCTCTTAATAAACCTTCCAACCTTAGCTAATCGTAGGAAAATGCTTGGCGTGATTTTTGTGCACAACTTGATCAAGGGTGACGTAAATAGCCCTGACCTGTTGAGCCGCATAAACTTCACGATTCCTATTAGAAGCACTAGGAACTATACACCCTTGTTTCTTCCGCTTTGTAGATCGAATTACTCCTTGCATGAACCATTTATGCTCGGATTATAATTCCCTCTATCATATTATATCTACCACTAACTCCCTTCCTAGTCTTAAATTACTTATACTCTTATATCTCTCCCGTAATTAGTAATTACTTCGTTTCTTTAGTTAGATTAGTTCTACTTTTCCTCGAACACTAGTCTAACACCTATCTTTCATGCATGCCCGCGATCGGTTCGGCTAACGAGTCGCGCGTTAAGCGGCTGCGCCCCTCGGTCGGTTGGGCGGAAACTGGGCTGCTTTATTGCCTGGGATCCGCGCGTAACAGCCATCGGCTGGTGTCGCTTGGGCCACTTGATGGTGCAGTCATTGCACATCAACGTCCTAAATAAAAACAGAAAAAACTCTTTGCATCACCGGATAATTCTTAATCGTAGAATTCCTTTTAATTAATTATTTAATTTAATTAAGCTTGAAAATCTTTGTTAATCATAATAAACCATTTTTTCTTTAATCGTAGAATTCTTTTTAACCGTAGTAAGCCTAACAATCGTAGTAATCCTAGTAATTCTTTAAATCCTAGGAATCATTTCAAATCATGGACTTCTTTCTTTATCAAAGTAAACCTAATAATCGTAGTAATCCTAGTAATTCTTTAAATCCTAGGAATCATTCTTATCAAAGTAAAACTAATAATCATAGTAGTCCTAGTAATTCGTTAAATCCTAGGAATCATTCTTAATCTTTGAATTCATTTTTTTTCATAGTAAGCCTAATAACCGTGGCCGGCTCGGGACTTTCTAGTTTCAGTTTCTTACCTTTTCTCAAATTTTAGTTGGAATCTGTAAGAATTCTATTTGGGTCAGACTCAACTCTACGAAGGTCATACCTACGAACACAAAGACGTTCACTTTATATTTTGACTCACTCTTAACAGGTTGCAGCGGCGAAAGATCTATCTCCCGACGGTGATGGCTGAAATTTAGAGATTATTTGGAGAAGCCTGCTTGTCTTGAACCATATTCGACTACTTATCGCTTTGGATCCATGACCCGCACAGATCCCTTACTTATCCTCCACACTAAGGGTGTTCCTCAATTTTAATAATCAGTGCCTTATTTTATACTTAATGTCGAAGAGAGCGATTTTTATCGCCTCTTGAGCTCTGCGTCTGATTTCTCGGGATGCGTTGCTGCCTGTATGACGTCGTTGTTTCCTGTACTTCTTCTGGACTAGAGCCCTTTACTGCTAGTTCTGCCAGCGAGACGCTTGGGACGAGCAGTGTCTTTGGTGCGGATGGCAAAGGCGTGGCGCTCTGGCCGAGCGGTGGACTTGGCGCGGATCGCAGTTTAGAGGCGCTCTGGCCTAGCGGTAGACTTTGGGGCGGACCGCCACGTAGTAGCGGACGCACTGTCCAGGCAGCCCTTGGAAACACTCGCAAGTGTCGAAGCGGAACCCAACAGTTGTCCCTGGCTTAAACGAAGGATACAACAAGTCCACGACGAGCCACAGAAATATCCGGACTACACCTACGAGATCGGTCAACTTTATCGAAATCTCGGCCACGGACCCGTCGGATTGGAGTCTTGGAAGCTCTGCGTCCCAAAAGATCGCCGGACGAGAATACTCCACGAATGCCACGATCAACCAACAGCTGGTCACCTCGGCATACGGAAGACCATCGCGAGGGTTTCCCAACGGTATTATTGGCCCGGGTTCTGTCGAGACGTAATACGTTACATTCGCAGCTGCGTAAGTTGTCAGAAGTTCAAGGCCATGCAACGCAAACCAGTGGGCAAGATGCTCACTCGCAATGCGGAGGAGCCGTTTGTTACCTTGTGCGCAGATTTCGTCGGACCACTGCCACGGTCCAAACGAGGGAATACGATGCTGCTAGTATTTTTCGAAACCTTCTCCAAGTGGGTCGAACTAATACCCCTCAAAAAGGCAACCACGGCTAACCTCAAGCGAGCGTTCCGCGAACGAATCCTCAGCAGTTTTGGGGTACCGAAATTATTCGTCTGCGATAACGGCACCCAGTTCAGCAGTCGCTCGTTCCGAACGTTCCTCCAAATCGCAGGCGTCAAACTGCAGCACACCGCTCCATATTGTCCCCAGGAAAATCCCACAGAAAGGGCGAACAGAACTGTGAAAACAATGATCGCCCAATTCATCGACGACCACCAGAACACGTGGGACGAACTATTACCCGAAATGTCGTTGGCCATAAATTCTATCGTCTCCGAGACCACCGGATTCAGCCCTGCGTTCCTTTTACACGGAAAAGAGCCTAGGCTGCCCGGCGCTCTATATGATGAAGTCACACCAGGAACAGGGAGCACCCCGGAGACGGCTACTGACAAAGCGTCGAGACTGAAAGAGATCTTTTCCATCGTCCGAAGTAACATCCAAAGCGCAAGTCAAGAGCAAGCGCGACACTGCAACCTCCGTCGCAGGCAATGGCGCCCTACGACCGGCTCATTGGTCCTCGTACGACAACACCACCTGTCAAATGCCGCCGAGGGTTTTGCAGCTAAACTGGCCCCAAAGTTTGACGGACCATACCGGGTAAAAGGTTTCCCGTCGCCAAACATCGTGAAATTACAACACACAAGCAGCAGGAAGCACAAGGTCGCCAATGTCAACGATCTGAAAGAGTTCAACGACCCCGAACTCGATAATCCAGCCGACGACACGGATGCAACGGCGGCAAAATACCGAGTTTGATCGGGGATCGACACCTATATTAATCGATGCCCTGGCCTTCGTCGATCAGTACGCCACTACCCACGGAACAGACCAGACCAAATCAACCAACTCAAAAGGAACAAAAAACGAGAGGGAACGTTGTGAGCCGCGGCAAAGGCCGCGGCTCTACCTTATACCCGGTACTCAGTCAGTATATACATACATACATTTATGAGCCTACGATTTATGAAATTTATTATATGTTCTCAAAAGAGACGAAAATAATATTTAAATTAAAAAAATGAATTTTTTGGAATTTTTCTGCATGTTTCCATTTTTGTTTACATATGCTTTGTATATCTGCGCCTACATTTCCACATGACATGTATAACTACATATTTGAGACGTACAAGTGTTTGCGACAGAGAAAGAGGGAATGAGTCAGCGCTGGGCAGGCGTTGCGTAGCCACTGAAATTTAATTTGTTTCTTCTGGCCATAATATTGTTCCTACCTTATCCATATTCGGCAATCTGGTAGATATGATAATTTTCCATGATTCTGCGTTTTTGGTTTTCATTTATCTTAAAAATTGTGGATTCCACAGATTTTCGTCTTTTGTGGGGGCGGAAGGGGGCGTGGTAAAATTTTAAAACAAACTTGTGCTGGTTCGGTATCACAGGAGCTTGGATAGAAAGTTTGGTTGCTCTAGCTCTTATAGTCTCTGAGAACTAGGCGTCAAAAAATACGAATCGGCAAAGCAGATGGGGCCGCGTGTGAGAGAGAGCGAGAGGGAATGATGACTTTCGAAATGGTTTTCTTTATTGTAGCTATAATAATGATCCGATCTGATCCGGATTCAACACTCTGATAGAAATGGTCATTCTCTATGACTCTGTGTTTTTAGTTTTCTTGTATCTTCAAAATTGTGTGTGCCACAGACTTTCGTCCTTTGTGGGGGCGGAAAGGGGCGGGGAGAAATTTTTTAACACATTTGGAGTAGTGCGATCACAAAGCAGACTGGATACAAAATTTGGTTGCTCTAGCTTTAATAGTCTCTGAGATATAGGCACAAATGAAGACGGACAGACGGACGGACGGACAGACGGACAGACAGACATGGCTATATCGACTCGGCTATTGATGCTGATCAAGAATTTATATACTTTATGGGGTCGGAAATGCTTCCTTCTGGGCGTTACACACAACCGTTATCCGCACAAATCTAATATACCCCTATACTCTTCGAGTACCGGGTATAAAAATATTTTGAAAAGGATGAAGAAAAGGGAAATGAATCAGTAAAGGTAGAACTAAGTGGATCTAGCTCGGGAATAATAGTAAAAAAGTAAAATAATAGTAATAAAAATAATAGTTTGAGATTAAACGAGAGGGAACGTTGTGAGCCGCGGCAAAGGCCGCGGCTCTACCTTATACCCGGTACTCAGTCAGTATATACATACATACATATATGAGCTTGCGATTTATGAAATTTATTATATGTTCTCAAAAGGGACAAAAATAATATTTAAATTAAAAAAATGCATTTTTTGGAATTTTTATACATGTTTTCATTTTTGTTTACATATGCTTTGTATATCTGCGCCTATATTTCTACATGACATGTATAACTACATATTTGAGACGTACAAGTGTTTACGACAGAGAGAGAGAGAGGGAATGAGTCAGCGCTTGGCAGGCGTTGCGTAGCCACTGAAATTTAATTTGTTTCTTCTGGCCATAATATAGATCCGATCTGATCCAGATTCGGCAATCTGGTAGATATGGTAATTTTTCATGATTCTGCGTTTTTGGTTTTCATTTATCTTAAAAATTGTGGATTCCACAGATTTTCGTCTTTTGTGGGGGCGGAAGGGGGCGTGGCAAAATTTTAAAACAAACTCGTGCTGGTTCGGTATCACAGGAGCTTGGATAGAAAGTTTGGTTGCTCTAGCTCTTATAGTCTCTGAGAACTAGGCGTCAAAAAATACGAATCGGCAAAGCAGATGGGGCCGCGTGTGAGAGAGAGCGAGAGGGAATGATGACTTTCGAAATGGTTTTCTTCATTGTAGCTATAATAATGATCCGATCTGATCCAGATTCAACACTCTGATAGAAATGGTCATTCTGTATGACTCTGCGTTTTTAGTTTTCTTGTGTCTTCAAAATTGTGTGTGCCACAGACTTTCGTCCTTTGTGGGGGCGGAAAGGGGCGGGGAGAAATTTTTCAACACATTTGGAGTAGTGTGATCACAAAGCAGACTGGATACAAAATTTGTTTGCTCTAGCTTTAATAGTCTCTGAGATATAGGCACAAATGAAGACGGACAGACGGACGGACGGACGGACGGACGGACGGACGGACAGACAGACATGGCTATATCGACTCGGCTATTGATGCTGATCAAGAATATATATACTTTATGGGGTCGGAAACGCTTCCTTCTGTGCGTTACACACAACCGTTATCCCCACAAATCTAATATACCCCTATACTCTTCGAGTACCGGGTATAAAAATATATCGAATTAAATAAAAATAAAACAATCAAAACCCAAAATTAAATTCCGACTCCTATCAAGGATAAATAAACCCCAAAGTGCATCAAGGACTACGAATCAAACTTAACCAACCGGAGTTAAAGGACAACAATAACCAAGGCAATTAAGAAAAAAACAATCACCTTTAATCCTGCCGCCGCCAACAATAATTCCCCCCACACCATGTCACCCCTGCTGGTCCTACTTACCCTAGTCACCTCTGCACAGGCCGCCGTAAAAGTAAATGACTACACCAACGCCGACTATATCCCGATCGTGGACGGAGACGCAGTAATCTGGGAGAAGCCAGGATACCTCCACCACACCACCAACGTCACTTCTTATGAGGTCTACGTCGCCCAGACCGAGCGCGCTGCTAAGATGTTCACGGACACCCGCCTGGCCCAAGTATTAGCAACCGACTTGGACCACATCCGCAATTTAATAGCCACGCTAAAAGTCCACCGTAGGGTAGCCAGGACCATAAACCTGCTCGGTACAGCGTTGAAAGTAGTAGCGGGAACGCCCGACTTCAATGACTGGGAGCAAATTAGGTTCAAACAAGCACAACTGATAGAATCCGAACACCGACAGGGGGAGATTAACTCAAAAATGCAAAACCGACTTAACGAACTGACGCACTTTTTCAACACGATCCAGAAGTCGGACGAGGCCGAAAAGGCCCAGATAGTAGAGACAGTCCTCGCCAAAAATAGAATAATCATAACGGACCTAGAAAGTCTTATCCTTGGGCTAACTTTAGCCAAAATAAACATGATCAGTCCGGCCCTCTTAGATGGCGCCGATATAAATGAATTCAACGAGCAACAGTTAGTCAACATAACCTTGGTGGAGCTATTAGAGGTCTCGAACATCAGCGTTTTCCAAACTCCCGACCTACTCCAATTTCTTATAAAGTTTCCTCAACCCAAATTAAATTGTAGGAAGTTGCTCATATTCCCGGTTCAACGCCACCACAAAATATTGGATTTCACGCAGGGAGACATAGTAGCGGACTGCAGTACACAGACCCTCAACATCGGGGCCTGCGAGACAACCGTCGGGGCTACGTTCTGCAGGGAACGAGGGGGAAGTACCTGCGCCCAACAAATGGTAGCCGGGTCTATCGCACATTGTGCTACCCTACCGGGACACCTAGACCCTGTCACACTCGTCGACCACGGCACTCTCGTCATCAACGACACGAACATGACCGTTGTTGATGATGCCGGGACCAGCCAAAAGATTTCAGGCTCGTACTTAGTGACTTACTCCCACCGGGTCTCTCTTAACGGGACCTGGAACATTAACCACCTCGGCGACTCTAAGAGGAAGGCAGTGGTGTGCGCAATGACGTAAGTCAACATAACGGCCCACAAAGAAAAACTTAGTCTACCGTTTCTACGGGAACTAAGCATGAATAATCTCAATCAAATCGACAGACTAAACGAAATGCTGACGGTAAAAATCTTCAGGGAATGATAGAGGTGATCCTCGACATACCAAAGTGCTCGAAGCATCGGTAGTGAAGATGAGATCAAGGGTCCTATACATGCTATTGCGTATGCCATTTATCTGGCCTGACAATGTATCGGAGAGAGAGTCAACGAAGTCATGCTGCATAGATTCGAACATTAAGTTTGAGTCATTGGATGGAGACCAAGTGACATTTGGGAGATTAATGTCACCGAGGACAATAAAACGATCAGAATCACTAAGCTGAGACAAAACGGACTGAAGATAGGCAGCTTGAAGCATATAAGTTGTAAATTTAGAGGACGGTAGGATGTAAGAGCATGATATGAATAAATTAAAAGAACACAGACGAGTTTTAACTACGATAATTTCAATAGTTTTGAGCTCATCGATGGAAAAGTGTTGGGAAGTTTAGTCGGAACAAACAGCAATTAGGACGCCGCCACCTCAAGATGGTCGATCAGATCTATATATGTTAAAATTGTCTACAAAAATCTCGGAATTCGAGATTGTGGAATTGAGCCGGCCCTCCTCTACCTTCAGCTCGGCCCAAGCTAGCTTGGATTTCTCCTCCTGGGAGATATCCGCCATGCCTTGGAGCCTGCCTACTATCTTGAGGGCAGCCTTGTATTGGGCTTTGGCCTTCATTCCCTGCCTCGAACGCTTCGGCCCTTCCCTGTGCAGGGAGCTGGTGTCTGGTTCAGGCGAGCGAAGAAGACTATCCTCTTCTGTTCTGCTGATAGATAGCACGCTCTCCAGGTCCGAGTCTACCTCGACAACGGCATCTGTGCGGCTCATCCTACAGCGGGGGGTTGTGGCAGTAGTATTACAACTGACGTGACCTGCTCCCGTCACGTCCGAGGTGTGGCCACTGGCGACACGCAGAGAGAATTGTTCCTCCCCGTGCCCGCCGGTGGTAGCAGCCACCCTTCCCACCGACGCTTGGATTGACATCGCAACACTTGCTTTATCTTCTTCCCGCTCCATAATTGGCCCGAAGGTCCATACGGCTTATATTTTTCGGGGGAACCACCCCCTAGCGTTTTAGGCCTACCCGCCAGGCACCTCTAGCCATGGCCCTGACCCTGCTCCCTCGATTCGAGGTCGAGAAGACGCTGGGCTATTGCCTTAGCTAGACACTGCATTGCCTCGGACGGAGCAAGTGACAATGCATTACCCTTGTCCAGGATAATGCAGTGCCCATTGCCCAGCCGGCACCCTCGTAGAGGGTTTCAGCTAGAGGATTTTCCCCAGCCTTCCTTTAGGAGAAGATTGGCAATTTTTAACAAATATTTAAGCACGAGCGAAATATAACACGACCGCAATGATACATCGATATCGATTATTCTTCTTCTTTTGTGGGCATATTCACTACGCCTCCATAAGTCCGAATCCCTGCCCAGAAAAAAAACTATCTGTGCCTGTGAAAACCCAGGAAAGTGGTATGTTCAAGTGCCTTGTAGGAGAAATTAGCAGGGCCCCGGCCGTGATCGGCAGCTCACCAAGCGCCCAAGTTGTGCACCCACACCAAGCCCTGTCACTGGACGGCTATAATCCACGTCAGTTGAACCTTGATATGGGGCCGAGATCGTTATTTTCCTTTGGAAAGCCGCTGGAAAAGCCCACCTGCCCCAATTATACAACCTTGCGCCGGCCCTAATCCTTGCACATGCGCCACGCCTGTGCGTTGCTGGGTCCTGAAAAGCTGCTGAAAGCCACTCACCCCCTGGTAAGCCGACACCAACCGGCTGCAATAACTGACAGCCGCAGCCTATGATACTGATTAAAAACAACAAAAAAAAAAAAATAATAATACCAAAACCGTATAAAATAGAGTTGTTGAAAAAGCATAACTTAAGTTTTAATTTTTTTCCCGGTTCCTTCTGAACCCTTCTAGTTTTATTTTTTTAAATTCCGCTCACAGTCATACCTCAATAGAGCCGCTGCCAATTCATTTTTATACCCGGTACTCGAAGAATATAGGGATATATTAACTTTGTGGTGATAACGGATGTGTGTAACGCCCAGAAGGAAGCGTTTCCGACCCCATAAAATATATATATTCTTGATCAACATCAATAGCTGAGTCGATCTAGCCATGTCTGTTGGAGGGCTCTCGTCTCCTTACTACATACAATTTTATAAGAATCCCCTTAGAGTTAACGGGAAACTCCGAAAACAATAAAACTATGCCTATGCATCACGCACACACACAAAACAAAATGCACTATCGGACAGATGGGGTACAAAACTAAACCAGGGGCACTTGTCGGCTGGTTCGGAAAGATTGCAGGCGTGGGGTCTTCAAATGGGAGTCGACCCACACGATTCTGCACCCATCCTACCATGATTTCCAGTAGTTGGAGTGTGTGGGCAATCCCTTATACTCCCACCCTACCCTCCTTTATGTCACTATGTCACCAAGACTATTGCTCTATCCGTCCATATTCGTGCTTCAATACTTCAAGTTATATTTATCCAATCCTTAATACTAGACATTCTCCTACGTAATTATGAAAAACAAAAGAGGGGGTAAAAAAAAGTAAATATAGAAAAATGTAGGTTACTAAATAAAGATCAAAGAGAGAACAAAAATAATGATATCTATAAAGGAGATTATGACAAAGTACATATAAATGAAAAATAATGAAATGAAAATGAAATAACAAATTGAACGCTAGAAAGTTTATATTCTAAACGAGAGGGAACGTTGTGAGCCGCGGCAATGGCTACGGTTCTACTTTATACCCGGTACTCAGTCAGTACATATATGAGTATATATGAGCTTACGATTTATGCAATTTATCATATGTTCGAAAAAGTTCGTCCCTTTTTGTGGGCTAAAAAATAATATTTCGAAAAATGAAGTCAAACCGTTTGTAGAACTACATATTCGAGACGTGCAAGTGTTTGCTAGAGAGAAGGAATGAGTAAGCGCTTGGCAGGCGTTGCGTAGCGACTGAAATTTAATTTGTTCCTTCTGGCCATAATAAGTTCTTCTGAACTGATACAGATTTGGCAATCTGGTAGACACGGCTATTTTCCATGATTATGCGTTTTTGCTCTCTTTTATCTTACGAATTGTGGATTCCACAGATTTTCGTTCTTTGTGGGGCCGTGTCAAAATTTTGAAATACACTTGTATTGAAGTAATATCACATGAGCTTGGATAGAAAGTTTGGAAGCGTAACGCGTACAGCAGACGGGGTCGCGTGTGAGAGAAAGCGAGAGGGAACGATGACTTTCGAAATGGTTTTCTTCATTGTGCCTATATTAATAATCCGATCTGATTAAGTTTAAACACTCTGATAGTTCGATTCTCTTTGAAGCAATCAGACGTGTTTTTGTTTTGCGCTCCGCTTATCTGCCTTTTTTCTTATATAAACAGCCGGTGTTTTTTGAATATACCAATATAAATAAACTTGCTAAGTTACCTGCTTGCTTAGAGCTTTTCCGTAAACGCGAGTGCATGCCCTTTAATTGTGTTTTAGACATAATATAATTATTTTCCTGTGTCGGTAGTCAATGTGCTTAGTTGTTTCTTTTCGTGAGTACACATAAAATCAAAATTTGCCGCTCTCACCTAGTTGATCTATTGTTATATCACTCTCTCCCTATTACCCAAACCAGCATAACTGTTCTTCCTCTCTCGCTCTCAATACGTTCTGTGTAGTAGCGCTCTCTCTCTCACTCAACTGAAGCTGCAGTAACCGCTATCCTATTTATTTAGTTTTTTTTTCATTTCATATATTTTATATTTTTTTTTTGTTTTTTCTCATAATGGAATACACTGTTGTCTCCGCGGGATATGCATGTGCCAACTGCCCCTCGGCCGGCTGATACTGACAGGCTGACTCCGACCACCCCAATAGTGCAGCAGCTGATTTCGTTCGCTACTCCAAAGGCAGCGACAGCTGCTGGTAATGAAAATTCGGTAGCCGAATTTATCGCTTCGAAGAGCATGCAGCCAAAACCGTCCGTGTCCGCAATGTCAAACTCATTAGCTGTTCCCGCAATTCCGACCCCACCAGTGAATTTACGTCCCGGACCACTGGGTATTACCATCACAGGTGATAGGCCTGTGGTGCCAAGATTGGTGGGGATCCCACCAAAGAGACAAGTTTTTGTCTCGCGGCTAGCCCCTGATTCCACAATTATTAATGATGTGACGGCTTGTATCCAAAGCCAAATAAAAGCCGCTGACTTTAAGGTGAAAAAGTTTAACTTTTCTTATGCCAGGGAGATAGCATCTTTTAAAATAAGTGTCTCCCAAACTCACTTTAACACCATCTGTTCTGCCAAGTCTGTGGCCGGACTAAAGTCCTCTAAATATAACTCGTTCTACGCAACACCGGTAAGCAGGAACAGAACCATCGTACTTGTACGAAAGGGGATCCACGCTCACCTTATGTCTAATTACAGCACAGACGACCTAACAGTAGTGATGCTAGAAAGCGAGGAGAAGCGCCTCTTGGTAGCCTCCTGCTACATGGCACACGACAGACCCGCACCACCCGAAGAGCTAAGGAGTCTGGTAGACGAAACCGGATCCAAAGATTACCAAATACTCATTGGTACGGACGCTAATGCCCACCACAATGTATGGGGAAGCCCCGACACCAATGACCGAGGTGAGTCTCTTCTAGAATTTATACTTTCCACTAACATAGAAGTAGCAAACGTGGGGGCGGACTACACATACGTGGGTCCAACCTCATCAAATGTGCTAGACCTTACACTCGTAACGGGAAGGAGCGCCGCGGTGACTGGGTGGAGGGTCCTCGAAAGACCATCCTTCTCAGATCACAGGTATATCCAGTTTAAATACGAATTTAAACACACCTCGAAGGTAGCCGTCTATAGGAACCCCCGAAAGACGAACTGGGAAAAGTTCAAAAAGACGGTTACCTCGAAGCTCGCGGTCGGTCCGGGGTCGGTAAAATCGGCTGACGAAATAGAGAAGTCTCTTGGGACTCTATCCAAGGAGCTACTGGGCGGGTACCGTGCAGCATGCCCACCCTCGAGTACGAAAAAGAAGAACAAGCCACTCTGGTGGAACAGAGAGCTCTCCCTCCTTAGAAACAACCTCCGGGAATTCTTCAAGCTCGCCAAACAAGCGAATGAAGAGTTTATAAACGAGGAATACAGGAACCTACTCAGAAACTACAAGAAAGAGATACGCATGGCACAACGCAGCTCGTGGAGGAACTTCTGCTCCAACATCGAGAAGGTGCCCGAAACGGCAAGACTCAGGAAGCTACTCTCCAAGCAGCCCACCATACAGAGTCAGCTCAAGCTCAACAATGGACAATGGTCAGAGAGCAGCGAAGAAGCCCTGACAGCACTAATGGAGGCACACTTCCCTGGAAGCACCGAGGTCACTGATGCCACAACGCAACATGACCCAGCGACAGAGGAACAAACCATCCCCACAGGACTAGTAACTCACAAGAAAATCCAATGGGCCATAGACTCCTTTACAGGCATTAAAGCACCTGGACTGGATGGGATATTTCCAGCCATGTTGCAGGTGGCCAAAGAGGTGATCATCCCATGGCTTTTCGCTATCTATACGGCATGCTTGAGGACAGGCTATATACCTATACATTGGAGAACTTCAAGAGTTGTCTTCCTGCCGAAGGCAGGAAAGTGCAGCCATGTTAATCCCAAGGATTATAGACCGATAAGCCTCACCTCCTTTCTACTGAAAACGCTAGAAAAGCTGCTGGAGCTACACATCAGAGAGGAAGTAGGGGGACTGATGTCAAGCAACCAGAATGCTTACACGAAAGGGAAATCGGTAGAAACAGCATTACACTCGCTAGTAGCTACCGTCGAGAAAGCCCTCAATACCAAGAAATATGCACTCGGAGTATTTGTCGATATATCCGGAGCATTCAACAACGTGGCCACAAGCGCAATAATTGATCGCTTAGAAGCAACCAATGCACACCCGGCAATCAACCACTGGATAAAGAATCTCCTCAGTTGTGGACGGGTTCAATCGGAATGGGGTACCGCCTCCATAGTAAGAGGGGCACACAGAGGCACACCACAGGGTGGAGTACTGTCGCCCCTCCTGTGGAACCTGGTGGTCGACGACCTAATTAAGAGATTCGAAAGGAGAGCCCCAAAAATAACAGCCTATGCAGATGACATAAGCATACTTATTACGGGTGTATGTCCATCGACACTCAGCTCCATAATGGAAAACACACTCAGGGAGATATGTGAGTGGGCGAACGAAGTAGGACTCAGTATCAACGCGGACAAGACGGACCTCATCCTCTTCACCAAGAGGTGCAAGGTACCGTCATGGATCCCCCCGAAAATCGATCAAACAAGGCTAACCCCAAAAACACAAGTCAAATACCTTGGCACAGTACTGGACAGCAAGCTGGCATGGAGACCCAATGTAGTGGAAAGGGTGAAGAAGGCCACCATTGCGCTATATGCATCAACACAGATGCTCAGCAGCACATGGGGCCTGTCACCTGCTCTAATGCATTGGATCTACATATCGGTGGTGCGACCAACTCTGCTGTATGGAGTCTTAGTGTGGTGGCAAGCTACTAAAAAGAAAACGTACCACAAGCTTATGGAAAAGACTCAGCGACAGGCACTGCTCTGCATCACGGGGGCACTGAGATCAACCCCAACAAAAGCACTCGAAATCATTCTCGGAATTGACCCCCTGGATATCCACGCGCATCTGACGGCTGGAAAGGCCGCTCAGCGCCTCATTGCCTCAGGAAACATGCAGCCACAAGCATACGGGCACAGTTCAATCGGCAGGGACATGATCCGTAATACTGACTACATGACCCCTCGAACGTGTCTCGACATCAACACAAACGCATTTCTGGGACCGGAAGAATGGAAAAAAGGCCAGATTGAACATCTCAATATATATACAGACGGCTCCAAGATGGTAGGAGGAGTAGGAGCTGGCATATACTGCACAGACCCCGAAATAGGGCTGTCATACAAGCTACCAGACCACTGCAGCATATTCCAGGCGGAAGTCTTTGCCATCAGGAAGGCAGCGGAGGTTGCACAACAAGCAGGGCGATCACATAACGTGGCTAAGGAAGGCGTCGGGCTGGCGAGAGAAAGAGCAGAAACGTGCCTGTCTCACTCAGAACGCTACAGAGCGATCTAGAAAAGTTGGCTAGAGTAGAAAACGAGAGCAGGTGGAGGAGCACGACCAACTGCAGAGTCTCGAAAATCATGTGCAAAAAACGCAGCGAGAAACTCAGCCACAATCTGCTGCACCTTCCACGGAAAGATTGCAGACTGCTGGTGGGAATACTGACAGGTCACTGCCTGGCCGCATCACACGCAGCCAAACTAAACATCACCGACAGGAGCAGCTGCAGGAAATGCGAGGACCTTGGGGCTATCGAAACCCTGGAACATCTAATCTGCAGCTGCCCGGCTCTCTCACGGGTCAGGATAAGGTACCTGGGCGCACCGACGCTGACATCGCTAGAAGATGCCTCCAGGAGGTCGCCAAGGGAACTGCTGGCCTTCGCCAAGAACACCTCAATCTTAGGTGATATAAAACCATCACTAGCACCCGCGTAACAAGGTCAATAATCAACCGGATTACTAAGGGCCATACTGGCCTATGAGAGACCCCAGGAGGGTCGTCCGGGCTAACCTAAACCTAAACCTAGCCCCTGATTCCACAATTATTAATGATGTGACGGCTTATATCCAAAGCCAAATAAAAGCCGCTGACTTTAAGGTGAAAAAGTTTAACTTTTCTTATGCCAGGGAGATAGCTTCTTTCAAAATAAGTGTCTCCCAAACTCACTTTAACACCATCTGTTCTGCCAAATTTTGGCCGGAGCATTTGGCGGTGAAGGATTTTAAGGCAAAGAAGAAGTCTAGCCACCCAATAACTCTGCCAACTATTCAGACCAATGCTCCATCTTCCCGCTCGACCTCCACCCGTACAAAAAACTAATAGATTCTGTCTTAGTGACCTATGTTCGAGGCTTACGTAGTAAGCTCAGCATTCTTTTCCAGGATAGTGTCGCATTTGCTTCCCACGTTATTGTGTTTGCCGCAACCTGGTTAAAGCCGGACATTCTTAGTTCCGAAGTTTTGGCAGGTCGGTACACAACTTATAGAAAGGATCGTTCGTCTCGACGTGCAGGAGGGGTTCTAATTGCTGTGGACTCAAACTGCACGTCGGAACTTTTCATAGTCCAGATTCAGCAGGAACTGGAATTTCTGTGTGTAAGACTGATTCTTCCCGCTTTCTCAGTTTTCATAACTTGTTCGTGTGCTCCACCATCTTCGGATATCGCAATTTACGAGCAGCATTTGTCCGCCTTAACCGCTATCTCTTCCTCGCTATCTGACAAAGATCACATGATAGTTCTTGGTGACTTCAACTTGCCAGGAATTGTTTGGTCTTCGGCAAATGAGTCTAATAGCCTGGTGCCCATGTCACGTCATGACTTTGTTGACGGCTTGATTGACCTGTCTCTGTCTCAAGTTAACCATGTTAAAAATTCCTTGGGTCGGTTTCTTGATCTGTGCTTTGTAACGGATCCGACCTTAGCGTTGTTAACTCGAGTCCCCGCGCTCACTATACCTGAAGATGCCTACCATCCTACTTTTGAAGTGTCGCTCGACCTAGGACGAACGGTACTGGATCGGTCGGGTAGACTACCCCAATGTGTCCGCTGCTTCCGTAAAGCCGAGTTTACGAAGCTTAATAATCTCATTAGGGATTTTGATTGGTCCGCTTTATATTTGAGCAGTGATGTTACGACAGGCACAAACATTTTTTATGATGCACTGGACTCACTTTTTGTCTCTTGTGTCCCACTTTCCTGTCCGATTAGATCAAGAAAACCCCCTTGGCTTACCAAGGAGTTATCCCATCTAAAAAACTTAAAATCAAGACGTTATAAAAAATTTCAAGAAGTTGGCTCTCCTTCTTTCTCATTATGTAATAACTCGGTCAAACTTTTCAGTTCTTAACGCTCAGTGCTATCAGAATTACCTATCTCGATGCAGGATACGTCTTTCTAAGGACCCCAAGCAGTTCTACAGCTTCGTAAACAGTAAGCGTAGAACGTCCGCACACCCATCCTCGCTATCCTTCCTTAATACGTCGGCAGATAATGATCAGGCAATTGCCGATCTTTTTGCCCGTTTTTTCCAAACTACCTATTCGCAGGACGTTTACTCTGGTCAGCCGTATCCATACGGTTTACCGAGGTCAAACGGCATTTTCTGTCCTTTGCCAAATGAAAGCTCGTTGCTTCATGATCTACGAACAGTAAAGCCGGTGTTCGCACCGGGTCCGGACTGAGTTCCCGGCTGCGTACTCAGGTACTGTGCCGAGTCTCTGTGTGGGCCGTTGCTTAAACTGTTGAACGTATCTATAAATTCTTCATGCTTTCCCCCGATATGGAAGGAGTCTTTTATAATTCCTTTCCATAAGAAAGGTAGCAAGTCTGACGCAATGAATTATAGAGGTATATCTAAGTTATCCGCTATTCCTAGATCTGCACCTATGCAGATCACTTATATCCCCATCTCAACATGGATTTATAAGGCGGAGATCAACCACTACAAATTTATTGGAGTTTACCTCCTTTATAATAAAAGGCTTTCAAGGTAATTTGCAGACGGATGTTGTTGACACCGATTTTAGTAAAGCGTTCGATTCTGTAAACCATTCCCTCCTAGCACAAAAGCTCGACCTTCTAGGGTTCCCGCCCAATCTCCTGAGATGGATCTCTAGCTACCTTTGTTCTAGGTCTCAAAGAGTCCTTTTCAAAAACTCCCTGTCCTCTCCAGTTATGGTGACTTCGGGTGTACCTCAGGGCAGCCATCTAGGCCCCTTACTCTTTACTCTCTTTATAAATGACCTACCTTCTGTATTAACATACTCTCGAGTACTTATGTATGCGGATGATGTTAAGCTCTGTGTCCAGTATAAGGACATTTCTCTCCAATCCAGGTTGCAATCCGATCTCGATAGATTTCAGTCTTGGTGTTGTGCAAATTTATTAAACCTTAATTCTTCAAAATGTAAAGTAATGACTTTTCATCGCTCCAGCGCCTTTCTGGTTCCTTACACCCTTTGTGGTGGTTCTCTTGAGAGAATTACCCGGGTTGATGATCTTGGTGTTCTATTAGATCCCAAGTTAAAGTTTTCAGAACACATTTCCACCATGGTGAATAAGGCCATGGGCTTGCTTGGGTTTATAAAGAGGTGGTCAAAGGAATTTGACGACCCCCATATAACAAAGACTCTCTACACCTCTCTGGTTCGTCCGATTTTAGAATACGGCTCTTGTGTATGGTGCCCTCAGTACAACGTACACCAGGACCGTATAGAATCAGTTCAGATAAACTTTTTACTTTTTGCTCTTCGCGGCCTAAACTGGGATGCAGGTGTGAGACTGCCGTCTTACTCTAATAGATTGCTCTTAATAAACCTTCCACCCTTAGCTAATCGTAGGAAAATGCTTGGCGTTACTTTTGTGCACAACTTGATCAAGGGTGACGTAGATAGCCCTGACCTGTTGAGCCGCATCAACTTCACGATTCCTATGGACTAGGAATTATATACCGTTGTTTCTTCCGCTTTGTAGATCGAATTATTCCCTCGGCCCCTCAGTCGGTTGGGCGGGAGGTGGGCTGCTTTCTCGTATCTTCAAAACTTTACATCCCACAGACTTTCGTCTTTTGTGTAGGCGGAAAGAGGAGGTGCGAAATTTTGAAATACACTTGGAGTACTGTGATAACACAGGAGACTGGATACAAAATTTGGTTGTTCTAGCTTTAATAGTCACTGAGATATAGGCGCTAATGAAGACGGACAGACGGACGGACACACATCCGTTCTCACCACAAATCTAATATACTCCTATACTCTTCGAGTACCGGTGTAACGTGCAACGGAGTCAGTGTTGTCGGCGGAGGTTCGATCTGTGCTGGCGGGCACTCTATTAATTTTCCGGCTCAGGCTCGTCGGCTTTAGAGGTAGAGATCTTGCTCACACAGATTGATTTCCTTTCCGTTGCTCTCGATTACCAATAATATTGCAAGAAGTTAGCGTGCGACAAGAACTTAATCCGGTATATAGATGATCGAAAGAAAAGTGGTAGAGAGAAAAAAACGGAGAAAAGAAGAAATGAAAAGAAGAGGGAGGGGAGGAAGGGAGTTCGACATCCACAGATGTTGTGTGGCTTTTGTATGTACCATACCCTAGCAATGAGCACATCTTTGAACCGAGTATGTTTAAGTGCTCCCTTCGGTTCTGCAGTTACGGGAACGGTGGCATTGAATCCGATTTTACGTCTACTCGACGACTAAGTTTATTTCAAAAACCCACAATGTACCTGTCGGGTCAAGCAGCATAAACCAAAACCATAATGTAAATGCACATCTCGATGTCAACTATTGCCCACTGTAAAATATTTTGTTACCGCATATGCCTACGCATGGCAGCGGCTTTCGTTCGCATACTTATGTACTTATAAGCATTCTTTGTACTCGACTTAGCAGCAGCCCGATCTGCTCAAGCTCTCTTATAATTGCACTCTCTCCCGCTCGTTAAGCGCTGCCTCATAGGGCACGGCAAGTACGCCGTCTGCCCTTGCATTGTAGTCTGGATCTAATACTCGAAACCAACGCATCATCTCTCGTCGTATACGCATATCTACATATATACATCTAGCTAAATAAACCTGGCATTAAATCGCCTATATACAACCAAAGCCTAATTGCAATCGTTTTAAATCTCAACAGCTAGTGAAAAAGCTCACTAGCTAAACATTGGTGACCCCGACGTGATCTTGAATAACTATTTCTGTGCAATCACGAAATATAACAAAACATTATTTGAATTGCCAATGTGGACAGTGTCATCGGCTATATAATACTGCATATACCGGCCTCCCTTGCAGCTGTCGACTTACGGTGCTTGTTATTACAGTTACGCTCGGTGCTCTTTGCTCTTCTCTTCCCACACCGGCTACCCTCGCATATTGGTATTGCACCTAGCGTTCAAGCAACGCAACGGTTATTGGTCATTGCTCCTAAGTGCGTTCGTTCCTCTTTGTGCTCGTCTTCCCGCTAGCGACGTTTATTACGCGTTTCACTCTTTGCGGTCATCTTTCCGCAGTAAACGTTTGCTAAGCTGCTGCCGCTATGGAAATGGATGCTGCCAACGCTGCTGTTGCTGCCAACGTTGCTGATGCTGCCAACGCTGCTGTTGCTGCCAACGTTGCCGACGCTGCTAATGAAATTCCAGTTGCCAGGGAGCAAACCAGGGTGTCATTTTTAAGGCTCAAATCCACGGAGCTATGCGAAAAAATGAAAAGGTTAGTTGCTGAGTGCCAGAATGAGTCGCTAGTAGCAGACTATTATATGCTCGTGGTACAACAAGAGAAACTCGATAAGCTGATCGGAAAGTTTGAGCTGCTCCATAACGAGCTTGAGGAATTGGATCAAGCCGAGATTCACAGTGGATTAGGTGATGTGTTCGAATCGCTTGCCAGTACTGCGAAGGCGTCAATACTGCGGGATATAGCTAAGAGTAGCGGACACATGCCTCTTCATTCCACCATGGCTGGAGGAAACCTCACCGCTGATTGTGCCGGCTCGCAATTTGTGCCTCGACGTAGACAGGTACCATCTCTGCCTCCTATACAACTTCCAACTTTCGGCGGAGGATATGCCAAATGGAACGACTTCTACTCTACGTTTGTAACCATCATAGACAATCATCCTGATCTAACAAATGTAGAGAAGTTTCAGCATTTGCGTTCCTGTCTGCGTGATGCGGCGTTGGAGACTGTGCGGTCGCTGGAGATTTCGGATGGCAACTATAACGTGGCGTTAGAATTATTGGAAAGAAGGTTTAATAATCGACGCTTAGTATTTCAGGCACACATTAATGAGATCCTGGGGCTTCCGGCTGTCGAACATGGTTCAGTGGTAATGCTTCGAGAGCTGTCGGACGGATTCAATGCTCATATGCGTGCGCTTCAGAGTTTGGGCACTTCTGAGCAGATCGCAGGATGCATCATCGTGCAGGAGCTACTCCGTAAACTTGATCCAGTGAGCCAAGCCAAGTGGGAGGAGCGATTTGAGGAGCCAGCGTATGCCAACTCGATTCCGTCATGGGAGTATATGGCCTCGTTCCTGGAACAGCGATGCAGATCTTTGGAGACAGTGGATTTTGCTAGGGCAAACTATGCGCCGAGCAGTCAGGTGGGCAAGAACAAAAGATATAACAATTCCAGGTCCACCTTAATTGCAACTAGCCAAACTTTCTCAAGCTGCGTGCTCTGCAGTACCGGCGCTCACGAAGTCCAGTACTGTCCGAAGTTCAAGGCACTGTCCCCCGAAAATCGCCATAAAGAGGCCAAACGACTGGCCCTTTGCATTAATTGCCTTAGAACAGGACACCGATTAAGCCAGTGCACCTCGAGCCACTGTCGTATCTGCGGCTGCAAGCATCATACTACGCTTCATTTCGGTAACCCTGATTCGGCTGCAGTCCAAGGTCAGTCAACTGATGCTCAGTCTCCGTTTGCGCCCCCTTCTTCTAATCCGCCTCAGCTTACCACTGAATCCTCTACTTCAGCGTCTACTTCGTCTGCACTTATAGCCCAAGGTCTCAGTAATAATGTTGTTCTACTTGCCACTGCCACAGTTTTGGTAAAAAATCGTTCCGGAGTTTTAGTTCCCTGCAGAGCATTGCTGGATTCCGGCTCCCAGTTGCATCTGATAACTTCTCGTTTCGCCAATCAGCTTCAGCTTCGGAAAAGGAAATCATCAGCCGCAGTTTCTGGAATTGGCGACTCCAGCTTCGTCACCGATGGATGTTCGGTCAGTGTTAGCTTGCACTCTCGCTCATCGGATTTCTCAGCTTTCATCACTGCTATCGTAGCTTCTAACATAACTGATCGTCAGCCATGCTTTGGAATTGACACTCATAACTGGAACATTCCAGCGAACATACCACTAGCGGATCCGGAGTTTTATAGGCCTCAGCGCGTCGATCTGTTAATTGGAGCAAGTCTGTTTTACGATCTCCTTTGTGTTGGCCAGATCAAACTACTGCCAGGATTGCCTTCAATTCAGAAAACTCGCTTGGGATGGGTCGTGTCTGGAGGCTGTTCTCGTTTAAATGGGTTGTCTTTAATGGTGGCTCGCGCTCCGGCCGTCGTTGCCGAGGATAACAATCCAGATGAGCAACTTGAAGTGCTTCTTCGGAGGTTTTGGGAGGTTGAGAATTGCATCGAACCAATAGTAAAGTCTACCAAGGAAGAGCTGGATTGTAAAGCGCATTTTGTTCAGCATGTCCGTCGTCTAGAAAATGGCGATTATTGTGTTCGGCTGCCAACTAAATATAGTTTGGATCTCCTGGGAGAATCTTACAATCAAGCGCGTCGCAGATTCCTGTCCCTTGAGCGGAAGTTAAATCGTCGCCCTGAGGTGAAGGCTCAGTATGCTGCCTTCATAAACGAGTATCTTAACTTAGGTCATATGTCTCCTGTTCCTGCCCATTCAATCAGCAACTGCCGGTATTTTCTACCTCACCATTGCGTCATGAAAGAGGATAGTTCTACGACCAAGCTTCGAGTCGTTTTTGATGGATCCGCTTCTACGTCATCTGGCTATTCCTTGAATGATGTTTTAATGGCTGGCCCCGTAATACAACCTAAACTCTTTCAGATTATTGCTCGATTTCTTTCATACGCAGTTGCGATTACGGGAGATATCTGTAAGATGTATCGGTGTGTACGAGTTTCGCCCGAGGACAGCAACTTGCAGTGTATTCTGTGGAGAAACTCCACACAAGATGACTTGAGCGTGTTTCAACTGGACACCGTTACTTATGGGACGAAGCCTGCCTCCTATTTATCCGTGCGAGCGATGCACCAGTTGGCAACCGACGAGCAGGCAGATTTTCCAGTTGGAGCTGAAGTTCTTCGCCGTGACTTCTACGTGGATGATTTGATATCTGGCGCCAGATCTCAGGAAGAGGCCATCCGCATTCGTGAGCAAACTGCTGGAATCCTGGCTAGGGGTCAGTTCAGATTGAGGAAATGGTGCTCGAACGTTCCCACTGTACTGGATGGAATTCCTGATGAGGACAAGGAAACGTACTTAAAGTTCGATGATGGCAGCCATTTTACTAAGACACTAGGACTCGCTTGGGATCCGATTTCTGATAAACTTTTATTTTCATTCTCGGCCCTAGAATCGTCTCCGAACCCCTGCAGGCGCTCTGTGTTATCAACCATAGCGCGGTTCTACGATCCTCTCGGACTGGCTGGTCCTGTAATTACGAAATCAAAAATCTTTCTTCAGCGTTTGTGCAAGGAGAAGTTAGCCTGGGATGAAAGCCTCCCAGCCTCACTGAGTACAGAGTGGCATGAAATATGCAGCAGTTTTGGCCAGATTCGTCGACTTGAGTTTCCTCGTCTTGTCCTCCTTCCAGACTCTGAGCTAGAAATTCACGGATTCTGCGATGCCAGCATCGAGGCTTATGGTGCATGCATATATGTCGTGTCAAAAGGTCAGCATGCCAGCAGTCACTTACTTTGTGCCAAATCTCGTGTTGCTCCTTTGAAGACACTTACGGTGCCAAAGTTGGAGCTTTGTGGAGCGGAGTTGCTGGCTAGGCTCATGTCTGAAATATCCGGAATGAATGTCTTCAAGGGAAGGTGTTACTGTTGGTGTGATTCTGCGGTTGCACTTTCCTGGATTCGGGACGAATCGTCAAGATTTAACATATTTGTTGCAAATAGAGTAGCAACGATTCAGGAAATGACTGACAACATGACATGGCCCTATGTTCCCACAGCGTTAAACCCAGCCGACATTCTCTCTCGAGGGGCTCTTCCGACTGAGCTGAAGGAGTGTCCCCTTTGGGCTCATGGACCTCCATTTCTTTGTGGCCTTTCGGATGACTGGCCGGCCACGGTACTACCGGATAAGCCAGCCCTTGAGCTTCGCCGGAGTGCTCTTCTGGTAAAGTCTCCCTATATTGACATTGTAGCTGATTCCAAGTATGCAAACTCGTTTGGTTCCTTGCAACGCGTGTTCGGATACATTTACAAGTTTTGCAATCGCATTCGGCATCCCGGACTGATTGTCTCGGACATTGAGCATGGAACCCAGTTATTGCTGCGACTAGTCCAGCGCACTCAGCTATGGGAGGACATGAAGTCGCTGCGGTCCAGGGGATCGGCTCCCCCATCTAGCTCACTTGCCTCGTTGTCGCCGTTCATGGATCAGTTTGGTCTGCTCAGGGTTGATGGTCAATTGAAGAACTCTACGTTGGATTTTGATGGCCGTCATCCAATTATCTTGCCTAGCCGCCATCCACTAACTCTTTCCATAATCTCTCACTTTCATGAGCGGAATCTGCACGCTGGACCTCGAGCTTTGCTTGGACTCATTCGATCCCTATATTGGCCCATTGGGGGAGGAAGACGGTAAACAAGGCAGTGAATAAGTGCATAAGATGCTTTCGAATGAAGCCTAGAGTATTGGAGCATATTATGGCGGATCTTCCAAAGGAGCGGCTCGACGGTTCTCATGCCTTTGAGATCACAGGCGTCGACTTTTGTGGGCCATTTTTCTACAAACCGGAGGCACGCAATAAGGGCCCAATCAAGTGTTACGTCTGTGTCTTCATTTGCTTCGCTACCAAGGCTGTCCATCTGGAGCTGATTAAGGATCTGTCTACACTTGCCTTTCTTCATGGACTCAAGCGCTTCATATGCACTCGACGGAAGCCGCGACAAATTTGGTCGGACAACGCAACCAATTTTGTCGGCGCTAGGAATGAGCTGATGGAGTTAAAGCGCCTGGTCCTCAGCGATGACCATCAGAAGGCTGTGCTGGATTTTGCTTGGTTGAGTCTATAGACTGGCACTTTATTCCTCCGCGCTCCCCGCATTTTGGTGGCCTTTGGGAAGCGGCAATTAAGACGGCCAAGTACCACTTCTACCGTGCGATAGGCAGCTCGGTTCTTGGATTTGACGAACTGCGGACGTTGTTATGCCACATCACGGCTGTAATTAATTCAAGACCCTTAGTCTCCATTTCAGAGAGCCCTGCCGATCTTGATGTTTTAACTCCAGCGCATTTCTTGAATGGTGGCCCTCCTGCTTCGTTCGCTGAGCCAGACGTAACACGGCTTAAATTCGATCGCTTGGACGGCTGGCAGCGCGTTTCATACCTGGAGCAGCTCTTCTGGTCCCGGTGGAAGGAAGAGTATATCACTTCGCTGCAGCAACGCTCAAAGTGGCGTACTGAGAAGCCCAGTTTAGCAGTCGCAGATTTGGTTCTTGTTAAGGATGAGAATCTTCCTCCCATGAAGTGGCCACTGGCAAGAGTGGTTGAGCTTGTACCAGGAAGAGATGGCATTTCCCGAGTCGCCGTGCTGAAGACATCATCTGGACTTATAAAACGAGCCGTCAACAAATTGTGTCTGCTGCCCCTTAAGGATGCTGTTAAAGGACAGGGTTTCAACGGGGGGAGTATGTCGGGTCAAGCAGCATAAACCAAAACCATAATGTAAATGCACATCTCGATGTCAACTATTGCCCACTGTAAAATATTTTGTTACCGCATATGCCTACGCATGGCAGCGGCTTTCGTTCGCATACTTATGTACTTATAAGCATTCTTTGTACTCGACTTAGCAGCAGCCCGATCTGCTCAAGCTCTCTTATAATTGCACTCTCTCCCGCTCGTTAAGCGCTGCCTCATAGGGCACGGCAAGTACGCCGTCTGCCCTTGCATTGTAGTCTGGATCTAATACTCGAAACCAACGCATCATCTCTCGTCGTATACGCATATCTACATATATACATCTAGCTAAATAAACCTGGCATTAAATCGCCTATATACAACCAAAGCCTAATTGCAATCGTTTTAAATCTCAACAGCTAGTGAAAAAGCTCACTAGCTAAACAGTACCAATAGATATTAATTTCATTATATTGTATTTCAGTTCAATTTCAGTAAACGGTTCCTATTTTTTATTATTCATTGCTATCCAAAACATCCGAAAATTAAACGGTTAAATCGAGACTAATTCTAAATTTGGTCGAAGAAAATATACATGTATGTTTATATATACGGGATGAGGCTTATAGTAATGAGACATTCAATAGTAGGAATATTCCATATATGATGTGATATTAACCTAATAATGCGAGT
The DNA here is from genome assembly GCA_037356375.1 of Drosophila affinis. Taxonomy (NCBI): domain Eukaryota; kingdom Metazoa; phylum Arthropoda; class Insecta; order Diptera; family Drosophilidae; genus Drosophila; species Drosophila affinis. The sequence goes on along the minus strand of CM074802.1, from coordinate 30,266,530 downwards.
ATGGTAATCTGTTTAAAGATAATGTTCGAGGTTAACAATATCGAGTAATCATAATAAGCCTTTTTTTTCAATCATAGTAAGCCTAGTAATTCTAGTAGTTCAGTCAATCTTTTAAATCGTAGTAATCCTTTTCTTTCTCGCAGGAATCTTTTCTTTTTAAACGTAGTAAGCCTAATAGTCGTGGTAGTCCTAGTAATTCGTTCGATTCTCTTTGTAGAAGTCTGACGTGTTTTTGTTTTGCGCTCCGCTTATCTGCCTATTATCTTTAATAAACAGCCGGTGTTTTTTGAACATACCAATATAAATAAACTATAAATTGCCTACTTGCTTAGAGCTTCTCCTTAAACGCGAGTGCACGCCCTTTAATTGTGTTTTTAGACATAATTTAATTATTTTCCTGTGTCGGTAGTCATTGTGTTTTGTAGTTTCTTTTCGTACACACAGAATCAAAATCTACCGCTCTCACCTAGTTGATCTGCTCTATTGCTTTTATCACTCTCTCCCTATTACCCAAACTAACATAACTGTTCTTCCTCTCTCGCTCTCAATACGTTCTGTGTAGTAGCGCTCTCTCTCTCTCTCTCTCTCTCTCTCTCTCTCTCTCTCAACTGAAGCTGCAGAAACCGCTCCTCTCTCTTTCTTATTGCGCTTTCATCGCTTATCTGGCACACTGGTCTAATATATAGTTGTTTTGAAATTTTATTTTTTTTATATTTCTCATAATGGAATACGTTGTCTGTGCCAAGAAAACCTGCAAGAAGCAGATCACCCATGACCAGCCGAGTATCCCCTGCTGGCTATGCGATAGCGTAGTGCACGCTAAATGCGCCGGGTTCTCCGGTCTCGTGGGTCATGCCATCTCCAAAAGAAATGGCTTGCATTACAGCTGTGAGGCATGCCGTCCGGTTGAAGGGGAGATGGCAGCATTTATGAGGCAGACCCGGAAGGGCTTTAGGGAGCTGACCGTGGCCTTTAAAGGGCAGTACAATCGGCTCCCAGCCATGGAGTCTCAGTTCAGTGGTCTCAAACTACTGACTGAGTCTCCTAGGCGCAAAAAGGTCACTCCGCGGGATCTGCATGTGCCGACTGCTCCTCGACGATGGCAGCATTTATGAAGCAGACACGGAAGGGCTTTAGGGAGCTGACCGTGGGCTTTAAAGAGCAGTACAATGGGCTCCTAGCCATGGAGTCTCAGTTCAGTGGTCTCAAACTACTGAGTGAGTCTCCTAGGCGCAAAAAGGTCACTCCGCGGGATCTGCATGTGCCGACTGCTCCTCGACGATGGCAGCATTTATGAGGCAGACCCGGAAGGGCTTTAGGGAGCTGACCGTGGGCTTTAAAGAGCAGTACAATGGGCTCCTAGCCATGGAGTCTCAGTTCAGTGGTCTCAAACTACTGAGTGAGTCTCCTAGGCGCAAAAAGGTCACTCCGCGGGATCTGCATGTGCCGACTGCTCCTCGACGATGGCAGCATTTATGAAGCAGACCCGGAAGGGCTTTAGGGAGCTGACCGTGGGCTTTAAAGAGCAGTACAATGGGCTCCTAGCCATGGAGTCTCAGTTCAGTGGTCTCAAACTACTGACTGAGTCTCCTAGGCGCAAAAAGGTCACTCCGCGGGATCTGCATGTGCCGACTGCTCCTCGACCGGCTGATGCTGACAAGCTGACTCCGACCACCCCAAAAGTGCAGCAGTTGATTTCGTTCGCCACTCCAAAGGCAACGACAGCTGCTGGTGATGAAAATTCGGTAGCCGAATTTATCACGTCGGAGAGCATGCAGCCAAGACCGTCTGTAGCGTCCGTGTCCGTAGTGTCAAATTCATTAGCTGTCCCCGCAATTCCGACCCCACCAGTCAATATACGACCCGGACCACCGGGTATTACCATCACAGGTGATAGGCCTGTGGTGCCAAGATTGGTCGGGATCCCACCAAAGAGACAAGTTTTTGTCTCACGACTTGCCCCTGACTCCACAATTAAAGATGTGACGGCTTATATCCAAAGCCGCATACAAGCCGTTGAGTTTAAGGTGGAAAAGTTTAACTTCTCTTATGCCAGGGAGATAGCTTCTTTCAAAATAAGTGTCTCCCAAACTCACTTTAACACCATCTGTTCTGCCAAATTTTGGCCGGAGCATTTGGCGGTGAAGGATTTTAAGGCAAAGAAGAAGTCTAGCCACCCAATAACTCTGCCAACTATTCAGACCAATGCTCCATCTTCCCGCTCGACCTCCACCCGTACAAAAAACTAATAGATTCTGTCTTAGTGACCTATGTTCGAGGCTTACGTAGTAAGCTCAGCATTCTTTTCCAGGATAGTGTCGCATTTGCTTCCCACGTTATTGTGTTTGCCGCAACCTGGTTAAAGCCGGACATTCTTAGTTCCGAAGTTTTGGAAAGGATCGTTCGTCTCGACGTGCAGGAGGGGTTCTGACTGCTGTGGACTCAAACTTCACGTCGGAACTTTTCACAGTCCAGATCCAGCAGGAACTGGAATTTCTGTGTGTAAAACTGATTCTTCCCGCTTTCTCAGTTTTCATAACTTGTTCGTATATTCCACCTTCTTCGGATATCGCAATTTACGAGCAGCATTTGTCCGCCTTAACCGCTATCTCTTCCTCGCTATCTGACAAAGATCACATGATAGTTCTTGGTGACTTCAACTTGCCAGGAATTGTTTGGTCTTCGGCAAATGAGTCTAATAGCCTGGTGCCCATGTCACGTCATGACTTTGTTGACGGCTTGATTGACCTGTCTCTGTCTCAAGTTAACCATGTTAAAAATTCCTTGGGTCGGTTTCTTGATCTGTGCTTTGTAACGGATCCGACCTTAGCGTTGTTAACTCGAGTCCCCGCGCTCACTATACCTGAAGATGCCTACCATCCTACTTTTGAAGTGTCGCTCGACCTAGGACGAACGGTACTGGATCGGTCGGGTAGACTACCCCAATGTGTCCGCTGCTTCCGTAAAGCCGAGATTACGAAGCTTAATAATCTCATTAGGGATTTTGATTGGTCCGCTATATATTTGTGCAGTGATGTTACGACAGGCACAAACATTTTTTATGATGCACTGGACTCACTTTTTGTCTCTTGTGTCCCACTTTCCTGTCCGATTAGATCAAGAAAACCCCCTTGGCTTACCAAGGAGTTATCCCATCTAAAAAACTTAAAATCAAGACGTTATAAAAAATTTCAAGAAGTTGGCTCTCCTTCTTCTCTTTCTCATTATGTAATAACTCGGTCAAACTTTTCAGTTCTTAACGCTCAGTGCTATCAGAATTACCTATCTCGATGCAGGATACGTTTTTCTAAGGACCCCAAACAGTTCTACAGTTTCGTAAACAGTAAGCGTAGAACGTCCGCACACCCATCCTCGCTATCCTTCCTTAATACGTCGGCAGATAATGATCAGGCAATTGCCGATCTTTTTGCCCGTTTTTTCCAAACTACCTATTCGCAGGACGTTTACTCTGGTCAGCCGTATCCATACGGTTTACCGAGGTCAAACGGCATTTTCTGTCCTTTGCTAAATGAAAGCTCGTTGCTTCATGATCTACGAACAGTAAAGCCGGTGTTCTCACCGGGTCCGGACTGAGTTCCCGGCTGCGTACTCAGGTACTGTGCCGAGTCTCTGTGTGGGCCGTTGCTTAAACTGTTGAACGTATCTATAAATTCTTCATGCTTTCCCGCGATATGGAAGGAGTCTTTTATAATTCCTTTCCATAAGAAAGGTAGCAAGTCTGACGCAATGAACTATAGAGGTATATCTAAGTTATCCGCTATTCCTAGATCTGCACCTATGCAGATCACTTATATCGCCATCTCAACATGGATTTATAAGGCGGAGATCAACCACTACAAATTTATTGGAGTTTACCTCCTTTATAATAAAAGGCTTTCAAGGTAATTTGCAGACGGATGTTGTTGACACCGATTTTAGTAAAGCGTTCGATTCTGTAAACCATTCCCTCCTAGCACAAAAGCTCGACCTTCTAGGGTTCCCGCCCAATCTCCTGAGATGGATCTCTAGCTACCTTTGTTCTAGGTCTCAAAGAGTCCTTTTCAAAAACTCCCTGTCCTCTCCAGTTATGGTGACTTCGGGTGTACCTCAGGGCAGCCATCTAGGCCCCTTACTCTTTACTCTCTTTATAAATGACCTACCTTCTGTATTAACATACTCTCGAGTACTTATGTATGCGGATGATGTTAAGCTCTGTGTCCAGTATAAGGACATTTCTCTCCAATCCAGGTTGCAATCCGATCTCGATAGATTTCAGTCTTGGTGTTGTGCAAATTTATTAAACCTTAATGCTTCAAAATGTAAAGTAATGACTTTTCATCGCTCCAGCGCCTTTCTGGTTCCTTACACCCTTTGTGGTGGTTCTCTTGAGAGAATTACCCGGGTTGATGATCTTGGTGTTCTATTAGATCCCAAGTTAAAGTTTTCAGAACACATTTCCACCATGGTGAATAAGGCCATGGGCTTGCTTGGGTTTATAAAGAGGTGGTCAAAGGAATTTGACGACCCCCATATAACAAAGACTCTCTACACCTCTCTGGTTCGTCCGATTTTAGAATACGGCTCTTGTGTATGGTGCCCTCAGTACAACGTACACCAGGACCGTATAGAATCAGTTCAGAAAAACTTTTTACTTTTTGCTCTTCGCGGCCTAAACTGGGATGCAGGTGTGAGACTGCCGTCTTACTCTAATAGATTGCTTTTAATAAACCTTCCAACCTTAGCTAATCGTAGGAAAATGCTTGGTGTGATTTTTGTGCACAACTTGATCAAGGGTGACGTAGAAAGCCCTGACCTGTTGAGCCGCATAAACTTCACGATTCCTATTAGAAGCACTAGAAATTATACACCCTTGTTTCTTCCGCTTTGTAGATCGAATTACTCCTTGCATGAACCATTTATGCTCGGATTATAATTCCCTCTATCATATTATATCTACCACTAACTCCCTTCCTAGTCTTAAATTACTTATACTCTTATATCTCTCCCGTAATTAGTAATTACTTCGTTTCTTTAGTTAGATTAGTTCTACTTTTCCTCGAACACTAGTCTAACACCTATCTTTCATGCATGCCCGCGATCGGTTCGGCTAACGAGTCGCGCGTTAAGCGGCTGCGCCCCTCGGTCGGTTGGGCGGAAACTGGGCTGCTTTATTGCCTGGGATCCGCGCGTAACAGCCATCGGCTGGTGTCGCTTGGGCCACTTGATGGTGCAGTCATTGCACATCAACGTCCTAAAGAAAAACAGAAAAAATTCTTTACATCACCGGATAATTCTTAATCGTAGAATTCCTTTTAATTAATTATTTAATTTAATTCAGCTTGAAAATCTTTGTTAATCATAATAAACCATTTTTTCTTTAATCGTAGAATTCTTTTTAACCGTAGTAAGCCTAACAATCGTAGTAATCCTAGTAATTCTTTAAATCCTAGGAATCATTTCAAATCATGGACTTCTTTCTTTATCAAAGTAAACCTAATAATCGTAGTAATCCTAGTAATTCTTTAAGTCCTAGGAATCATTCTTATCAAAGTAAAACTAATAATCATAGTAATCCTAGTAATTCGTTAAATCCTAGGAATCATTCTTAATCGTTGAATTCATTTTTTTTCATAGTAAGCCTAATAACCGTGGCCGGCTCGGGACTTTCTAGTTTCAGTTTCTTACCTTTTCTCAAATTTTAGTTGGAATCTGTAAGAATTCTATTTGGGTCAGACTCAACTCTACGAAGGTCATACCTACGAACACAAAGACGTTCACTTTATATTTTGACTCACTCTTAACAGGTTGCAACGGCGAAAGATCTATCTCCCGACGGTGATGGCTGAAATTTAGAGATTATTTGGAGAAGCCTGCTTGTCTTGAACCATATTCGACTACTTATCGATTTGGATCCATGACCCGCACAGATCCCTTACTTATCCTCCACACTAAGGGTGTTCCTCAATTTTAATAATCAGTGCCTTATTATACCCGGTACTCGAAGAGTATAGGGGTATATTAGATTTGTGGGGATAACGGTTGTGTGTAACGCACAGAAGGAAGCGTTTCCGACCCTATAAAGTGTATATATTCTTGATCAGCATCAATAGCCGAGTCGATATAGCCATGTCTGTCTGTCCGTCCGTCCGTCCGTCTGTCCGTCCGTCCGTCCGTCCGTCCGTCCGTCTTCATTTGCGCCTATATTTCAGAGACTATTAAAGCTAGAGCAACCAAGTTTTGTATCCAGTCTCCTGTGTGATCACACTACTCCAAATGTAATTCAAAATTTCGCCCCGCCCCTTTCCGCCCACACAAAGGACGAAAGTCTGTGGCGTACACAATGTTGAAGATACAAGAAAACTAAAAACGCAGAGTCATAGAGAATGCCCATTTCTATCAGAGTGTTGAATCTGGATCAGATCGGATCATTAGTATAGCTACAATGAAGAAAACCATTTCGAAAGTCATCATTCCCTCTCGCTCTCTCTCACACGCGACCCCATCCGCTTTGCCCATTCGTTTTTTTTGACGCCTAGTTCTCAGAGACTATAAGAGCTAGAGCAACCAAACTTTCTATCCAAGCTCCTGTGATATCAAACCAGCACGAGTTTGTTTCAAAATTTTGCCACGCCCCCTTCCGCCCCCACAAAAGACAAAAATCTGTGGAATTCACAATTTTTAAGAAAAATGAAAACCAAAAACGCAGAATCATGAAAAATTACCATATCTACCAGATTACGGAATCTGGATCAGATCGGATCAATATTATGGCCAGAAGAAACAAATTAAATTTCAGTGGCTTCGCAACACCTGCCCAGCGCTGACTCATGCCCTCTCTCTCTCTGTCGCAAGCACTTGTACGTCTCAAATATGTAGTTATACATGTCATGTAGAAATTTAGAAGCAGTTGTAAAAATCATATGCAAACAAAATCGGAAACATGTAAAAAAATTCCAAAAAATTCATTTTTTTAATTTAAATATTATTTTCGTCCCTTTTGAGAACATATAATAAATTTCATAAATCGTAGGCTCATATATGTATGTATGTATGTATATACTGACTGAGTACCGGGTATAAGGTAGAGCCACGGCCTTTGCCGTGGCTCACAACGTTCCCTCTCGTTTTATACTTAATGTCGAAGAGAGCGATTTTTATCGCCTCTTGAGCTCTGCGTCTGATTTCTCGGGATGCGTTGCTGCCTGTATGACGTCGTTGTTTCCTGTACTTCTTCTGGACTAGAGCCCTTTACTGCTAGTTCTGCCAGCGAGACGCTTGGGACGAGCAGTGTCTTTGGTGCGGATGGCAAAGGCGTGGCGCTCTGGCCGAGCGGTGGACTTGGCGCGGATCGCAGTTTAGAGGCGCTCTGGCCTAGCGGTAGACTTTGGGGCGGATCGCAATGGCGAGGCGCTCTGGCCGAGCGGGAGACTTGGCGCGGTTCGCAGTGGCGAGACGCTCTGGCCGAGCGGTGAACTTGGCGCGGATCGCAGTGACGAGGCGCTCTGGCCGACTGGTGAACTTGGCGGGGATCGCAGTGTAGAGGTGCTCTGGCCGAGCGATGTTGCACTTTATCCGACCGCCGATGGCACACTTTTTTTGTCGATTTTTACTTTTCTGATTCTCGAGGCGAGGTCAGCCAACCGTCGTGGTCTAGATATCAGCCGGAAAAGGAAGTTGTAGTTCTAGTTTCTAGTTCTCCCTGTCACCTGTCACGATATCTTCACCCCTTTTAATATTTACCTTGACCTGTCAACTTCGGTCTCAGTAACCCTTCAGGGCGCTACCCAGGCGAAATAACCCTTGCGACTCTGCATTGCCTTTTAAGATTCGAAATCTTTCTACCGTTAGGTAGGCCCCCGTTACACCGGGTATAATAAAGAGCTCGGCCCCTAACCAGGGTTCGGCTGAGTTATAGCCGTCCATTGACGGGGCTTGGTGTGCTTGGGCGCTTGGTGCGCTGCCGATCACGGCCAGGGCCTTATGGTCGAGACAAAAACACCAAGAGGGTTAAGAAAACGCTTATTAGGGCACTTAAACATAACGTTTTCCTGGGTTTTCACAGGCACAGATCGTTTTTTTCTGGGCAGGGACTCGGACTTCTAGAGACGTAGCGAATATGCCCGCTAAATCAGGGAACCAGATCGACCAGATCCACGGTTTTTAATACGCAAAAGAGATCGACTGATGCTTTTGCACTGCTTAAATACGATCTAAATTCAAATCTAAAATTCCGATGCAAAAGCTTCTCTACGATGCGCTGCATAGCACTAGCCAAAGCTTCCTTCAGCTGTTCTATATCCAGAGCTTACTGGCAGACACCGCAAACTATGCTCCAAATGACATATAGATTTAATTAGCCCCAGGTTATTTCATGCGATCTGTGCTGCTCAATGGTAACCGTTACAAATTTCAGTCGCTACGCAACGCCTGCCAAGCTTACTCATTGCCTCTCTCTCTCGCAAACACTTCCACGTCTCGTATGTGTAGTTATACATGTATGTACATGTAGAAATTAAGAAGCTGATGTAAAACTTCTATGTAAACTTAAATGGAAACAGATAACATTTAATATATACAAATCTAGCATAGTTTTCGACCAAATTGGTTGAATTTTTCCATTTTGGGCAAAATTTAATTCGACCCGTTTACGAACATATAATAAGTCACATAAGTCATAAGATCAAATATATTGTGACGGAGTAACGGGTATAAAGCCGCGGCTCACAACGGTCCCCTCGCTTTTATCTGATAGCGAGGAAGAAACATGGGATAAAGCGGACAAATGCTGCTCCTAAATTGCAACTTTCGAAGAAGGTGGAATATACGTGTTAAGCTAATGAGCTTTTTCACTAGCTGTTGCGATATGTTGTTTAAATAAAAGGTCGAGTGGTTGAATAAATAATAGCTGCAGTTTATTGGGAGATATGTAGATCGACGACGGCGTATGTATATATGTATATGTATATTTACGCGAATTATATATGAAAGTTCGATTAAAGATCGATGCAACGAATATGGTATGATGCGATACGATCAGCTACAGAATATATGTAGACCGACGTATTGCGTATGTAAATATATGTATATGGGTGAACGATCGATGCGATTTAATAACGATGAAAGATGGTCTGATGGCCACAAAGATCAGGTCAAGACAGTATGAGTGCTAAGTGCAGACTATATGAGTGATAGATGCTGACTATATTAGTGATGCATTGAATTTAGGGCAGGCGGAATTAAGGGCAGGCGGGCCATATTGCCCATGTCCTAATGTAAGCAAGCGAGAGATGATCCGAGAGAGCGATAATGAAAGATCGAGAGAGCGAAGAAGGGGAAAGTATAAAAGAAGACGAGAGAGTACGGCTGGATAGGCTGCTGCCGTGCGGGAGCTTATGTCGATGTACAATGTGATACAGTGGGCAGTACAAATAACAAATAATAATAGGCATTTAATTTTACTGCTGCACCACTGACTATGATTTAGCTTATGTCGACTAAATATCGGGCTAGGAAACCCAACAATACGAGCAAGTTATAAAAACTAAGAATGCGGGAAGAATCAGTTTTACACACAGGAATTCCAGTTCATGCTGAATCTGGACTGTGGAAAGTTCCGACGGTAAGTTTGACTAAAAAGCAATTAGAACCCCACCTGCACTCTTTCACCCTCATATGCTTCGGACAAAATTTAACTGAACAAATCGTGTCAAAATGAGTTGGGGACACGCTAATCTTAAATGAAACTATCTCCCTGCCATAAGAGAGGTTAAACTTCTCGACTTTTAAGCTGACGGCTTTTATTTTGCTTTGTATAAAAGCAGTCCCATCATCAGTCGTGAAGTGTGAGGCCAGCCGTGAGATTAGAACTGGTCGCTTAGGTGGTATTCCCACCAATCTGAACACTACAGGCATATCATCTATGATGGTAATACCCGGTGGCCCGGTTCGTATATTTATGGTGGAATCAGATTGGATGATAAGGCTAGAGAACTTGCGGATTCGACGGACACGGGCAGTAAAAACGTTTCTGGGTGCTTGTTCTCCGAGGCGATAAATTCGGCTACCGAATAGTAGCTTTCGTTGACCTTGGAGTAGCAAACGATATCAGCTGCTGCGCATCAGGAGTGGGCGGAGTCAGTTTTTCAGCATCGGCTGAGAAAAAGTTTGCAATTGCAGATCCCGCGGAGTGCCTCTTTTGCGCCTAGGAGACTCATTTAGCAGCTGCAACCCACTAAATTGAGATTCCATGGCTATCGTATTGCTTTTAAAGCCAACGGGTATTCCTTAAAGCCCTTGTGACCGTGTCACTCTCAACTACCCGGCATGCCTCCCAACTGTAATGCAAGCCGTTTAGAGATAGCATCACCCACGAGGCCTAAAAGTCCAGCGCGTTTCGCATGAACTGTGCTATCGCAGGGCCAGCGATACTCGGCTGATCATGTGCGATTTTCTTCTTACAAGATTTTTTGCCACAGCAACTGCAACTTCACATACAATTCCATTATGATAAAAAAATAAATTAATCAAAAACATTTCAAAACAAATAGATATCAGATGAGTGTGCTAGACAAGCGCTAAAAGCAACCATCAATAAGAAGCTGCTAATGAGAAAGATAGAGCTACTGCACAGAAAGTATCGACAGCGAGAGAGGAAGAACAGTTATTTCAGTATAGGTAATAGTTTGGGTAGGGTTTATTTTGGAAAAACACCGGCTGTTTAGGCAAAATAAAAGGAAAATAAGCAGATCGAAAAATAAAAATTCGTCTGGTCTCTCCGAAAGAGATCAAAAGATATTGGTTTGATTTGGTTTTTGTTTTTTCACTGTGTTGTTCACCCACACAACCTCAGTTTTAAGTCTTTTTTATTTAAAAATCTAGGGACCTAGAAAAGTACTACAAATACCATTGTATATCGTCATATCTCTTTGTTGATCTGAGTATTACCTGCGGAACAACCCTAGCAAAAACATAAAGCATTAAAAACGGTTTTATCGGTTTCATACGAATATCAACCCTGATTCGGTTCGCTGGCCGTTTATTTGGATCTGAGGCCTTGTACTTAAATAATGTTCCTTGCTTAATTGTTTGGCAAGGGTCAACACGAAAGTAGTACTCAGATTATCAAATAAACACGCCGATATATGCTGGAAAAGTATTTCATGGTATTTGTAGTATGTTATGAATGATTGTACTCTATAATTTTATATAGGTTTTATTTGATATATTTTATATAGGTGATTATGTTATATTGGCGGTTTGCAATATGGTTTATGTTAAGCGGGAGGATGCGATGGGACGGTTCAATGCAATAACGGTGTACGTCGATGTATGCGTGCGCAGCGGCGGGTGCTGGCTATACGTGTTAGAGCGTAACAGTTATTTTTTGTGTACAAGCAATAACAACACAACTATGCGCGTGAAAATTGGTGCTTAAGCGGGGCAATACAATTATAAGCATATGAATAGGGCAAGCTATAATATGAATGAATATCGATTAACTAAGCAGCTAATTTAATATACCGGCCCCCCTGAACGACTGTTCAGTTTAATAGCCTATTCACACTGAGCACCGTTTATCGTCTATTTCCTAGACGGTGCGTAAGGTTTTTCCGTTCCGAAAATTTCCCAGTCAGTTCCACCGTCTATTTTGAATGTTCCTAAACCGCACGTTTCTTTGCGATATTTAGCCGATGGTTTTCAAATGCGACTCTGAAAAATTGACACTCACAACGAAAAAATGGAATTCACTGAGAATATGTAAGCAATGACTGACAAAAATAACTTATATTCTCCAGAAAATGGCAAGGAGCTAGGTGGTTTTTCAATAGCATTTGTAAAATTTTCAGTTAAAGATGCTATGATTCCTTTGCGAGAAGAATGCAAATAAATAAAATGAATCAAATGTAGTTTTAAAATTTTATATTTGTTTTGCAATGGCAGCATATATCTGCAGATAATTTCAGATCCCGCTGCTCATGTTGCTCACTTTAATTAAGCAGAATCCAATTCTCATTAATGGAGCTGTTGTGTTTGTTCCTTCACTATTGGCGACGCTTCGATCTGTTGTGCAAGGCTCGAACTAAGATATAGTGTGGAATCGTTGTAATTTTCTGGAGATCCGATGTTCACATACGCACATCTATCCCTGAAGTAAATTGAAATGGAATAAATTTGGAAGACTATGCTGGTAGAAGCTCAATAAACTATAATTTATTGCGCTATTGTGCTTATTAAACATATTGTGCAGTATGCAACAGCACATTATTATTCCGCTGTAATCGCTATCTTTATTAGTTGTTGCAAGAAAATATTTTGCTGTTGAACCATAGTTAAAACAATTGCAAAATCTTCCATATCCATTTTTTTCCAAACAAAAATAAAAAAATCTTCCGCTCAAAAACTCAGTTTTTGTTATTGTCATCAGCTGTTTGACGGTAAACGGTAGACGGTGCCAGTGTGAATCGGAGTTTCACCGTCTGTCAAAAATCCCAACGTTCCCTCTTGACGGACTCAGTGTGCAGAGGGTATAAGGAAAGCATAGCAATTTTGGTGATAAGTCTCTTGTACACTCCTCGGGCAGTTTTTACGGTGACCACTTGAACTGTCTCATCATTACCAGGATAAACTTTGGTGATTTGACCAAGCAGCCACTTGCTAGGCGGTTGATTAGGCTCCTTCAGTACCACAAGAGTATCCACGGCTAGATTGTTGTTCTCCTGCTGCCTTTTTGTGCGCAATTGCAATGAAGCAAGGTATTCAAGACTCCAACGTTTCCAGAACCCTTGAACCTTGTCCTAAAGTTGTCTCCAATGCTGCTGTCTCTTAATATTGACGTCCAAGAAAGACGGCTCTGGCACCGACTTGTGAGGTTGACATGTAAGAAAATGAGCGGGTAAGGTGATCCAAACTGTGATCGCTAGGCGCGCAAAGTGGGCGAGAGTTGAGTAGACCTTCAATCTGGGTTAAAATTGTAGTATATTCCTCGAATGTTAACGCACTGCTACCAATAACTAGGCGAAGGTGACGCTTGATTGATCGTACACCAGTCTCGAAAATACCTCCAAAATGCGGAGCAGACGGCGGAATAAAGTGCCAGTTCTCCTGACTCGTCAGAAAATTCGCAATCTCCTCGTCTTGACTTGGAGATACGGCGATCCGTTTCATTTTCTTTAGTTCCTTTTTTTCTCCATGGAATGTTGTGCCATTGTCTGAAAATAAATCGGATATAGGGACACGTCAAGACCAGAATCGTTTGAAAGATGCGATAAATGCGGGAGTCGACAAGTCACTGACGAGCTCATTATGAATTGCTTTGGTGGACAGACAAACGAAGATAGCAAACCAAGCTTTTCCAAACTTCGGTGTCCGGCCTGCCGATGTCTTGATGGGCTGAACTCGAAAAGCGGAAAGATCAGCCACGAGTTGTGAACTCGTACCTTTGCGCTGGAGGATATAAATCTTGCAATTGAATACAATCTTCCGGACTATGTCGCCGGCCCCGAGAATCCAATACTTCTATCTTAAAGTGTGGAACATAAAGTCAACTCCAGCGTTTAGCGATGTGACGTGCTGGTGTCTAGCTAGTAGAACAGCGACTGTGTGATTCCTTTGAAATAAGCATCGAAAGTTGCCATCGAATTATCAGTGCGTCCTCCTACGCGCATTATTCCTTGGTTGTCAAAAAGTGGAGAGTAGTGAATCAACTTGGATTCCAGAGAAAATGGTTGTTCCGTGCTCAGCTGCTTGCGCTCCACTAGGAAGGACTTCATATGAAAATGTTTGATTACCCTAGAGTGTGCATATTGAAGCTCCCATGACGATAAAAACGATGATAGGCGGTTCTTACAACGAAGGCGATGTACGAAGCCAAAGCCATGCCTAATTGTTCGCAAGAGATGTGACAAGGAGGAAGCCTTGTTGATCATACATTGAAGATCATCTTCTTCATCGGAAATGTGTAAATTTACTTGAGGCTTGACCTTTGCATCCATGCGCGCTGCCTTAGCTGGTGGCCAAGTGCGACGTGAATGAGAAAGCCACGGGGGTCCATTCCGCCACAGTTGATGGTCTACAAGATCCCTTGGTAGAAGTCCGCGTGATGCACAATCGGCGGGATTGTCCTCTGTGCGAATGTGCTGTCAGCAGCTACGTGAACAAGCTTCCATAATCTTTGCAGTGCGGTTGCAAACATAAGTATTCCAGGTCCGAGGGGGTAATGAGAGCCAGTGCAGTACGATTTCTGAGTCAGACCAACACGAAGTACTAGAAATATGAAAAGTTAGTGATTGCTTAACCAGAGACATCAATTTGGAAAGAAGATGGGCTGCATTCAACTCGAGCCGCGGGATGGATATAGGTTTGATGGGCGCAACACGGGTTTTTGCGGCGATCAGTCTGACACTATTGAGTTGCACGTGACTATAAATAACAGCGGCGTATGCATGAGAAGACGCATCGGCAAATCCATGCAGCTCCTTTGCTTAAAATGGTGATGATCCTCTACAAACTGTTGCCAACGTGTACAAAACTGCGGGCGTATTCGTTCGTTCCATTCGACCGAGCTCAGCCAACTATCTTGAAAGAGAACCTTTGGAAATACAGTTGTGGGGGCAAGCAATCCCAGAGGATCGTAGATCTTGGAAAGCTCAGACAACAAATTCCGTTTTGTCAAAGCACTTGTGGCGTCAGGAATTGTAACTGGCGCCCGTCGGTTCGTTGAGATAGCAAAGAATAAATTTAAGTTTCCCTCGCAATTGCGCTGCGATATTCTATAGTCGCTGCGATGGAAATCCATATCGATTTTCGGAGATATAGATTACGCTAAAAGATCTAGTTCCACCAGCTGTAGTTAAGAGTGGAGCTTAAAAAAGCTCTTCCAGGGCTTCTGCATGCACAGAACATCATCTGTCAATCTCTCCATCTCTCAGAAGGGCTGCAGAGAGAAAGCTCTGGAATGCCGGTCTATAAAAGATAGTTGCAGCTATACCCACGCTCTCTTTCTCAAAAATTCAGTTCTTGGTGCGTCTGAAATTTTATACCGTGTGTACCAGTACGAAAATAAGAATCACGTGTGTGAGGGAAAAGACTGAGATTTCATCTTGAGGCATCCAGCATTTACACCGATCCGAGTGATCAAAAAATTCTTTCACTGGATTTGACACAAGAAGTGTCAAGTGGAGTGGAGTGGAGTGGCAACCTGTAAGCCGCTAGTCTATCATTCCGCACGGGTCTGGAACAGAAGGCAAAATTCAAATCCAGAGCATTCTAGAGCATGGTGAAATAAGTAATAAGGTGATGCACTCAGCTCATGGTGAGGACGTTAAATTTTTCATCTCGCTCTCTCGGCTCTCAAAGAGAAAATCGTTAGAAAGATCGTTATACGTTCTGCTTCGTTTCTTCGTTTTTCAGCTGACAGAAAAGACAATAATTTCTTTAATAAATAAAATGAAATTACCGAATATTTTTTTTCATTTTGTAAACAATGAAGAAGAAGAAAATGAAAAAAATCGTCTGCTACACTACCTCTCTCGACAACGTTTGACAAACGACTGACCATGGTGAAATAAGTAATAAGGTGATGTACTCAGCTCATGGTGAGGACGTTAAATTTTTCACCTCGCTCTCTCGGCTCTCAGAGAGAAAATCGTTAGAAAGAGATAGCAAGCGTTATACGTTCTGCACTCTTCGTTTTTCAGCTGACAGAAAAGAAAATAATTTCTTTAATAAATAAAACGAAATAGTTCAAAGAAAATTATAATATTTTAATTCATAGCTAAAGAATATTTTTCAATGAAGAAGAAAATGAAAAAAATCGTGCGCTACACCACCTCTCTCGACAACGTTTGACAAACGACTGACAAAAATAACGTCCCCGAAAGAGAGCACGTGTGGTGAATACACCACCTTATTACTTATTTCACCACGCTGCACTGTAGCCAGCAAAGTGGCGCTCCTCAAACAAAACGGAGAGTTTCCGCACTAAACGATTGTGCAGTGGCGCTCCACAAACAAAACGGCCTATTGCTTCGCTGACCGATCACCCAGTGGTGCTCGACTACCAAAACGGATCTTCCCTTAATGGCTTCATTGTTTTGATTTGATTTTATTGTGATTAGTTAAAATTTCTTTAATTTTCAGGTAATTATTGGTTCTGATTCAATTATTTTTATTCGTGCAAGTTTTAAGATTTACATATAATATAGTTTGAGGAAAATTTTTCGTTTGTTTTGTCATTGTCATTTGCTGAAATGATTAAAATAATTCGTTGTACTCTCTATAATTATTTTATTTTCCCAAAGCTTAGCCACAACATCAACACCGTTGGAAGGGTTGCACCGTTGGAGAGTTTCGGTATGTGAATTGCTCGAATTAATATGATTGCATTTGCCCTAACTAAAGAAAAAAGTAATCACCAGACATTTCACACGATCTTATAAAAAATGATCCGGGAAATAATTTAGAGCCGAACATTAACCTAAATTAACAAGTATTTTCTCCCATTTTTGTCTTCATAACTATTAGTATTTTTTTTAAGCATAAATTTTGTAGCCATGTAATTTGTGTTTCCCTTGAATATTTTTATTTTAGCATAGGAGACCAAAATGTTTACGATGAAATACAGTGAATTTATATGAACTTGCCATCTAATTATTTCAGAATGAGTGACTAGACAATTTTTCAACGGTGATCTGATGAACTAGGAGATAGCCATTGTATTAGGAGATGTTCGGAAAATCGTATATTGAATAGCCAAGGTAGGGAGGGTAAAGAACGCGTTGGTCGACTTACACCTTTAGATCACGCCAATACTTCGCAACTGTGTGGGAAAATTCATCCTTAAATATCCGCAGTTTGGTTGAACCTGCTTCACCGAATCGAATTGTTTTGTTTTGGGAGTTTAGCTCCCATTGTAGTTTCAGCAGGGATCCTTAATTGAGATTATGTAGGTCCTAGGTCCCAGGTCTTAGCAAAACCCACCCCACCCCGAAAGAGCTAAAGGAAAGATAGGCTCCCGCCCCGCTCGGATACCTTTGACTCAGTATAGGAATATGGATGGAGGCCTGAGCGCAGGGTATTTACTACACGACTCGTCCCAATATTCTCCCTAGATGGTTACAGGATGGTCAGTTTCAAGGAAAGATCGGCTGGAGCTGGGTCACAACGTATTTTAAGAACCTTCACATATTAAAATAGGCTATCGACTTCTAGTGCTTCGAGTGGATACTCATAGATGTTATTTCGCAGCGAATTTAGTAGTGACCAACAGTTTGAGCTTCATTTTCGAAGTTAAAATTGAGCTTGGCTCAATAACAAAAGCAATTAAAAAAATTCAAATTCAATTGCAAAAAGATCATCGATATTATCGCAGCCAGTAGGAATATCATCCACGTACGCGTCCCTTTAAAGCACCGCAGCAGCATTCGATCGGCATGATCATGAGCGATCTGCTTGAGTACTCGAACAGCCAAGAACGATGAACAAGCTAAACCATACGTCGCGGTCTGCAGGCGGCAATGATTAAGTGTAGCACTCTCTTTCCTTGGCCAGACGTTGGTACTGAGTGTGCTCTTCTGAAACCAGGATGCCTCTGAACATCTTCTCAATGTCCGTACAGAACACATAGCGATGCTGACGGAAGCTAAAACATACTCCACATCCTTTTGAATAGGTGGTCCAATGTGTAGTCGTGAATTGAGTATCCCTTGCAGTCCTTCCCAGAGCCATCGAATACAACTTGGCATTGCGTGGTGGTGCTATCTGGTTTAAATACTGCGTGGTGGGCTAAGTAGTTGTGATTGGGGTGATCCTTGTCTTTGCTAGTAGACGGAATCCTGGTTGTATGGAATCCTACATAAATTGGACATATTGTTGTTTGAGTGCCGGAAACTTTCGGAATTTCCGTTCGAAAGAAGAAAAGCGGCGTAGGGCTTGTGGCAATGTGCACCCCATCGGCGGGGCAGAATCCTTGAACGGATATTGGTCGATGTAAGTTAACAACTAAACATATAAGATACACCCTCACACTCATACATTGTTATTTCTAAGTACGCAACACACGATCAGAAGTATTTGGTTGCCCTCAGCAACAAATACAACAACACACAGCCTTAAGCATTTTGGTTGCCCTCAGCAACGAAGTAGTATTCTTGTAAACAATGCTGATCCGCTGCCAAGAGTTCTGCGCACAGCAACTGAAAACGGACACCCGTGCTGCTTGCGCAAGAATGCTGAGTCGGCATGCCGACTCTAGCGTATGGCGTAATGCATTGGCCTCACAGGGCTAACTTAAGCTTGAACATTTCTGTAGCCTTCAGTCTCAATATAGATCGCAACATAAGACGAGTGAACGATTAAACTCCGGCATTGCCGTCAAAATATTACTTGTGTTATCAATTATAGTTGACCACGTCCAAGACGGGCAACTGGGAAAGTTCCCACAACCTAAACACATTGTTCCAGCAGCCACCTGTTGGATTTCACCGCCTCACCAAGAGAGGAGGTCACCACCGTCAAATCAGCCGCACATCGTCGCCGGACAGCGGGGTTACGACGGAAATCATAATTGGCGCCCAACCAATAAATAGGAACCCATACCATGTAAGTTCATAAGTGATTTCAGCTTTGGAGAAATTATTAATGAACGCCACGTACCGATACGTGTGATTCTATAAAAAAGTGTAAAGTAAAGTAAATATTGCTGCTTTCGTCTGCCAGCATTTCATTCCTTTAAATCATTGCATACTTTTATAAAATTGTTGCATACTTTTATAAAAATTGTCGCATACTTCTACAAAACTTGTTGCATACTTTTACCAGCGTTCCTGGTCAATAATGCGTTGCATACCTAAAACGAATTATTGTAGAGTACTTTCGGCAGCATTAAATTTTTTGCTGCCTACCCTTAACAATTTTTATAATAAATATTGCATACCCCAAGATACACCAGTTTCCGTTATTGCCAACAGTTTTACACCTGCCGATCTTTCTCGATCGGCCTAAGTTTTGAAAAGTGCCAACCATAAGCCAATGAGTTGGAGTTATAGGGAGGTAAAAGTTGAATATAATAGTGACGATAGCTGGGAGGGGGAAATCAATTGCTCAGTAGATCCTACTCCTGCAGATACCGTTGTAACTGAAGAAATGGAGCCGGGTCAAGTTCAGACTCTCATTGAGGGTGCCATCAGGCAAGCTTTAGCGCACCAACAAAATCAGTTTCAAGCACAAATAAACGCTTTAACTTCACAAGTACAGAGTTTGCAGGTGAAAGCGCCGCAAATTGTCACATATGAGAAAATAGCCGTCGATCCTAACGCCAAATGCGATATTCCCTTAGACATTATTAAAACTGTGCCGGATTTCTCCGGCGTACAGGATGAGTAAGTAGCGTGGAGGCAAGCAGCCATCAACGCATACGAACTATTCAAGAATTATCCAAAGAGCACTGCACACTACCAAGCGGTAGCGATCATTAGGAACAAAATCAAAGGCCCAGCTGGAGCCTTACTAGTGTCTCACAACACTGTCCTAAATTTCGATGCAATACTAGCTAGGCTAGATTGCACATACTCGGATAAAACATCCTTGCGCTTGTTGAGACAATGTTTGGAGTTAGTTACGCAGGGCGAAATGTCCCTGATGCAATACTACGATGACGTCGAAAAGAAACCTTGCAAGACCGAGCGCAAATTGCTGAAGGTAACAAAAACCGTGCCCAAGGCAAACAAACCAGATTTAACAAAGATGAGCAAAATCAGGAGAGAAATCCCCATTTTGTGAAACGCCAAAAGGGCGGTCCCCAGCCCCAGGCCCCTAAAGACAATCAAACCGAGGATCCACAGCCCATGGAAGTTGACTCTTCCTCCAGATTTAGACAAAGAACTGACTACAGCAAGCGTCAGGCTAATGAGTCCAACGCACCAAAACGCAAGAATTCGTCAGACAGTTCAACAGGTCAAAGACGGCAACGCGTCAACAATGTCGTACAATCAGATTCCAAAGAAGCCGTAGCAGAATTCGAGAGGGCGGCCAAAGAGGCAGTTGAAGAACTAGAGAGTGAGAACGAGTACGCACCTGGTGACGACTCGATTAATTTTTTAGGGAACACTCCCGGCTTCCGTACATTGAACGACGGTTGGCTGGGAGAACTCTGAAGATGTTGATTGACACTGGCGCGGCAAAAAATTATGTGAAGCCCTTAACAGAGCTAAAGACCATAACGCCGGTCGCCAAGCCATTCTCGGTAAACTCGATCCACGGGTCTACCGAAATCAAGCACAAATGCTTGATGAATATTTTCCAACATACTTCCCCGTTTTTTCTCCTCGATACCCTAAGTTCTTTCGACGCCATCATAGGCTTTGACTTTCTAACACAAGCCGGAGTCAAATTGAACTTGGCAAAAAACACTCTGGAATACCAGGGTACATCCGAAAAACTCCAGTACTATCAATGTGCTGATGTGAACTTCACCGATGTCAACGACATCGTAGTCCCCCCCTCCGTAAAGAAAGAGTTTAGGGACATGATACTCAGAAACAAAAGAGCCTTCTCAAATGCAGATGAAGCTCTCCCTTTTAATACTGCTGTCATCGCTACAATCCGAACAGTAGACAATGAGCCTGTGTATTCAAGATACCCGAGTCTCATGGGTGTTTCTGACTTCATAAACAAAGAAGTCAAACAATTACTGGACGATGGCATAATCAGGCCCTCCAGATCGCCTTACAACAGCCCAACATGGGTGGTTGATAAAAAAGGCACTGACTCATACGGTAACCCAAAAAAAAGGTTGGTAATCGACTTCAGGAAACTGAACGAAAAAACCATACCGGACCGTTACCCCATGCCAAGCATCCCCATGATCTTAGCAAATCTAGGAAAGGCAAAGTACTTCACTACCCTCGACTTAAAGTCTGGGTACCATCAAATCTACCTTGCGGAGCATGACCGCGAAAAGACTTCGTTTTCAGTAAGCAGCGGCAAGTACGAGTTCTGTCGCCTACCATTCGGCCTGCGCAATGCAAGTAGCATATTCCAAAGGGCAATAGACGATATCCTGAGGGAACATATAGGAAAGATTTGCTTTGTCTATGTAGACGACGTCATAATTTTTTCTAAAAACGAAACGGAGCACCTTCAACACATTAACATTGTGTTAAAATGTCTAATCGACGCCAACATGCGTGTAGGCCCTGAAAAGACTCGATTTTTCAAGGAAAGTATCGAGTTCCTGGGTTTCATCGTAACCAAAGACGGAGCAACATCCGATCCCAAAAAAGTTAAGGCCATTCAGGAATTCCCTGAACCAAAGAGTGTCTACAGCGTTAGGTCTTTCTTGGGGCTAGCCGGCTACTATAGGGTCTTTATTAAGGACTTTGCCGCTATAGCGCGTCCGATATCGGACATACTTAAAGGGGAAAATGGTTCGGTTAGTAGGCACGTATCAAAGAAAATCCCTGTTGAATTTAATGAAGTTCAACGCGATGCATTTCACCGTCTGCGGAGTATTTTGGCATCAGAAGATGTCATGTTAATGTATCCAGACTTCCAGAAACCGTTCGATTTAACCACTGATGCTTCGGCCAGTGGAATTGGCGCGGTTCTTTCCCAAGGCAATAGGCCAATAACAATGATTTCTCGCGCCTTAAAACAGGCCGAACAAAACTATGCCACTAACGAAAGAGAATTGCTGGCCATTGTGTGGGCTTTAGGCAGACTGCAGAACTTTCTGTACGGTTCTAGGGAAATTAACAATTTCACGGACCACCAGCCGCTCACGTTCGCTGTGTCGGACAAGAACACGAATTCCAAGATTAAAAGATGGAAATCTTACATTGACCAGCACAATACCAAAATGTTTTACAAACCGGGCAAAGAAAATCTGGTGGCGGATGCCCTTTCAAGGCAAAACATTAATGCTCTGCAAGATGGGCCCCGTTCGGACGCTGCAACCGTTCACAGCGAACTTTCCCTGACCTACACGGTCGAGACAACAGACAAACCTTTGAATTGCTTTAGGAACCAGATCGTCCTAGAGGAATCACGTTTTCCGCTAAAGCGAAACTTGTTGCTGTTTCGCAGCAAAACACGCCACTTGATCAGTTACACTGACAAGAGCACAATTCTCAAAACTCTCAAAGAAGTTGTGAATTCTGGAGTCGTTAATGCAATACATTGCGACCTCCCCACGTTGGCAAGTTTCCAACACGACCTGATTTTGCATTTCCCTGCCACCCAATTCTGGCATTGCAAAAATCTTGTGCAAGATATAACGGACAAAAACGAGCAGTTAGAAATCATCACTGCCGAGCACAATCGAGCCGCACAGAGCAGCTCAGGAAAACATTAAACAAGTACTTCGTGACTATTACTTTCCCAATATGGCCAGTTTGGCCAAAGAAGTGGTTGCAAACTGCAGGGTCTGCGCTAAAGCCAAGTATGATAGGCACCCGAAGAAACAAGAACTCGGGGAAACGCCTATACCAAGTTATACTGGCGAAATGTAGCATATTGACATTTTCTCGACAGACAAGAAACAGTTCTTGACCTGCATAGACAAATTCTCCAAATTTGCAGTCGTCCAACCGATATTATCCAGAACGATAATCGATGTCACAAGCCCTCTACTGCAAATTGTTAACCTTTTCCCCGCAACCAAGACAATTTATTGCGATAACGAGGCGGCGTTCAATTCCGAGACCATCACTTCGATGCTCCGAAACGCCTACGGCATTTGCATTGTGAATGCGGCTCCGCTTCACAGCACCTCAAACGGCCAGGTGGAGCGCTTTCATAGCACATTGACCGAAATTGCGAGATGCCTCAAGTTAGACAAGAAAATCAGCGACACTACAGAATTAATCTTAAAGGCTACGATAGAGTACAACAAAAGTTTGCACTCAGTAACCCGCGAGAAACCAATTGAGATCGTCCATGCAACAGCTTATGATCGTCGCGAGAACGTCAAAGACAGGCTAATTAAGGCACAGCAAGACAATATCAAAAGGTGCAATGCATCCAGGCAAAACCGCGTTTTCGAGGTAGGAGAAAAGGTGTTCCAGAAGAACAACAAAAGGCTAGGGAACAAGTTAACTCCCTTATGCTCAGAACAAAAGGTCGAAGCAGACCTGGGAACGTCTGTCCTCATTAAGGGGAGGGTGGTCCATAAGGACAACCTGAAATAAGTTTTCCTCCACAATTAGCTAGTAAGCCAACTTAGAGTTAGAACACCGTCTTATATTGTTCGTCCATTTCAGGTTTGCACTCACTTTGCTTGTGGCACTAGCAGCGGTAAATGCTCGGATCACCGACTTCTCGCATGCCGACTACATTCCGGTCTTAGACGGGGAAGTACTGGTGTTCGATCAACGTAGCTACCTGAGGCACTCAAGTAACATTTCTGAATTTGTTAGTATGATAGACGAGACGGAAAAACTGTCCAATTCCTTTCCACAGTCGCATATGCGCAAACTACTAGACGTAGATACAGATCACCTTAGAACATTGTTGTCCGTTCTTCAAGTGCATCACAGATTTGCACGAAGCCTCGATTTCTTAGGCACTGCCTTGAAGGTTGTTGGCACCCGTGATGCTTCAGATTTCCTAAGGGTCCGCGTTACAGAGACACAGTTGGTGGAGGCTAACTCCAAACAGATACTAATAAACTCCGAAACTCAAAAGCAAATAAACAGACTGACGGACACCATCAATAAAATTATCAGTTCCCGCAAAGGCGATTTGGTTGACACTCCTCATTTATACGAGACACTGTTGGCAAGAAATAGAATACTGAACACAGAAATTCAAAATTTAATACTCACCATAACGTTGGCAAAAGCAAATATAGTAAATCCTACAATCCTTGATCATACCGATCTGAAATCACTTATCGAACAAGATACCCCAATAGTTAGCTTAATAGAAGCTTCTAAGATCAAGGTTCTTCAGTCCGAGAATATTATCCACATATTAATAGCCTATCCTAAAGTTGAGTTTAGATGCCAAAAGGTCTCCGTCTACCCCGTTTCACACCAACAAACCATTCTGCGACTCGACGAAGACACGTTGGCGGAATGCGAAAAGGATACCTTTGCAGTTACTGGATGCACCGTAACTACGCATAACACCTTCTGCGAACGGGCACGGCGCGAAACCTGTGCTACCTCCCTTCACGCGGGAAACATCGCCAACTGCCACACTCAATCTAGCCACCTGAAAGCGATAATGCCTGTAGACGACGGCGTCGTGATTATCAACGAAGCGACAGCGCGCGTCCGAATAGATGATGGCGCACAGGTAACCGTCTCAGGAACCTTCCTGATAACTTTCGAACGGTCTGCAGTCATCAATGGCACAGAATTTGTGAACTTGCGCAAATCACCAAGCAAGCAGCCTGGCACCGTGAGGTCACCGCTCCTAAACATCATCGGACATGACCCGGCTCTAAGCATACCACTCCTGCATCGTATGAACATCAACAACTTGCAATCAATTCGAGATTTCAAGGAGGAGGTAATTGCGGCGGGCTCGCCTAAATTCTGGTTCGCGGTTGGTGCGGTCCTGAACGTCGGACTAATTGGCTCGTTCATCCTTTTTATGGCACTAAGGAGAAAGCGAGCTACATTAAGGATACAGAAGGCTTTGGACAACTTTAATATGACCGAGGACGGCCATCATCCTGAGGGGGGGTAGTTAACAACTAAACATATAAGATACACCCTCACACTCATACATTGTTATTTCTAAGTACGCAACACACGATCAGAAGTATTTGGTTGCCCTCAGCAACAAATACAACAACACACAGCCTTAAGCATTTTGGTTGCCCTCAGCAACGAAGTAGTATTCTTGTAAACAATGCTGATCCGCTGCCAAGAGTTCTGCGCACAGCAACTGAAAACGGACACCCGTGCTGCTTGCGCAAGAATGCTGAGTCGGCATGCCGACTCTAGCGTATGGCGTGATGCATTGGCCTCACAGGGCTAACTTAAGCTTGAACATTTCTGTAGCCTTCAGTCTCAATCTAGATCGCAACATAAGACGAGTGAACGATTAAACTCCGGCATTGCCGTCAAAATATTACTTGTGTTATCAATTATAGTTGACCACGTCCAAGACGGGCAACTGGGAAAGTTCCCACAACCTAAACACATTGTTCCAGCAGCCACCTGTTGGATTTCACCGCCTCACCAAGAGAGGAGGTCACCACCGTCAAATCAGCCGCACATCGTCGCCGGACAGCGGGGTTACGACGGAAATCATAATTTGTACACGCCATCGCCTCTACTTGTATGCGTTCGAACGAAGTACTGCTCAGCGGGATCCCTAGCGTCAATGGTTGCGTTACTTTGTTGAACTTTCATGAACGATCGAACTAAGGTATCCAGATCCTCGTGAGCATGATGTGCTAATGCGTGGGTGCGAGCATCATTACCTGGATGGTAGCTGCCTGTAATGACAGAACCAAAATTAGTATCAAGAGCAATAGGATATTATAAACCAAACTCTTTGCGATGTCCAGTGTAAATGCTCCAAAGTTGATCAGCTTCCAAAATTACGTTGATTTCGCCTGGTTTCCTAAATGTAGAGTCCGCTAAGGGTAGGTCACAAATCTGTTCCCACATCGGAGTGTTGGACTCGATCCTCTGGGCAGGAATCGAGGAGGTTAAAGTATGCATAATCAGATCTGTAACCGCCACTGATGCAGCGGTTGTGCAGGAGAGCAGCATGAACGTGGCGCGACCTCGAGTAACCCCAGCAGGATTTGCACCTAGGTCAACCCCCGGTATAGGAGCATGCGTGCGTGGTAGTCCGGTCTGTGGAATAAACCACTCGGCGACCATCGTTATAGTTGAACCAGTATCCAGTAGCATCCTGCAGCTTGTCTCGTTGTCCCAGGCGTCGACTATAGTGGATAGAATCGTTGGCAATATGGTTTGACTATTGGCCAAGAATCCTCTCTCCAATGTATGATGGCTGACCAGCATTAGCAGAATGTAGTGACGGCAGCACTCGAAGTTATGCGTATCTCCTCTTGATGGACAAGTGGTGTGTGGTGTCTCGATTTGCACAGACGACACGTGTTTGTGGAATTACAATCCTTAACTTGATGAGACCCACTCAGGTAATTGAAGCACAAATAACCCTCCCTTGCAACCGTGCGTTGATCTCCAATGTTCGGAGCTTGAAATTGAGTGCACGCATAAAGACTGTGTGGCCCGTGACAATATACGCACTCACGAACAGACGTGGTTGGCACTCCAACATGATGAGAAACTGCACGACGTCTATTTAGCACAGTGGGGTATCATGAACGTCTTTTTGAGCTTGACAATACTCAAACGCATTGAACCGGGCGAAAAGAAAGACAAACAGCTAATTTATGGTCATATTTTCCTTGCACAATTCACTGGATATAGCCCAAGTTTCCTTGCATTCAGGGTTTAGTTTTGATAAAAAGATGTGAATCAGCCACACATCGCGGTTGTCGCACTTCATTGCGTGTAGACTGCGTATACTCTTCTCTGTGGTGTCGACTATTGTCAATTAGCAAGAAAAATTTGAATGAATGACCGAACAATCACTGATTTTTTGCTATAACGGTTTTTGCGTTATATGCGTCCTCGTAATTATCATCAGTAATGGAATATTTTTGATCAGATACAAAGAATTTTTGACATTTGGAAAGACTTTATTTCTTGTCGACTGAGCCTAGGAACAGGTCACTAAGCTGAAAACAATCCTCGTATCATCCAGAAATTGTTGGAATGCGTATTTTCTCAAAATGCAGCTATGCGGGTCCTGCTGAATCTCGAATCTTCCCCAGAAGTTGTGTTTGTCCCTCAATATCGTGACTGCTCCGCTCACTTATGGCTCCAGTGAAAATGGCATGGGTGCTAAATAACTTTCCCTCATATTCTGCTATATCCAAATTCGGGTCGACAAATTCCTCTTCCTCATATTGGACGAGGTCTTTAGAGAGCTCCAAAAAGCGGTTGAAAGTTGCAAAGAATCTGTCCAACTTGTGTTCTAATGTTTGCACAGAAGTACATGACTGTACACATTCCGAAGCCTCCGTTAGTGCGCGAGTAAGTTGGGATTTGCACGCACCACGCTGCTGAATTATGCGATGTACGTGGGCCTTCATGACCAACAGCGGTCAGCGATATCACTCAATAAATGTATTTCAAATAAAATAAGACGCGGCGATTCGGCTCTTTGGACTATGGTTATGCTATGGCTATGAATAAGTGGGCTGTATAATTTTATATAGGTTTAATTTGATATATTTAATGCATATAGTGCATAATAATAGCGGAGGGATCGATCTACTGCGGTACAACGATATGCGTGCGGTTCTTTCCGACTAGAATTTTCTACGTGTTCAGTGCAGCCACAGACTGCTGCCGCGCACTGTGGATTACGCTCCGTGCCCGACGCGCTCTCGCGCGCACTTCCGTGACGCTCTTGCTCCACTGGCTTGAGCATGCATAATCAGTCTTGCTTCCACCCCCGTTTACAACGATTTCAATTCCTACGTACTCTCGCTCTAACTACGAAATACATAAATATACCCACATACATATGTATACTCGAACTGGAGAATAAACTAGTGTTAACAAATTAGTGAAGAAAATCAAAGTGGTGTTTTTTTATCGGTGTAATTTACCGACTGTGATTCCTCCCGGATCCGCCCCTTACAAACATTGGTCCTTCGAGCCGGGTCTTCACCAAACAAGGAGAAGCTCACCCCAGCAAAGCTTAGGAGGATCGCTCCACCGGATCAAAAATAAGTACGACTTTTAAAACACCAGCATAAGTACCGTGAGCTTGTTTCCCGTCCAAGTCCAAAGTCTGTATATACATAACACTACTCAAGCAACACTACGGTGCACGGTTCGCGCCCTCCTTTTCGGCGGCTGCATATTTAGCGGCTATTCTGTCCGTTCTCCGATCTTCCGCTCCTCCTAACTAAGTACATCAGTACATACACATACCCGACGGTCGTTTTTTGTGTTCCGCCGTCTGTGCGCCCACTTCCGCTACTTAACATTAGTTCTCAATTCCAACACGGCTTTTTTCTTGCATATATATACATATATATAATTATCCCAACCGTATGTATACATATATATATGTATAAGTATTAATCCGCCGTTACACGCACTTACATCCATATATATCTAACTACATATTCGTGTATATATATATTAGCTGCATATTCTTGCGTCTATATATATACACACCTCCCTTCACCTAAATCCATCCATACAAGCATCCAATAGCATCCAATAGCATCCAATAGCGGTGTCTTCTTTTGTTCGTTTTCACGTTCGCCTCTCCACCGTTGCGCGCGTTGTTTTTCTTGGGAGAGCAGGTTAGCGGCGCCGCTCTTGCGCATAACGGAGCGCAAAGTGACACGCTACCCTGTATTTTGAAGGTGTATCGTTTTCGGTGGTGGCTTGTCAAGTGACGCGCTACTCTACATTCGGCGGGTATATTTTTTGGGTTGTTTTGGGTTCACTTGCCACCGACTACCTATATCCAAAAACTTCAAGGCGGCATAGAATTCCCTCCGTGACCGGTAGGGGAACAACCGGCTCCTGGTGACCAACCAGATCAATATTCACCTCTCGCTGTCCCCAGTTGTTTCCGAGTTGAGCCGTGCTCTGAAGGAGCTCCAAGGGACGATCCACGGGGTGCTAACCGCACTGGCGCATTCGAAGGTCTCTACCGAAAACTGGGACAGTTTGTTGGTAACGATTTGCGCCTCCAAATTGCCCAAGTTGACCCGGGTCTCGTGGGAAGACTCCGTCACCACGAAGAAGGAGATGCCCCCATGGAAGGAGATGGACTCTTTCCTGAGTCAGAGGTATCTGACGTTAGAAGCCATCGAGGGCAACCCTTCCAATAGACACAGTTCGAAAGGCGACCCGAACCCACATCGCTCTAGAACTAATTCGTTCCAGTCCCATCGGAGTCCTGTTGCTAGAAGGGTTCACTCGTTCGAGACAACTGTGAATCCGAACAGGAGGACATGTGATCTCTGCTCGAAAGAGAATCATCTCATCCGTATATGTCTTCACTTCCTCCACATGACCGTCGATGCTCGTTCCAGCTATATTCGACAAAAACAGTTCTGTCTGAACTGCTTCGCAGCAGGACATCAGATCCGAGAATGCCAAAGCGCCCAGAACTGCGTCACTTGTGGGGAACGGCACCACACAGTGCAGCACCGTGGCACTCCAGGTTCCAGCGAGCTGACTTCAACATCCGTACAACATCCGAGTTCTTCCGAATCAGGCTTATTTCGCTTCCGGTACAAGTGCGGTTCTTCTGAGCACGCCCATGATTAATATTTGCCATTTGGGAACCAATTTTCGGGCCCGCGCTTTGATCGCTTTGATTTTATATAGGTTTTATTTGATATATTTAATGCAGGTTATTATGTAATATTGGCGGTTTACAAAGTGGTTTATATGAATAGCGGGGGGATCGATCTACGGCGGTAGAAGCAATAACAACACACCTATGCGATTGCAAATAGGTTCTTAAGTGGGGCAATACAATTATAAGCATATGAATAGGACAAGTTTTAGTATTAATGAATATCGATTAACTAAGCGGCTTATTCCTGAACAGTAGTATTAGACACAGTCCCTAGAGTTTTAAATCAAATAAATGTAAAGGTTGTAAGGTTCATTTTTCTTTTATTGGCTACTATGGTAATAATAAATAAAAAGTAAATTATAAAAAATATCCTTTTGTCATTAGAATATCTTTCCGCAGAATCAGGCCCCTTAGCGCGCGGAATTGCCGCCAAGCGTTGCTTCGTGCGCTTGAACCCCTACTTCACCTTCTCTCCAACAACCTGAGCAACCTTGTGCTAGCGGCGAACTCAGCGGTCACTACCCATGTCTTTGGGTCCGCTAGCATCAGGGCTTCCAGAAATCGATGATAGTTGCAACTCCTGCAGTCCCCTCCAACGTTCGCGGTTGAATCTGTGGAAGAGGACGTGTTGTGCATCCTCCGCTATGCCAGCTGTGCTCTGCCTTGTATCGCTTAAGGGAGCTGCGGAAACACCCGTGGTAGGGTAGAAATCTTCGTGCCCCTCTAGGGAGCCAACACAGAAAGCTCGGGACGAGCGCGGCGTGTACCTCCGTCCTCTCACGGATCTCCCTGATCGGGACGAGCCCGGCGATGACCAGCGCTGCTTCGTCGGAGATAGTCCGGAACGAGTACGCTGTCTTTATGGCGCATAGTCTGTGCACCGCCTCCATCTCCCGTACGTATTTTTTCACCGTCGCTCACACTGGCGCGGCGTAAAGCAGCTGGGACGTAACCGCACTCGTCAATATCCTTCTCGGTGCCTGCTTGAGACCACTGCTGTTTCGGAGCATCCTTGACAATGCACCTGCTGTCCCGCTGTCTTTCCTGGCCGCTACCCCAAATGCTGCTTGAAGGACAGGCGCGTGTCATGACACCGATGTAATTAATCGCCATCTGCGATGCGATCGTGGTTCCACCGACCTGTTCTCTGGCAGTCTCGACCATTTTCTTAGTTGATATTAGCAGCGCCTCCGTTTTTTAGGCAGCCAGCTCTAGTCCTGCGACAGCTAGTCACTAGTCAGCTAGTCAGGCCACGTTAGCCTGATACTTCGCAGCAGCGAGCTCCTTGGCTACCAACACTATCGCCACGTCGTCAGCGAATCCTACCAAACTGGTGTTTGTTGGCATCGAGAGCCTTAGGACGCCATCTTAAATGGCGTTCCAGATCAGGGGTGGAAGGAACGTAACGCCTATAGCGTCGGCCCCATTCGGCTGAGTTAAAGGCAAGTCCTTATGCCACTAGGCAGTCCTATTGCCGTCCATCCTTTCCACTGGGTCCCTTCAGTTTTGCTGTTTCCACTACTCTGGAGATAACATCTACCCTCAACCTGCCCTTCCTGAAGCCGTACTGATTCGCTGAGAGACCGCCTGCTGCATCAATGGCTGCACTTACCCTCACGCCAATCACCCTCTCACTTTGCCTATCGAATCCAGGAGGCAGATGAATCTGTAGGAGGAGGCCTCCCCCGGCGGCTTGCCTGGCCTCGCTAGTAAACGCTGTCCTCGCACACTTCCCCAGGCTCCAAACAGAGTCCCGACTATCCCCTCCACAGCCACGGGATCGGTTGGGGCTTTGATGCCCGCGCTTATACGCTTCGCGACCATCCTGTAGGGGCCTCCCCAGGGATCCTCTTTGGCGGAGTCGCATAGCTGGAGGAAGCACTGCCTTTTGCTGTCCCTGATAGCGTAATTCAGCTCCTTCTTCGCCGCTTTGTGGGGGATATACGCCCCTCCCGGTCTCCGACAACCCCATTGACCGGGGTACCGTACCGTCTGAGCGCGGTGATCGGAGGTTGGTCAGTTCCGTGACGTTTTCCAGTCCCCCCGATGCGGGCCTTCTGCGCCTGGAATTATGCAGTCCTCTTAGCGTCTCTCGCTCAGCCTGTAAGTATTCAGTGATTTGCGGGAGGCAGAGCTGCTTGCTACAGGGGTATTGTAGCCGATAGGTCGATTAGTGTCAGCTGTGGCTTAGGGCACTATCCAGCACTATCGGGCCAGTCAGCTGATTGGCGAATCGAAAAGCAGAGAATAAAACTGCAATCGCACTTATAAAATTTGGTTTTGTCCAAACAAATAAAAGTGTGAAGTGTAAACTGTGAATGGGAGTCCCTTTCGCCCCTCTTTTCGATATGGAGCACCGCTTTAGGTCTGGTAAAAAAACGCCTGGTACCCTCCCTTCGGACTCCACTTGTTCACCTGCTTCCCTTTTATTAGCGCGGTACTATGGAACTGGAGGAATTTGGTATGGTCACACTCGACCACTAGTATTTTTATATTTAACGCTTTGCTTGCAGCTTGAACACTAGGATTTAAAATACAAATTCTGGATACTATTTCCTTTTAATATTCCTTGCTTCTTTCCTTACTTATGTTACGTAATTTTCTTATTCCTTTCCCTACGTTTCTTATTACTTATTTATATGATTGATTTTAACTTATTAGCAATAGATTCATTTTTTGTTCCCTATTTGTTCGCTTAAAATATTATTACTTGTTATTTATGTATATTTATGTTTTATTTCTTTCTTGTGCGCGTCCTTGCATCACACATCACTACCCCTCTCTTCGTTTAAAAGGGGACTAAAACGACTCCCGATGGCTACCTCCCTGACCTCGACCGTCTGGCCATGTTTGGCCTGTCCTCTGTTTTTGTTCTGAATATTAAGTATATTGCTGTTGCACTATCTTCCGGTATGTGGATACCTGCAGCTGTGGCCGTTTTCTTCCGCGGAATGGGTGCTTTTTTTGCTGGTGCCGTCCTCTTCCGTTCTCCGGTTTCGTTGTTGTGGACTGATCCCTTTAGTCCTTGCTCTTCTTCCCTTTATGTAATTTCGCTTCTTTGCTTCTTTCATCTTAGGTAGATCTTTAATGAACAGAAGAAAAAAAATATTAATAGTTTTCGTATGCCGTATTCGGTTTCATGTCTCCCACACAGGCACGCAGCTGAGAGTTGGGTATGTAAGTACAGGCAAATATACACACATACACTCACTCATCTTTCACACACTGGCTGGGGTGCACTCTAGTTTCTAATGATCTTATTGCGTTATTTGGCAGACCTGCTTTTGAAGACAAGCTGTTAAGACCTTTAAATAAAAGTCTACGAGTCCGGGTTGTAAGTTCGAACTATTCTTTATTCAGAAAATCTGAACCTTATATGTAATTTTACAACTTTTTATTATATTACACTACTCGACAAAAATCCAACTTTTTTCCCCGCTCTTGCCAAAAATTACTTTTCCAATAGATTTGGAGATAGATATCTTTTTTTAAATAATGGTTTTTATCTAGGTTTGCTTTTTTAGAGAATTTTTTAAAACTTTTCAAACCTTTTAAAATGTCTATCTAAAAGACATCGTGTACGTATCGACATATCGACAGTCGTTTCTTCACTTCGCTCCGCCTAAAAAATTTTATTTTTCTGACCAAAGGAAAGTAATTGTGTTGTAAGATCGCTTACTGTGTTCTAAACTGATCGTGCAACTAAATTACTATCCGTGTTTATTTTTTTATCGTGCTTTTGTGCAGTTAATTCCAATTGCAATTGCAATTTTGCAATTTTTGTGCATTCTTTCTAGCCCCACTCGTATTCTTTTCTCAAATTTTGTTACTTTTGTGTATTTATTTTCAGTTTTCAATTCCTATTGTGCAATCTTAACTTCTCTGCACTTTCTTAATCGCAGCAGTTTTGTTGTTGCCTATTCTAGTGCGGTGCTCTTGCTCTCTCTGTACCACTCTCTGTTTTTATCCACCCTCTGCTTATCTGTCTTCATCTCCAACACACACACACTGTTTTAGCCGCCGCTCTGTGCTGACTCTCGGTGTTTCTATCGTCTCTCTGTGTCTCTCCGTTCACTTTTCGTGATTTTGATTGTTTTGTTCGTTCTTGTGTGCGCAATTGCGCAAAGCTATAACCACTATCTCTGCCCCACACCGACTTATATTTTACCTTTCTTTTTTCTTTTTTTTACATATTTATTGTTTCTACTATCGAACAATGAGCACCTGTTGCGCTAAACGCTGTGACGGTCACCGCTCGGTAGCTACACGTCAAACATTTATTTTCTGCTGATTGTTTGACAACACGGCTCACGTTAGCTGCTCGGGTTTTAGTCATATCGGTGGTCGCGTTGTCGATCTGATTACGACCCGCTGCGGTCTCAACTGGACTTGTTGGGATTGCAGGGCAGTTGAAGCCGATATGCGAACATTTATGAGACAGACTCATAACGAATTCGCTGCTGTCCACTCTGAATTCCGGAAATTGCAGGATAAGTTTACCTCAATGGAAGCTCATTTTAAAAATCTTAAAATTATAAATGAGTCTCCAAAGAGAAGAAAGGTTACACCTAGCCTGCCCTGGGTTCACAGTTCTAATTTTCTTGCAGCTAAAGACTCTGACGTTCCTCCAATCAGTTCGCAAGCCTTGATCGTCTTTGGCGCCAAGGAAATCGATGTACATGCAACTACATCGAAAAAGACGGCTGGCTCTTCACATGTTGGCTGTTCACCTGTGCCTGTGTCTGCCAAGGATGTCCAACTGGACATTAATGTTCATCCAGTGCCTGTGACTGCCCAGGTTGTCCAACCGGACAGTAATGGTCATACAGATGTCGGCATCACAGTGCCCCCTACGGAAGTCGATACTGCTGTCAGCATGGAAGTTGAAGCAGTTCTCTCCACACCGGCTCGCACTGGCTCCTCAGCCAGCGTTATTCCATCTGCTCCTCGGGTAGAACCCGCCTCTGCCTCACCCACAAACCATGTGACCCCTCTCGACCTCTCGATCTACTCTCTTCGCTGTCACTCCTCTAAAATCTATCTTTGTCTCACGTCTTATGGAATCGGCTATGGATGCAAATGTTCGAGAGTATATTTTCTCTAAACTAAACATCAATAGCTCCTCTAACATAGTAGTTACTCAATTTTCTTTTAAATAAAAACGTAATATTTCCTCCTTCAAAATTCTTGTTCCGGAGAAGTTTGTTAAGACTAAGTTCGAACCCTTTTTCTGGCCTGAGCACACTATCTGTCATATTTTCAATAGTCGATCACGATCTTCGCAGCCCGCTCCTCGGGTAGGAATCCTTCCGACTTCATCTACTGATTTTCCACCTACTTCAAAAAACTGAATTCTTCCCCACCTCTAAAGATCACTTATCAGAATTTACGTGGCCTGTGCAGTAAGCTCACCAAATTACATGCTGATAGTGCAACTTTTGATTTCGACATTATCGCCTTCTCTGAAACATGGCTCAATTCCTCAATCTCGGATTCCGAGATTTTTGTAGACAATTTTAACGTATATAGATCCATCTCGAGGTAGCGGCGTCCTAATTGCTGTTCGTTCCGACTTAACTTCCCAACTCTTTTCCATCGATGAGCTCAACACTATTGAAATTAT
The DNA here is from genome assembly GCA_037356375.1 of Drosophila affinis. Lineage (NCBI taxonomy): Eukaryota > Metazoa > Arthropoda > Insecta > Diptera > Drosophilidae > Drosophila > Drosophila affinis. The sequence continues at coordinate 30,231,519 of CM074802.1, read as the reverse complement.
CGTTGTTAAAATTCGTCTGTGTTCTTTTAATTTATTCATATCATGCTCTTACATCCCACTGTCCTCTGAATTTACAGCTTATATGCTTCACGCTGCCCATCTCCAGTCCGGTTTGTCTCAGCTTAGTGATTCTGATCGTCTTATTGTCCTCGGTGACTTTAATCTCCCTAATGTCACTTGGTCCCCATCCAATGACTCAAACTTAATGTTCTCATCTATGCAGCATGACTTCGTTGATTCTCTGTCTGATACATCGTTAGGCCAGGTAAATGGCATAGGCAATAGCATGTGTAGGACCCTTGATCTCGTCTTCACTACCGATGCTTCCAGCACGTTGTTATGTCGAGGATCACCTCTATCATTCCCTGAAGATCCATACCATCCCACACTTTCAATTGATTTCATGTTACTATCTTCGAACCCTATAAAGTCGTTTATTAAGCCTTAGAACATGTATTGCTTCAAGAAAGCTGATTTTCTCTCCTTGAATACTGCCCTATCTCAGATGGATTGGTCATTCCTTGACAATTTTCAGGAAATTAAAATCCCGTATGTAGAAGAAGTTTAAAAAGTCCGGTTTACAATTTGACTTTTCGAAGTACTCAATTGCAAAATCGAAAATTTTCTTATTCAATACATTGTGCTACAACAGATACTTGACCAAATGCAAGCTTAACTTTAAACGCGACCCTAAACATTTCTTCAGGTTTGTTAATTCTAAACGTAAATCTTCCCGATTTCCTTCTTCTTTACACTTAAATGGTAGTTATGCTGATAGAGATTGTGATATTGCTGATCTGTTCGCTTCCTTTTTCCAACGCTGCTACTCTGTCCCGTCTATTAACTTTCCCTCTATCCTAGCTTCATCGAACGACTTTAGTAGTAGTTACTCTTATCCTATCCCTATCAATAGTTCTAACTGTATCCTTCCCCCTTCATCGACTATGATGGTCTCGTAACAAATTTAAAATCGTGCAAGTTTTCGTTCTCCACTGGGCCTGACTCGGTTCCAAGTGCTTTTCTTAAACTTTGTGCGGAATCTCTTTGTGTGCCTCTCCCAAAACTTTTCAACTTGTCTCTCAAGACTGGTGACTTTCCCGCCGTCTGGAAAGAATCCTATATAGTTCCCTTTCATAAAAAGGGATCTAAATCTGATTTCTCTAACTACCGCTGTATTTCCAATTTATCTGCCATTCCTAAACTCTTCGAAAAAATCATCACTTCTCAGCTGCAACATTTTTTTAGTTCTGTATTCTCTGAATTACAGCATGGATTCATTAAACGTCGCTCAGTTTCTACTAATCTCCTTGAATTTTCCACCTTTGTAACTTCGGGATTTGCTAAACAGTGTGAAACTGATGTCGTTTATACTGACTTTAGTAAAGCCTTCGACTCCGTCAATCATAATCTACTTATTCATAAACTGTCTCTTCTAGGGTTTCCGACTAAGCTTCTATACTGGATTATTTCTTACCTTTGTAACCGTTCTCAACGAGTTTGCTTTAAATCCTCTCTCTCTAAGCCTGTTATTGTCTCATCGGGGGTTCCTCAAGGTAGCCACCTGGGTCCCTTGCTATTTAACCTATTTATTAACGATCTTCCACAAATGTTATCGCATTCCCGCGTCCTAATGTATGCTGATGACGTTAAGCTACGTTTTTCTTACAGTAACCCTTTGTCCCCACTATCTTTGCAATCAGATCTGGATGCCCTTAACAACTGGTGCCTAATCAACATTCTACCTCTTAAAATTTCTAAATGCAATATAATGACTTTTCACCGCAATAATCAATACCTTTTCGATTACTCTATCAATAACATTATCCTTCAACGCCTTTTCAAAGTTAACGACTTGGGCATTACCTTTGTAGCTAATCTATGTTTCAACTCTCATATCTATACTATCTCTAACAAAGCCAAAGGAATCCTTGGATTTGTCAAAAGATGGTCTAAGGAATTTACAGACCCGTATACTACAAAACTTCTGTATGTTTCTCTGGTCCGGCCTATCTTGGAATATGGTTCTTGTGTCTGGTCTCCTCACTACCAAAAATTTCAGGATATGCTCGAATCAGTACAAAAACAGTTCCTCATCTTTGCCCTCCGGGGACTCAATTGGGAACCTTTGATGCATCTTCCTTCTTATGAAAGTAAGTTGCGCTTAATTAACCTCCACTCTCTTAAATCTTGTAGAACCTGCCAAGGAGTTCTCTTCCTCCATAAGCTTCTCTCTGGTGAGGTCGAATCGACTGCCCTCATCAACCTTATTAGTATTGCTGTTCCTTTCCGCCCGACTAGGCATTACTTTCCTCTTCATCTCCAACTCTGTCTTTCTAACTACTCGGATTATTAATCTTTCCGTAGCCTTTGCCGTAGCTATAACCTATTTTTCCATCTGTTTTCCTTTGATACTAGCTCTAAAATGGTCAAAATTATTTTAATTAATAACTTAATTTAATTTAAATAGCTTTGATTGGGAATGGTTCGACTACTGAGCCGATAACACTAGTCGACACGACTTTTCCGCTGTCTCCAAAAATGACTTTTTCTGATAGATTTGGATGTTTAAAAGTTTTTAAAAAATGTTTTGTTTTTTCATGGAGTAGTTTTTTTTTTAAAGAATTTTTTAAAAATCTGGTATTTTTTGTCATAGGTAGTGCTTCTATTTTTCACATAACTCACGTTTCATACAACTGGTTGTATTGAACTTTTCAGTTTAAAAATGCTGATAAATGCAGCTATAAATCCGACTCAGACACTTTGTAGCAGCAACTCAACGTCTGGCAGATATTAAGCTTCCAAATTGAAATTTCATAATTTTTTTCGGTATTTTTCCCCCGAAATTTTGACTTTGAAGCCTCAGGAAAAGTAAAAAAAAAATATTTGTCTGCCTTGATTTTTGGTTTTAGATAGACACACTAATTCGGCGTCGTTTAAGGTATCGCTTATAAAAATATAGAAATTAACGGCTAAGTTATAACCGTTTGACCAAAACGACCCAAATCTCATTTTATCTGAAAAAATACCGAAAAATACTTGAATTTATTAAAGTGTGATGATACTTAAATATTTTTATTGTTATTGCTTGTTACTATTTTTAAAATGGTTTGTCTGTCTTCTTTTGTCATTTAAGTCAGATTCTTTTATGAGAGTCAACATATAGTCGCCCAACATATTCTCATTCCAAACACCTTGATACCGTCGTTCCATATCTTTTAATTGTTGGTGAAATCTCTCTCCGTGTTCATCACTAACATCCCCAAGGTTTGGCGGAAAAAAGTCTAAGTGGGAGTGCAGGAAATGCATTTTGAGTGACATGTCGGCTCCAATTTGTTCATAATTCTTAAGTAGGTCTTTAACGATATTAACGTAATCATCACTCTTTCTGTTCGAGGATTGCCGCACCAAGAAAATTTGTCTGGCTCTTCAGTTTCTTGTAACCAGTCGGAATGAGTTCCAGGCTGCTTTTTCATTCGTAGATAAAATATTTTCAAATCCATCATCTTTTAGTAGTTTTCGAATTTGGGGGCCATCAAATACGCCTTCTTTAACTTTTGCCAGCGACAGACGTGGAAAAACAGTTTTGAGGTAATTCATCGATTCACCTTCGTTATCCAGTGCTTTAACAAAATTTTTTATCAGTCCTAGCTTAATGTGCAATGGTGGTAATATAATGTCTTGGACTTTCACAAGAGCTGCATTTTGTTAGTTGTGATGTCTCAAAGTATTTTCGTTCCGTTTTTCCCAGTTCTTTCTTGAGTAATGCTCTTTTCTATCTCGGCTATCCCATAGGCACAGGAAGCAACAGTATTTCGTATAACCGCCTTGCAATCCAGTTAACATGGCTACAACTTTTAAGTCACACGCGACCTTCCACTGGTGTTCGTTATATTTAATATTTTCAAACAATTTAGTCATTGTGTGATAGGACCCTTTCATATTAACAGCATGGGCGATGGGAATAGACGGCTTTTTTTTCTACTTTAGGACGTTGATATGCAATGACTGCACCATCAAGTGGCCCAAGCGACACCAGCCAAAGGCTGTTACGCGCGTATCCCAGGCAATAACGCAGCCCACCTCCCGCCCAACCAACCGAGGGGCGCAGCCGCTTAACGCGCGACTCATTAGCCGAACCGATCGCGGGCATTCATGAAAGATAGGTGTTAGACTAGTGTTCGAGGAAAAGTAGAACTAATCTAACTAAAGAAACGAAGTAATTACTAATTACGGGAGAGATATAAGAGTATAAGTAATTTAAGACTAGGAAGGGAGTTAGTGGTAGATATAATATGATAGAGGGAATTATAATCCGAGCATAAATGGTTCATGCAAGGAGTAATTCGATCTACAAAGCGGAAGAAACAAGGGTGTATAATTTCTAGTGCTTCTAATAGGAATCGTGAAGTTTATGCGGCTCAACAGGTCAGGGCTTTCTACGTCACCCTTGATCAAGTTGTGCACAAAAATCACACCAAGCATTTTCCTACGATTAGCTAAGGTTGGAAGGTTTATTAAAAGCAATCTATTAGAGTAAGACGGCAGTCTCACACCTGCATCCCAGTTTAGGCCGCGAAGAGCAAAAAGTAAAAAGTTTTTCTGAACTGATTCTATACGGTCCTGGTGTACGTTGTACTGAGGGCACCATACACAAGAGCCGTATTCTAAAATCGGACGAACCAGAGAGGTGTAGAGAGTCTTTGTTATATGGGGGTCGTCAAATTCCTTTGACCACCTCTTTATAAACCCAAGCAAGCCCATGGCCTTATTCACCATGGTGGAAATGTGTTCTGAAACTTTAACTTGGGATCTAATAGAACACCAAGATCATCAACCCGGGTAATTCTCTCAAGAGAACCACCACAAAGGGTGTAAGGAACCAGAAAGGCGCTGGAGCGATGAAAAGTCATTACTTTACATTTTGAAGCATTAAGGTTTAATAAATTTGCACAACACCAAGACTGAAATCTATCGAGATCGGATTGCAACCTGGATTGGAAAGAAATGTCCTTATACTGGACACAGAGCTTAACATCATCCGCATACATAAGTACTCGAGAGTATGTTAATACAGAAGGTAGGTCATTTATGGCTGCCCTGAGGTACACCTGAAGTCACCATAACTGGAGAGGACAGGGAGTTTTTGAAAAGGACTCTTTGAGACCTAGAACAAAGGTAGCTAGAGATCCATCTCAGGAGATTGGGCGGGAACCCTAGAAGGTCGAGCTTTTGTGCTAGGAGGGAATGGTTTACAGAATCGAACGCTTTACTAAAATCGGTGTCAACAACATCCGTCTGCAAATTACCTTGAAAGCCTTTTATTATAAAGGAGGTAAACTCCAATAAATTTGTAGTGGTTGATCTCCGCCTTATAAATCCATGTTGAGATGGGGATATAAGTGATCTGCATAGGTGCTGCAGGTGCGGAGTTAAAATTTTCTCAAACACTTTAGGAATAGCGGATAACTTACATATACCTCTATAGTTCATTGCGTCAGACATGCTTCCTTTCTTATGGAGAGGAATTATAAAAGACTCCTTCCATATAGGGGGAAAGCATGAAGTATTTATAGATAGGTTGAATAGTTTAAGCAACGGCCCACACAGAGACTCGGCACAGTACCTGAGTACACAGCCGGGAACTCCGTCCGGACTCGGGGAGAACACCGGCTTTACTGTTTGTAGATCATGAAGCAATGAGCTTTCATTTAGCAAAGGACTGAAAATGCCGTTCGACCTCGGTAAACCGTATGGATACGGCTGACCAGAGTAAACGTCCTGCGAATTGGTAGTTTGGAAAAAACGGGCAAAAGATAGGCAATTGCCTGATCATTATCTGCCGACCTATTAAGGAAGGATAGCGAGAATGGGTGTGCGGACGTTCTACGCTTACTGTTTACGAAGCTGTAGAACTGTTTGGGGTCCTTAGAAAAACGTATCCTGCATCGAGATAGGTAATTCTTGTAGCATTGAGCGTTAAGAACTGAAAAGTTTGACCGAGCTATTACATAATGAGAGAGAGAAGAAGGAGAGCCAACTTCTTGAAATTTTTATAAAGTCTTGATTTTAAGTTTTTTAGATGAGATAGCTCCTTGATAAACCAAGGGGGTTTTCTTGATCTAATCGGACAGGAAAGTGGGACACAAGAGACAAAAAGTGAGTCCATTGCATCATAGAAAATGTACCTATGCTTCGAGCACTTTGGTATTTCGAGGATCACCTCTATCATTCCCTGAAGATCCATACCATCCCACACTTTCAATTGATTTCATGTTACTATCTTCGAGCCCTATAAAGTCGTTTATTAAGCCTTAGAACATGTATTGCTTCAAGAAGGCTGATTTTCTCTCCTTGAATACTGCCCTATCTCAGATGGATTGGTCATTCCTTGACAACTTCCAGGAAATTAAAATCCCGTATGTAGAAGAAGTTTAAAAAGTCTGGTTTGCAATCAGACTTTTCGAAGTACTCAATTGCAAAATCGAAATTTTTCTTATTCAATACATTGTGCTACAACAGATATTTGACCAAATGCAAGCTTAAATTTAAACGCGACCCTAAACATTTCTTCAGGTTTGTTAATTCTAAACGTAAATCTTCCCGATTTCCTTCTTCTTTACACTTAAATGGTAGTTATGCTGATAGAGATTGTGATATTGCTGATCTGTTCCCTTCCTTTTTCCAACGCTGCTACTCTGTCCCGTCTATTAACTTTCCCTCTATCCTAGCTTCATCGAACGACTTTAGTAGTAGTTACTCTTATCCTATCCCTATCAATAGTTCTAACTGTATCCTTCCCCCTTCATCGACTATGATGGTCTCTTAACAAATTTAAAATCGTGCAAGTTTTCGTTCTCCACTGGGCCTGACTCGGTTCCAAGTGCTTTTCTTAAACTTTGTGCGGAATCTCTTTGTGTGCCTCTCCCAAAACTTTTCAACTTGTCTCTCAAGACTGGTGACTTTCCCGCCGTCTGGAAAGAATCCTATATAGTTCCCTTTCATAAAAAGGGATCTAAATCTGATGTCTCTAACTACCACTGTATTTCCAATTTATCTGCCATTCCTAAACTTTTCGAAAAAATCATCACTTCTCAGCTGCAACATTTTTTTAGTTCTGTATTCTCTGAATTACAGCATGGATTCATTAAACGTCGCTCAGTTTCTACTAATCTCCTTGAATTTTCCACCTTTGTAACTTCGGGATTTGCTAAACAGTGTCAAACTGATGTCGTTTATACTGACTTTAGTAAAGCCTTCGACTCCGTCAATCATAATCTACTTATTCATAAACTGTCTCTTCTAGGGTTTCCGACTAAGCTTCTATACTGGATTATTTCTAACCTTTGTAACCGTTCTCAACGAGTTTGCTTTAAATCCTCTCTCTCTAAGCCTGTTATTGTCTCATCGGGGGTTCCTCAAGGTAGCCATCTGGGTCCCTTGCTATTGCTATTAATCACGATCTTTCTGAAGTGTTATCTCATTCCCGTGTCCTAATGTATGCTGATGACGTTAAGCTATGTTTTTCCTACAGTGACCCTTAACATTTCTAAATGCAATATAATGACTTTTCACCGCAATAAGCCATACCTTTTCGATTACTCTATCAATAACATTATCCATCAACGCCTTTTCAAAGTTAACGACTTGGGCATTACCTTTGTAGCTAATCTAAGTTTCAACTTTCATATCTATACTATCTCTAACAAAGCCAAAGGAATCCTTGGATTTGTCAAAAGATGGTCTAAGGAATTTACAGACCCGTATACTACAAAACTTCTGTATGTTTCTCTGGTCCGGCCTATCTTGGAATATGGTTCTTGTGTCTGGTCTCCTCACTACCAAAAATTTCAGGATATGATCGAATCAGTACAAAAACAGTTCCTCATCTTTGCCCTCCGGGGACTCAATTGGGACCCTTCGATCCATATTCCTTCTTATGAAAGTAGGTTGCGCTTAATTAACCTCCACTCTCTTAAATCCCGTAGAACCTGCCAAGAAGATCTCTTCCTATATAAGCTTCTCTCTGGTGAGGTCGAATCGACTGCCCTTATCAGCCTTATTAGTATTGCTGTTCCTGTCCGCCCGACTAGGCATTACTTTCCTCTTCATCTCCAACTCTGTCTTTCTAGCTACTCGGATTATGAATCTTTCCGTAGCCTTTGCCGTAACTATAACCTATTTTTCCATCTGTTTTCCTTTGATACTAGTTATAATATGGTAAAAATTATCTTAATCAATAACTTAATTTAATTTAAATAGCTTTAATTGGGAATTGTTCGGCTACCGGCTCTTCTCTAACCTAAATTTGGCTCTTGGTGGGATCTTATCGGCTACTGAGCCGATAACACTAGTCGACACGACTTTTCCGCTGTCTCCAAAAATGACTTTTCCTGATAGATTTGGATGTTTAAAAGTTTTTAAAGAATGTTTTGTTTTTTTCATGGAGTAGTTTTTTTTTTAAAGAATTTTTAAAAAATCTGGTATTTTTTGTCATAGGTAGTGCTTCTATTTTTTACATAACTCACGTTTCATACAACTGGTTGTATTGAACTTTGCAGTTGTTCAGGGCATGTCTGTCTTCTTTTGTCATTTAAGTCAGATTCTTTTATGAGAGTCAACATATAGTCGCCCAACATATTCTCATTCCAAACACCTTGATACCGTCGTTCCATATCTTTTAATTGTTGGTGAAATCTCTCTCCGTGTTCATCACTAACATCCCCAAGGTTTGGCGGAAAAAAGTCTAAGTGGGAGTGCAGGAAATGCATTTTGAGTGACATGTCGGCTCCAATTTGTTCATAATTCTTAAGTAGGTCTTGAACGATATTAACGTAATCATCACTCTTTCTGTTACCAAGAAAATTTGTTGTAACCAGTCGGAATGAGTTCCAGGCTGCTTTTTCATTCGTAGATAAAATATTTTCAAATCCATCATCTTTTAGTAGTTTTCGAATTTGGGGGCCATCAAATACGCCTTCTTTAACTTTCGCCAGCGACAGACGTGGAAAAACAGTTTTGAGGTAATTCATCGATTCACCTTCGTTATCCAGTGCTTTAACAAAATTTTTTATCAGTCCTAGCTGAATGTGCAATGGTGGTAATATAATGTCTTGGACTTTCACAAGAGCTGCATTTTGTTAGTTGTGATGTCTCAAAGTATTTTCGTTCCGTTTTTCCCAGTTCTTTCTTGAGTAATGCTCTTTTCTATCTCGGCTATCCCATAGGCACAGGAAGCAACAGTATTTCGTATAACCGCCTTGCAATCCAGTTAACATGGCTACAACTTTTAAGTCACACGCGACCTTCCACTGGTGTTCGTTATATTTAATATTTTCAAACAATTTAGTCATTGTGTGATAGGACCCTTTCATATTAACAGCATGGGCGATGGGAATAGACGGCTTTTTTTTCTACTTTAGGACGTTGATATGCAATGACTGCACCATCAAGTGGCCCAAGCGACACCAGCCAAAGGCTGTTACGCGCGTATCCCAGGCAATAACGCAGCCCACCTCCCGCCCAACCAACCGAGGGGCGCAGCCGCTTAACGCGCGACTCGTTAGCCGAACCGATCGCGGGCATTCATGAAAGATAGGTGTTAGACTAGTGTTCGAGGAAAAGTAGAACTAATCTAACTAAAGAAACGAAGTAATTACTAATTACGGGAGAGATATAAGAGTATAAGTAATTTAAGACTAGGAAGGGAGTTAGTGGTAGATATAATATGATAGAGGGAATTATAATCCGAGCATAAATGGTTCATGCAAGGAGTAATTCGATCTACAAAGCGGAAGAAACAAGGGTGTATAATTTCTAGTGCTTCTAATAGGAATGAAGTTTATGCGGCTCAACAGGTCAGGGCTTTCTACGTCACCCTTGATCAAGTTGTGCACAAAAATCACACCAAGCATTTTCCTACGATTAGCTAAGGTTGGAAGGTTTATTAAAAGCAATCTATTAGAGTAAGACGGCAGTCTCACACCTGCATCCCAGTTTAGGCCGCGAAGAGCAAAAAGTAAAAAGTTTTTCTGAACTGATTCTATACGGTCCTGGTGTACGTTGTACTGAGGGCACCATACGCAAGAGCCGTATTCTAAAATCGGACGAACCAGAGAGGTGTAGAGAGTCTTTGTTATATGGGGGTCGTCAAATTCCTTTGACCACCTCTTTATAAACCCAAGCAAGCCCATGGCCTTATTCACCATGGTGGAAATGTGTTCTGAAAACTTTAACTTGGATCTAATAGAACACCAAGATCATCAACCCGGGTAATTCTCTCAAGAGAACCACCACAAAGGGTGTAAGGAACCAGAAAGGCGCTGGAGCGATGAAAAGTCATTACTTTACATTTTGAAGCATTAAGGTTTAATAAATTTGCACAACACCAAGACTGAAATCTATCGAGATCGGATTGCAACCTGGATTGGAAAGAAATGTCCTTATACTGGACACAGAGCTTAACATCATCCGCATACATAAGTACTCGAGAGTATGTTAATACAGAAGGTAGGTCATTTATAAAGAGAGTAAAGAGTAAGGGGCCTAGATGGCTGCCCTGAGGTACACCCGAAGTCACCATAACTGGAGAGGACAGGGAGTTTTTGAAAAGGACTCTTTGAGACCTAGAACAAAGGTAGCTAGAGATCCATCTCAGGAGATTGGGCGGGAACCCTAGAAGGTCGAGCTTTTGTGCTAGGAGGGAATGGTTTACAGAATCGAACGCTTTACTAAAATCGGTGTCAACAACATCCGTCTGCAAATTACCTTGAAAGCCTTTTATTATAAAGGAGGTAAACTCCAATAAATTTGTAGTGGTTGATCTCCGCCTTATAAATCCATGTTGAGATGGGGATATAAGTGATCTGCATAGGTGCTGCAGGTGCGGAGTTAAAATTTTCTCAAACACTTTAGGAATAGCGGATAACTTACATATACCTCTATAGTTCATTGCGTCAGACTTGCTACCTTTCTTATGGAGAGGAATTATAAAAGACTCCTTCCATATAGGGGGAAAGCATGAAGTATTTATAGATAGGTTGAATAGTTTAAGCAACGTCCCACACAGAGACTCGGCACAGTACCTGAGTACACAGCCGGGAACTCCGTCCGGACTCGGGGAGAACACCGGCTTTACTGTTTGTAGATCATGAAGCAATGAGCTTTCATTTAGCAAAGGACTGAAAATGCCGTTCGACCTCGGTAAACCGTATGGATACGGCTGACCAGAGTAAACGTCCTGCGAATTGGTAGTTTGGAAAAAACGGGCAAAAAGATAGGCAATTGCCTGATCATTATCTGCCGACCTATTAAGGAAGGATAGCGAGAATGGGTGTGCGGACGTTCTACGCTTACTGTTTACGAAGCTGTAGAACTGTTTGGGGTCCTTAGAAAAACGTATCCTGCATCGAGATAGGTAATTCTTGTAGCATTGAGCGTTAAGAACTGAAAAGTTTGACCGAGCTATTACATAATGAGAGAGAGAAGAAGGAGAGCCAACTTCTTGAAATTTTTTATAAAGTCTTGATTTTAAGTTTTTTAGATGAGATAGCTCCTTGATAAACCAAGGGGGTTTTCTTGATCTAATCGGACAGGAAAGTGGGACACAAGAGACAAAAAGTGAGTCCATTGCATCATAGAAAATGTACCTATGCTTCGAGCACTTTGGTATTTCGAGGATCACCTCTATCATTCCCTGAAGATCCATACCATCCCACACTTTCAATTGATTTCATGTTACTATCATCGAGCCCTATAAAGTCGTTTATTAAGCCTTAGAACATGTATTGCTTCAAGAAGGCTGATTTTCTCTCCTTGAATACTGCCCTATCTCAGATGGATTGGTCATTCCTTGACAACTTCCAGGAAATTAAAATCCCGTATGTAGAAGAAGTTTAAAAAGTCTGGTTTGCAATCAGACTTTTCGAAGTACTCAATTGCAAAATCGAAATTTTTCTTATTCAATACATTGTGCTACAACAGATATTTGACCAAATGCAAGCTTAAATTTAAACGCGACCCTAAACATTTCTTCAGGTTTGTTAATTCTAAACGTAAATCTTCCCGATTTCCTTCTTCTTTACACTTAAATGGTAGTTATGCTGATAGAGATTGTGATATTGCTGATCTGTTCCCTTCCTTTTTCCAACGCTGCTACTCTGTCCCGTCTATTAACTTTCCCTCTATCCTAGCTTCATCGAACGACTTTAGTAGTAGTTACTCTTATCCTATCCCTATCAATAGTTCTAACTGTATCCTTCCCCCTTCATCGACTATGATGGTCTCTTAACAAATTTAAAATCGTGCAAGTTTTCGTTCTCCACTGGGCCTGACTCGGTTCCAAGTGCTTTTCTTAAACTTTGTGCGGAATCTCTTTGTGTGCCTCTCCCAAAACTTTTCAACTTGTCTCTCAAGACTGGTGACTTTCCCACCGTCTGGAAAGAATCCTATATAGTTCCCTTTCATAAAAAGGGATCTAAATCTGATGTCTCTAACTACCACTGTATTTCCAATTTATCTGCCATTCCTAAACTTTTCGAAAAAATCATCACTTCTCAGCTGCAACATTTTTTTAGTTCTGTATTCTCTGAATTACAGCATGGATTCATTAAACGTCGCTCAGTTTCTACTAATCTCCTTGAATTTTCCACCTTTGTAACTTCGGGATTTGCTAAACAGTGTCAAACTGATGTCGTTTATACTGACTTTAGTAAAGCCTTTGACTCCGTCAATCATAATCTACTTATTCATAAACTGTCTCTTCTAGGGTTTCCGACTAAGCTTCTATACTGGATTATTTCTAACCTTTGTAACCGTTCTCAACGAGTTTGCTTTAAATCCTCTCTCTCTAAGCCTGTTATTGTCTCATCGGGGGTTCCTCAAGGTAGCCATCTGGGTCCCTTGCTATTGCTATTAATCACGATCTTTCTGAAGTGTTATCTCATTCCCGTGTCCTAATGTATGCTGATGACGTTAAGCTATGTTTTTCCTACAGTGACCCTTAACATTTCTAAATGCAATATAATGACTTTTCACCGCAATAAGCCATACCTTTTCGATTACTCTATCAATAACATTATCCATCAACGCCTTTTCAAAGTTAACGACTTGGGCATTACCTTTGTAGCTAATCTAAGTTTCAACTTTCATATCTATACTATCTCTAACAAAGCCAAAGGAATCCTTGGATTTGTCAAAAGATGGTCTAAGGAATTTACAGACCCGTATACTACAAAACTTCTGTATGTTTCTCTGGTCCGGCCTATCTTGGAATATGGTTCTTGTGTCTGGTCTCCTCACTACCAAAAATTTCAGGATATGATCGAATCAGTACAAAAACAGTTCCTCATCTTTGCCCTCCGGGGACTCAATTGGGACCCTTCGATCCATATTCCTTCTTATGAAAGTAGGTTGCGCTTAATTAACCTCCACTCTCTTAAATCCCGTAGAACCTGCCAAGAAGATCTCTTCCTATATAAGCTTCTCTCTGGTGAGGTCGAATCGACTGCCCTTATCAGCCTTATTAGTATTGCTGTTCCTGTCCGCCCGACTAGGCATTACTTTCCTCTTCATCTCCAACTCTGTCTTTCTAGCTACTCGGATTATGAATCTTTCCGTAGCCTTTGCCGTAACTATAACCTATTTTTCCATCTGTTTTCCTTTGATACTAGTTATAATATGGTAAAAATTATCTTAATCAATAACTTAATTTAATTTAAATAGCTTTAATTGGGAATTGTTCGGCTACCGGCTCTTCTCTAACCTAAATTTGGCTCTTGGTGGGATCTTATCGGCTACTGAGCCGATAACACTAGTCGACACGACTTTTCCGCTGTCTCCAAAAATGACTTTTCCTGATAGATTTGGATGTTTAAAAGTTTTTAAAGAATGTTTTGTTTTTTTCATGGAGTAGTTTTTTTTTTAAAGAATTTTTAAAAATCTGGTATTTTTTGTCATAGGTAGTGCTTCTATTTTTCACATAACTCACGTTTCATACAACTGGTTGTATTGAACTTTGCAGTTGTTCAGGGCAGCCGCAAACTTCCGTAACGCACTGTGGAGAGCGCTCTGGAGAGCGCTCCGCGCCCGACTCGCTCTCGTACGCTCTTGCACACGGCCTTCAGGAGAGCCGCCCGGCGCTCGGGCGGCTACTAGCTTGAGCGGGAGGGGAGTTACGCGCCCACCCCCGTTTCGATCGTTCGCCGGCTTTTTCGAAAATACACATAGGCTTTCGACTACATACATACATATGTTCATTGTGTGAACATTTATAACATATTGAACATACTACAATAAACTTAAGTGAACGAAGTGGAAGGCATTTGACTGGGTTCTGATTGGGAAAACCTGGTGATCCGCCCCCTACAAACATTGGTCCTTCGAGCCGGATCTTCCCCAACAAGGAGAAGCGCACCCCAGCAAGCATAGGCGGATCGCTCTATTAAGATAAGTACGATCTTGGTTTTTCCGTCCAATGCCAAGCGGCTATTCTGTCCGTTCTCCGATCTTCCGCTCCTCCTAACTACGCTACATCCGTACATATTTAACTGCATATTCTTGCCCGCCTTTATCCATATCCGCATACATATGTATTTACCTATATATTGACTGCATATTCTTGCGTCTGCATATATATATGTATATGTACTAATCCGCACTTAAGCGCACCTATGTACATCCGTACATCCGTATATATCACAACTGCATATTCTTGCACGCACATACATATATCCCAACCGCATATCCTTGCGCATCATATATATATATATATATATATATATGTGTATATCCGAACTATATACACATAAAACTGCATATTCTTGCACATCCGAAAACTGCATATTCTTGCACATCCGAACATACATACATATTTTACCCATTTACATACGCAGCCTAACATACATATATAAACCATTTATCCGAATCTACACTTATTTTTTCCATACCCTCATACATACATATGTATATATTAGCTGCATATTCTTGCGTCTGTATATCCATACCTCCCCGCACCGACATCCATACATACAAGCAACAATAGCGGTGCCTGCTTTTGCTCGTTTTCGCGTTCGCCTCTCCACCGTTGCGCGCGTTGTTTTTTGTTGGGAGAGCAGATTACCGGCGCCGCTCTTGCGCATAACGGAGCGCCAAGCGACTCGCCACCCTGTATTTTGTGGGTGTATCGTTTTTGGTGGTGGCTTGTCCGGTGACGCGCTACCCTACTTTCGGCGGGTATATGGTTTTTCGGTGTCACTTGCCACCGACTCCCGACACCCTAGCGCCTTTGATTTGCCAACAAGTCCATACCAAAGGGTTGTTGGGTCCATTTTCCGGGTCCATCCGCCCGACGCTTCCGCTTCCGTTTCGTTGTTCTCAGCGAGTGAGGTCAGAACATGCCCACTGGTGACGAGGACAGCAAAAAACTTTTGCCCGCTCCCGGTAGTAGGACACCACGCAGTAGTTCCGCCCCAGGAACACCTACCTCGGTGACTAAACCGATAAGGTTACCCGGTACGCCTAAACCGAGTACGAGTTCCGCGGCAAAGGGCAAATCGGTCCTGTTCCCTTCGCCAGTCACGTTAAAGGTGCCAGCTCTTCCACCTACCAGTCCCATCAGCTCTCGACGCACTTCTCCAATGGCCCAAACAGCATTCCTCTCCGCACGTGCGAAATTGGTAGCAGCCATCGGCAGGCTGACCAGTTTGAAAGACCGCTTTACCGCTTCCGGTACCAGCACGCCATCCCCCGCTGTCGCTCAGGTCCGTAGAGACCGCTTACAGAGCATGTGGGCAAAGGTGGATGCTGAATTCGAGGCCTGCTCAATTGCGTCGGTGGACGAGGATCCTGACACCCAACTAGAGATCCAAGCCATGTACGACACGTGCTATGACGATTATGAACAGGGCCTAGAAGACCTTACGGTCCAATCGGCCAGCCCAGTAGTCCGTCTTCCTGCACAGCCGGACTCCAATGGCGGCTGTCGACTGCCACCCTGTGACATCGAAGTGTTCACGGGGGATTACGTTCGCTGGCCCACTTTTCGGGACCTCTTCACAGCCGTTTACATCCATAATCTGAGGTTCTCACCCATAGAAAAGCTGTACCACTTAACCACGAAGACCAGTGGCGACCCAAAAGCCATCGTAGAAAAATCCCCGTTGACCAACGACGGCTTCGAGGCGGCATGGAATTCCCTTCGTGACCGGTATGAGAACAACCGGCTCCTGGTGACCAACCAGATAAATATTCTCCTCTCGCTGTCCCCAGTTGTTTCCGAATCGTTTCCGAATCGTGCTCTGAAGGAGCTCCAGGGGACGATCCACGGGGTGCTAACCGCACTGGCGCATTCCAAGGTCTCTACCGAAAACTGGGACAGTTTGTTGGTAACGATTTGCGCCTCCAAATTGCCCAAGTTGACCCGGGTCTCGTGGGAAAACTCCGTCACCACGAAGAAGGAGATGCCGCCATGGAAGGAGGATGGACTCCTTCCTGAGTCAGAAGTATCTGACCTTGGTGGCCATCGAGGGCAACCCGTCCCATGCACATAGTTCGAAAGGCGATCCAAATCCGCCACCTTCTAGAAATAACCCGTTCCGGTCCCAAGGGAGTCCTGTTCCTAGGAGGGTTCACTCGTTTGAGACAACAGTGAATCCGCAGAGGAGGACATGCTATCTCTGCTCCAAAGAGAATCATCCAATCCGTGATTGTCCTCGCTTCCTCCACATGACTGTTGATGCTCGTTCCAGCTATATTAAACAGAAACAGCTATGCCTGAACTGCTTCGCACGAGAACATCAGATCCGAGAATGCCAAAGCGCCCACAACTGCGTCACTTGTGAGGAACGGCACCACACGCTGCTGCACCGTGGCTATCCAAGTTCCAGCGAGCCGACTTCCACATCCGTTCAACACCCGAGTTCTTCCGCATCCTTATCCAACGTTCAGTCTTATTTCGCTTCCGGTACAAGTGCGGTCCTCCTGAGCACGGCTATGATTAATATTTGCCATCTGGGGACCAATTTTCGCGCTCGCGCTTTGATCGACTCTGGATCCGAGGCCACGTTCATTACGGAACTTCTAGTCAGCATGATCAAACTGCCGTTCCAACCTATCCAGACACAGGTCTCCGGCATTAATCATACTGTATCCGCTCAGTCGAAGAAGCTCTGCAATTTTTCCATCCGCTCTCCGACTAAGTCGGGGTTACAATTAAACGTTACAGCTTACGTTATTCCGGAGGTGGCAGCGAATATCCCCTCGCATCCGATCTCTCAAAATTTGCTGAGAGACTTGCCTAGCCTTCCGTTGGCGGATCCTACATTTTTTGAGAGCTCACCAATCGATGTCCTGATTGGAGCTGACATACTACCATCCGTACTGTTAAGCGGCTTACAGACGAACATATGTGGCTCTCTCCTCGGGCAAGAAACAGTTTTCGGTTGGGTGCTCTCTGGGCCAGTGTCTAACACGGCCGTTCAGAGAGCCCCACAAGTTGCATCCTTTTCGAGTCAGGTGTCTAGAGCACCTATCCAAAGGGTAAGAGACGCGGGCTCTCGAGTATACAAAAGCAATCCCCTTCCGGCTTTCTCCGCAGAATTGCGAGGACGGTCTCCTACGGTTGACCGACGGGAAGATATCCGTAAGAATCACTGTGTTGGCGATCACAACTCCGTGCCAAGTTCACGCCCAAGCTTGAACTTAGTTCAATGTAACCACATGACAATGTCCAATGCCCAAGGGGGGCCTTTAACCCGTTACAACTTTCGTAATAATGCTTCGTCGACACCTTCATCTCATCCTAGATTTCCGCATCCAGCCTTGGGCCCACATTCCCGCGCCGACCGTAACATTGAGAGCCGACGCTTGCGTTCTGAACTCCTACCGATGCCGAGTCTGCTCAGGAGTGCATCCGCTACGGACCTGCCACCACTTCCTACGGTTGAGCCCTGTGAAGAGGCTCCGAGCCGTACTTTTAAATAATTATTGCACGAACTGCCTGGCTCATCAGCATTCCGGAGGTGATTGTCGCAGTGGCGGGCTGTGCAGGGTGTGTGGCAAGAATCACCACACGCTACTTCACATCCCTGCGTCTCGTCGTGCAGCCCGCTCAGCCTCAGCATCTTCGTCGCCATCTCCTGCGTCCCGAGCTAAACGCCGCCCTCGTAGCCCCGCCAGCCGGCCTATTGGAGGAACTGCACCTTCGCCGTCGAGTTCGGCATCCCGAGCTGAACGCCGCCCTCGGCGCCCCGCCAACCAGCCTTTCGGAGGAATTGAACCAGCGTCGCCCTTGGTTTCGGCATACCTGCATCCAGGGATACCGCCGCCATCCGTAGATTCTCTTCTATTATACAAAACCCTCAATTATACTTTACAATCCTGCAAGGGGGGGGGAGGATGTTCAGGGCAGCCGCAAACTTCCGGAACGCACTGTGGAGAGCGCTCTGGAGAGCGCTCCGCGCCCGACTCGCTCTCGTACGCTCTTGCACACGGCCCTCAGGAGAGCCGCCCGGCGCTCGGACGGCTACTAGCTTGAGCGGGAGGGGAGTTACGCGCCCACCCCCGTTTCGATCGTTCGCCGGCTTTTTCGAAAATACACATAGGCTTTCGACTACATACATACATATGTTCATTGTGTGAACATTTATAACATATTGAACATACTACAATAAACTTAAGTGAACGAAGTGGAAGGCATTTGACTGGCTTCTGATTGGGAAAACCTGGTGATCTGGTAAAAAAGCTGATAAATGCAGCTATAAATCCGATTCAGACACTTTGTGGGTGCAACTTATCGTCTGGCAGATATTAAGCTTCCAAATTGAAATTTCATCATTTTTTTCGGTATTTTTCCCCCTAAACTTTGAAAACTCAGAAAAAGTAAAAAAAAAATATATGACTGCCTTGATTTTTGGTTTTAGATAGACACATTAATTAGGCGTCGTTTAAAGTATCGCTTATAAAAATATAAAAATTAACGGCTAAGTTAAAACCGTTTGACCAAAACGACCCAAATCTCATTTTATCTGAAAAAATACCGAAAAATACTTGAATTTATTAAAGTGTGATGATACTTAAATATTTTTATTGTTATTGCTTGTTACTATTTTTAAAATGGTTTGTCTGTCTTCTTTTGTCATTTAAGTCAGATTCTTTTATGAGAGTCCACACATAGTCGCCCAACATATTCTCATTCCAAACACCTTGATACCGTCGTTCCATATCTTTTAATTGCTGGTGAAATCTCTCTCCGTGTTCATCACTAACATCCCCAAGGTTTGGCGGAAAAAAGTCTAAGTGGGAGTGCAGGAAATGCATTTTGAGTGACATGTCGGCTCCAATTTGTTCATAATTCTTAAGTAGGTCTTGAACGATATTAACGTAATCATCACTCTTTCTGTTACCAAGAAATTTGTTGTAACCAGTCGGAATGAGTTCCAGGCTGCTTTTTCATTCGTAGATAAAATATTTTCAAGTCCATCATCTTTTAGTACTTTTCGAATTTGGGGGCCATCAAATACGCCTTCTTTAACTTTTGCCAGCGACAGACGTGGAAAAACAGTTTTGAGGTAATTCATCGATTCACCTTCGTTATCCAGTGCTTTAACAAAATTTTTTATCAGTCCTAGCTTAATGTGCAATGGTGGTAATATAATGTCTTGGACTTTCACAAGAGCTGCATTTTGTACGTTGTGATTTTCCAAAGTATTTTCGTTCCGTTTTTCCCAGTTCTTTCTTGAGTAATGCTCTTTTCTATCTCGGCTATCCCATAGACACAGGAAGCAACAGTATTTCGTATAACCGCCTTGCAATCCAGTTAACATGGCTACAACTTTTAAGTCACACGCGACCTTCCACTGGTGTTCGTTATATTTAATATTTTCAAACAATTTAGTCATTGTTTGATAGGACTCTAGCTGGCAAAAATCCTCTAGCTGAACCCTCCACGAGGGTGCTGGCTGGGCAATGGACACTGCATTATCCCGGACGAGGGTAATGCATTGTCGCTTGCCCCGTCCGAGGCAATGCAGTGTCTAGCGAAGGCAATGACCTAGCGTCTTCTCGACCTCGAGTCGGGAGAGCTGGGTTAGGGCCATGGCTAGAGGTGCCTGGCGGCCAGGCATAAAACGCTAGGGGGTGGTCCCCCCGAAAAATATCAACCTTATGAACCTACGGGCCAACAATGGAAGTCGTGAAGGATGAAGCACGGACTGGGATGTCAGTCCAAACGTCGGTGGAATGCGTGACTGCTACCACTGGCGGGCACGGGGAGGAGAATTCCTCTCTGTGTGTCGCCAGCGGTCACACCTCGGACGTGGCGGGAGCAGGCCACGTCAGTTGTACAACAACTGCCAAAAAACATCCTCACTCCAAGCTGAACCGCACGGATGCCGCTGTCGAAGCAGTCACGGATCTGGAGACCGTGACTTCGATCAGTAATACGGAGGAAGAGAGCCTTCTCCGCTCACCGGAGCCAGGCACCAGCTCCCCGCGTAGGGAAGGGCCAAAGCGCTCCAAGGAGGGGATGAAGGCTCTCTCTGCTGGCGTGCAAGAGGCAACGCTCCGCTGAGAGTGCCAGCAAGGACACTCCGGCGAGCAAGCGGCAACGCGGGCCGAAAGGCGCAGCCCCACCACAGAAAGTGGCGATCCCACCGACACAACACCCGAAGTCGCGGACGGCGAGTGATGCGGCCAGACGACATCTGATCGTGGCGCTGATCGACCGTAGCGATGAGAACGGGAGAATGACGGCGGCGCAGTGGAAGTTGGTGCACGCGCGGCTCGTCGACTCATTGTTTGCACGAATGGAGGAGGATTCCGCAGCCCCCGTGCCCTTCTTTGATGGCGCTGGGTGGCTGAATGGGGTTAAGATCCTCAAATGCAAAGATGACCCAACGCGTAGGTGGCTAACGCAAACTGTCGGCCAACTGGAACGATGTGGGAGGGCGCCAAGCTGGAGGTGGTAGACAGGGAGCTGATCCCGTCTATACCGAAGGCGAAGGTAGTCTTCCCCATCGCGATCCAAGGAGACAGGGCGCTGAGGCTCCTACAGCGACAATATCCCGAGATCCCAACGGGTGATTGGAAGGTGCTGCACACTGGGAGTCCGCTACCGAATGAGGGGGGCCAGTGTGCAATCGTACAAATAAATAAAGAGGCAGAAGACCTCTTATACCCTTAGATTTGGGAAGATAGCGTGGGGCATGGGCAGTGTATACCTGCGCCTAAAAAAGCGCCACCCCGGGGACAAGGACGCGCACACCCTTCAGGCAGGCGAGGTGGAGAAGGACCTAGGTCTGGACACCATCGTGGAGGCCGCCCAGGGGCTTGCGCTGGACGAGTCGGAGGAGGAAGAGGACGGTGATGTGACGATTGTAGTCAACCCGTCGAACGGAGTTGAGCCAGCCACCCATGCCGCTGAGTGTGCTGCAGCTCAACCTACATAAAAGCAAATTGACGTCGGCAGAGCTCCTCAAAACCTTGGAGCAAGGGCCCGTCAACACAGCTCTAGTCCAGGAGCCATGGATTGCATCAGGCAACTCAGTGGCCGGACTAAAGTCCTCAAACTACAACTCTTTCTACACAACACCGGTAAGCAGGAACAGAGCCATCGTACTTGTACGAAAAGGGATCCACGCTCACCTTATGTCTAATTACAGCACAGACGACCTAACAGTAGTGATGCTAGAAAGCGAGGAGAAGCGCCTCTTGGTAGCCTCCTGCTACATGGCACACGACAGACCCGCACCACCCGAAGAGCTAAGGAGTCTGGTAGACGAAACCGGATCCAAAGATTACCAAATACTCATTGGTACGGACGCTAATGCCCACCACAATGTATGGGGAAGCCCCGACACCAATGACCGAGGTGAGTCTCTTCTAGAATTTATACTTTCCACTAACATAGAAGTAGCAAACGTGGGGGCGGACTACACATACGTGGGTCCAACCTCATCA
The DNA here is from genome assembly GCA_037356375.1 of Drosophila affinis. Taxonomy (NCBI): domain Eukaryota; kingdom Metazoa; phylum Arthropoda; class Insecta; order Diptera; family Drosophilidae; genus Drosophila; species Drosophila affinis. The sequence goes on along the minus strand of CM074802.1, from coordinate 30,209,568 downwards.
AATGTGCTAGACCTTACACTCGTAACGGGAAGGAGAGCCGCGGTGACTGGGTGGAGGGTCCTCAAAAGACCATCCTTCTCAGATCACAGGTATATCCAGTTTAAATACGAATTTAAACACACCTCGAAGGTAGCCGTCTATAGGAACCCCCGGAAGACGAACTGGGAAAAGTTCAAAAAGACGGTTACCTCGAAGCTCGCGGTCGGTCCGGGGTCGGTAAAATCGGCTGACGAAATAGAAAAGTCTCTTGGGACTCTATCCAAGGAGCTACTGGGCGGGTACCGTGCAGCATGCCCACCCTCGAGTACGAAAAAGAAGAACAAGCCACTCTGGTGGAACAGAGAGCTCTCCCTCCTTAGAAACAACCTCCGGGAATTCTTCAAGCTCGCCAAACAAGCGAATGAAGAGTTTATAAACGAGGAATACAGGAACCTACTCAGAAACTACAAGAAAGAGATACGCAAGGCACAACGCAGCTCGTGGAGGAACTTCTGCTCCAACATCGAGAAGGTGCCCGAAACGGCAAGACTCAGGAAGCTGCTCTCCAAGCAGCCCACCATACAGACTCAGCTCAAGCTCAACAATGGACAATGGTCAGAGACCAGCGAAGAAGCCCTGACAGCACTAATGGAGGCACACTTCCCTGGAAGCACCGAGGTCACTGATGCCACAACGCAACATGACCCAGCGACAGAGGAACAAACCATCCCCACAGGACTAGTAACTCACAAGAAAATCCAATGGGCCATAGACTCCTTTACAGGCATTAAAGCACCTGGACTGGATGGGATATTTCCAGCCATGTTGCAGGTGGCCAAAGAGGTGATCATCCCATGGCTTTTCGCTATCTATACGGCATGCTTGAGGACAAGCTATATACCTATACATTGGAGAACTTCAAGAGTTGTCTTCCTGCCGAAGGCAGGAAAGTGCAGCCATGTTAATCCCAAGGATTATAGACCGATAAGCCTCACCTCCTTTCTACTGAAAACGCTAGAAAAGCTGCTGGAGCTACACATCAGAGAGGAAGTAGGGGGACTGATGTCAAGCAACCAGAATGCTTACACGAAAGGGAATTCGGTAGAAACAGCATTACACTCGCTAGTAGCTACCGTCGAGAAAGCCCTCAATACCAAGAAATATGCACTCGGAGTATTTGTCGATATTTCCGGAGCATTCAACAACGTGGCCACAAGCGCAATAATTGGTCGCTTAGAAGCAACCAATGCACACCCGGCAATCAACCACTGGATAAAGAATCTCCTCAGTTGTAGACGGGTTCAATCGGAATGGGGTACCGCCTCCATAGTAAGAGGGGCACACAGAGGCACACCACAGGGTGGAGTACTGTCGCCCCTCCTGTGGAACCTGGTGGTCGACGACCTAATTAAGAGATTCGAAAGGAGAGCCCCAAAAATAACAGCCTATGCAGATGACATAAGCATACTTATTACGGGTGTATGTCCATCGACACTCAGCTCCATAATGGAAAACACACTCAGGGAGATATGTGGGTGGGCGAACGAAGTAGGACTCAGTATCAACGCGGACAAGACGGACCTCATCCTCTTCACCAAGAGGTGCAAGGTACCGTCATGGATCCCCCCGAAAATCGATCAAACAAGGCTAACCCCAAAAACACAAGTCAAATACCTTGGCACAGTACTGGACAGCAAGCTGGCATGGAGACCCAATGTAGTGGAAAGGGTGAAGAAGGCCACAATTGCGCTATATGCATCAACACAGATGCTCAGCAGCACATGGGGCCTGTCACTTGCTCTAATGCATTGGATCTACATATCGGTGGTGCGACCAACTCTGCTGTATGGAGTCTTAGTGTGGTGGCAAGCTACTAAAAAGAAAACGTACCACAAGCTTATGGAAAAGACTCAGCGACAGGCACTGCTCTGCATCACGGGGGCACTGAGATCAACCCCAACAAAAGCACTGGAAACCATTCTCGGAATTGACCCCCTGGATATCCACGCGCATCTGACGGCTGGAAAGGCCGCTCAGCGCCTCATTGCCTCAGGAAACATGCAGCCACAAGCATACGGGCACAGTTCAATCGGCAGGGACATGATCCGTAATACTGACTACATGACCCCTCGAACGTGTCTCGACATCAACACAAACGCATTTCTGGGACCGGAAGAATGGAAAAAAGGCCAGATTGAACATCTCAATATATATACAGACGGCTCCAAGATGGTAGGAGGAGTAGGAGCTGGCATATACTGCACAGACCCCGAAATAGGGCTGTCATACAAGCTACCAGACCACTGCAGCATATTCCAGGCGGAAGTCTTTGCCATCAGGAAGGCAGCGGAGGTTGCACAACAAGCAGGGCGATCACATAACGTGGTCAATCTGTTTGTAGACAGCCAAGCGGCGATAAAATCCATGCAGTCGTCCACGGTCAGTTCTAGAAGTGTCCTGGCGAGCAGGGAAGCATTGGACTCACTAAGCACGACCAAGTCAGTGCGGATCATTGAAGGAAATGAAGTGGCGGACGTTCTGGCTAAGGAAGGCGTCGGGCTGGCTAGAGAAAGAGCAGAAAACGTGCCTGTCTCACTCAGAACGCTACAGAGCGATCTAGAAAAGCTGGCTAGACTAGAAAACGAGAGCAGGTGGAGGAGCACGACCAACAAAATCATGTGCAAAAAACGCAGCGAGAAACTCAGCCACTATCTGCTGCACCTTCCACGGAAAGATTGCAAGCTGCTGGTGGGAATACTGACAGGTCACTGCCTGGCCGCATCACACGCAGCCAAACTAAACATCACCGACAGGAGCAGCTGCAGGAAATGCGAGGACCTTGGGGCTATCGAAACCCTGGAACATCTAATCTGCAGCTGCCCGGCTCTCTCACGGGCCAGGATAAGGTACCTGGGCGCACCGACGCTAACATCGCTAGAAGATGCCTCCAGGAGGTCGCCAAGGGAACTGCTGGCCTTCGCCAAGAACACCTCAATCTTAGGTGATATAAAACCATCACTAGCACCCGCGTAACAAGGTCCATAATCAACCGGATTACTAAGGGCCATACTGGCCTATGAGAGACCCCAGGAGGGTCGTCCGGGTTAACCTAAACCTAACCTTGATAGGACTCTTTCATATTAACAGCATGGGCGATGGGAATAGACGGCTTTTGATTTCCATTGTATAGCAAAACAGCCTTTAAACTTTCTTTACTGCTGTCAAGAAATAACCTCCAATCGTTTGGGTCGTAATCTTCACCCAGTTCCTTGAAGAGGCCGAAAATGTCGTGACAAACGCACATGTCATCCTTCGTCATATAAAACTGTGCCTGAACGAAGTGACGCATCCGGAAATGAGTTTTTTTGACATATTTTTCAATAAACGGGCATCCTTTAAAATAGATTCAAGAATCTGAGCTTTACTTTTAGGAAGTTCCAGGATCCTCACCAAATCGTTCAATTGTTCCTGTGATAATAGCTTGCAAAATTTATATTCTCCTGATTGGCCATTACTTGAATCCGTTGTTCCATGCGACGAAGAAGACATCTCCTCTTTTTTGCGTTTTAATGGCGATATTTCCTTCAAAGGAGGAGCAGGAAGCGTAAAGCCTTGACGAGACTCTTGCGGGTATTTATATTTCTCACCTACCCCAAGCCCAGTTTTTTTTCGAATAAACAAAAGAAACATTCAACGCTGTGAATACTGCGCACTGAAAACGATGATCCCACAGTTTGCCGCAGGAAACACAACAAATGAGACGAACAGCTACCAGAGCTGACACTAGCGATGAAAAGCAGCAAATCAGAATCAACTGGATTCAGCCCGGCGTACCTACTATTTGGCAGGAAATTAAGGCTGCAAGGGAACCTATTCGTCGAAGTGACCATAGGATCAGGATTCGACGACATACAACGAGAAAAATCAGAAACACGAAAAGAGGCAGAAGTGCCTCTTCGCCTCTCCATAGCCGGAATCGTCGCTGCGCGTGTGGGTGTCTGGAGCACAGGTTATCCTGCACTGCTCCTATATGCCTTGTGGAGAGGCAGTGGCCAGACAAAATATGGAAGAAGCAGCAGCAAAACAAACAAGACACTACAATTTAAGGAAAGGAGAATGGCGGCCCAAAGTAGGGGACGTGGTATGGGTGAAAACACACCCACTGTCGAAAAAAAATCGACAAAACACCGGCAAAACTGGAACCGAAATACGACGGCCCCTGTCAGATCATCGAACTAATTTCCCCGGTCATTGTAACAGTCAAAAACGTCAATACTAACAAAAAATTAAGAGCGCACATCTCTCAGCTAAAAACGACAACGACAGAAACAACAGAGGCAATAACAGAACCATCTCTCTATTGTTTCAGAGACATGGATACAAAATTCGAAGCGACGGCAAAACGGTTTAAACAGCAGATGCTGGCGACAAAAAACAAAGGGAGAAGGACGCAGACACTAGCAGACGCACCACCGTTAGGGTCGCGGATGAGAGTGTCTGGAAGGTGAAGGTGACAACGCCTAGGAGAACCCATAGAGTACAGAGGGATAGCGGAACAGGCACGGCACAATCGGCAGCGCACCGACAGCAGCAGAACCCAGAACCAGAACACTACGGGCACCCCAGTAAGAAGAGGATAAGCCGAGTGATGCCAACGCTTTCACAGCCGACTCCACCTTCGAAGCTCACATGGGCCCAGCAGGTAGAGGAGGAAGACAGGGACATCGTGGACCTTGGACCAGCAACGCCACATGAGGAACAACGCGAGCCAGACAACTGGGAGGACGAACCGGGCAACATCCCTACCGAGTGGGACGTGCCGGCGGGTTATCAACTGGCCACAAGGCATATAGGAGCAGTGCAGGATAACCTGTGCTCCAGACACCCACACGCGCAGCGACGATTCCGGCTATGGAGAGGCGAAGAAACGTGCTGGGTACGGATCGGGCGAGCCGGGGACGTGCGCATCGGGCCCTGGTACCTGCACAGGAAGATGGAGGACAACCGCCTAGGAGAGGAGGGGGAAGTGTGACTCCCAGCACCATACACAACGGCGCCACAACATATAGACTGAACATTGAAGTGTGATATATGAATTATGAAGTAGTGTATTTGGTTAAAATAAAAAGACACATTCCGAAAGAAAACCAGCAGCTTTAAAGTACGCGCCAAAACAAGGCCAGTGGGACCAGCACTGGAACGTAAACGGTCACACTGCACACGTGCCAGTGTGACCGGAGCACGAGCACCAACGGGCACACCATCAGCTGCGACCCAGTAGGCGTTAGGCATGTCAGGGGCACGCACTAGTTCCAAAGCCGCCGACCAACAGCTGACTTTCGGCTATGGATGCAATGGTTCGAGAGTATATTTTCTCTAAACTAAACATCAATAGCTCCTCTGACATAGCAGTTACTAAATTTTCTTTTAAAGAAAAACGTAGTATTTCCTCCTTCAAAATTCTTGTCCCGGAGAAGTTTGTTAAGACTGTGTTGGAACCCTCTTTCTGGCCCGAGCACACTATCTGTCATATTTTCAATAGCTGATCTCGATTTTCGCAACCCGCTCCTCGGGTAGGAATCCTTCCAACTCTTTCTACTGATATGCCATCTACTTCAAAAAACTGAATTCTTCCCCACCTCTAAAGATCACTTATCAGAATGTACGTGGCCTGTGCAGTAAGCTCATCAAATTACATGCTGATAGTGCAACTTTTGATTTCGACATTATCGCCTTCTCTGAAACATGGCTCAATTCTTCAATTACAGCTTATATGCTTCACGCTGTCCATCTCCAGTCCGTTGTGTCTCAGCTTAGTGATTCTGATCGTCTTATTGTCCTCAGTGATTTTATTGTTTATTGTTTATTTTTGTTTAAAGTTTAACAATGAACAGTTAAACTGTAAGGGTAAAATTACATATCAGCTAATTAAACTAAAGGGCCAATGTCAATACTCAGACCCGGTGGGGCTAATTATCGGCTCAGTAGCCGATAAGATCCCACCAACAGCCAAATTTAGGTAAGAGAAGAGCCGGTAGCCGAACAGTTCACAATTAAAGCTATTTAAATTAATTTAAGTTATTGAGTAAGATAATTTTGGCCATATTAGAACTAGTATCAAAGGAAAACAGATGGAAAAATAGGTTAGAGTTACGGCAAAGGCTACGGAAAGATTCATAATCCGAGTAGTTAGAAAGACAGAGTTGGAGATGAAGAGGAGAGTAATGCCTAGTCGGGCGGAAAGGAACAGCAATACTGATAAGGTTGATGAGGGCAGTCAATTCGACCTCACCAGAGAGAAGGATATTGTAATTGATTGAGTAATTGAAGAGGTATGGCTTATTGCGATGAAAAGTCATGATATTGCAGTAAGAAATGTTAAGAGGTAGAATGTTGATTAGGCACCAGTTGTTAAGGGCATCCAGATCTGATTGCAAAGATAGTGGGGACAAGGGGTCACTGTAGGAAAAACATAGCTTAACGTCATCAGCATACATTAGGACGCGGGAATGAGATAACATTTGTGGAAGATCGTTAATAAAAAGGTTAAATAGCAAGGGACCCAGGTAGCTACCTTGAGGAACCCCCGATGAGACCATAACAGGTTTAGAGAGAGAGGAGTTGAAGCAGACACGTTGAGAACGGTTACAAAGGTTAGAAATAATCCAGTATAGAAGCTTAGTCGGAAACCCTAGAAGAGACAGTTTATGAATAAGTAGATTATGATTGACGGAGTCGAAGGCTTTACTAAAGTCAGTATAAACGACATCAGTTTGACACTGTTTAGCAAATCCCGAAGTTACAAAGGTGGAAAATTCAAGGAGATTAGTAGAAACTGAGCGACGTTTAATGAATCCATGTTGTAATTCAGAGAATTCAGAACTAAAAAAATGTTGCAGCTGAGAAGTGATGATTTTTTCGAAAAGTTTAGGAATGGCAGATAAATTGGAAATACAGTGGTAGTTAGAGACATCAGATTTAGATCCCTTTTTATGAAAGGGAACTATATAGGATTCTTTCCAGACGGTGGGAAAGTCACCAGTCTTGAGAGACAAGTTGAAAAGTTTTGGGAGAGGCACACAAAGAGATTCCGCACAAAGTTTAAGAAAAGCACTTGGAACCGAGTCAGGCCCAGTGGAGAACGAAAACTTGCACGATTTAAAATTTGTTAAGAGACCATCATAGTCGATGAAGGGGGGAAGGATACAGTTAGAACTATTTATAGGGATAGGATAAGAGTAACTACTACTAAAGTCGTTCGATGAAGCTAGGATAAAGGGAAAGTTAATAGACGGGACAGAGTAGCAACGTTGGAAAAAGGAAGCGAACAGATCAGCAATATCGCAATCCCTATCAGCATAACTACCATTTAGGTTAGGTTAGGTTAGGTAAAGGCGGCTGTCAAGCTCCTCAGGAGCCAGTCACACTTAGGCCGGTTTCGGCCCGTTGTAATACCGCGGGAGGTGTTCCCCTTATCCATCCCATGAGACCCTAAACGTGTCAGCAGTTATCCCATCCTGACGCTCTTACGAAGTTTGCAATCTTTCTAGGACAGATTTTGGACATTTCTGAAATGTCTGAGACATAGGGCATGCCCAGGTATTGTAGCCTCCTCCTGCTGAGAGCCGGACAGGAGCAGAACAGGTGTTCCACCGTTTCCTCCTCCTCCTCATCTCTACAGCTTCGGCAGAAATCATTGTATGGGGCTCCCAGCCTGTTGGCGTGGGAGCCCATCAGCCAGTGCCCCGTGAGGGAGCGGATGACAACGCTGCACCTTTTCCTACCGAGCTTACAAAGCTCAAGTGTGCGTTTCCGGTCAATGGTAGGCCATGTTTGCCTGGATATGCGACATAGTGGTGCCGACCGCCACGCATTGTCTGCTCGTCGCTCATATAGCTCTTTTATGATAAGCCTACAGGTGGCCATTGGCATGCAAATATCCTCCTTCTCTTGGAGAAGGGGTATTGTGGTACCAGATCTGGCCAGCTCGTCTGCCTTGCAGTTGCCCTCAATATCCCGGTGACCCGGGACCCAAATAAGGCTGATGGCAAATTGTTGGGCCATCTCGTGAAGAGATTTGCGGCAATTTGCCACTGTGGCCGAGTTCGAGGAAATCGCGTGAAGTGATTTGATCGCAGCTTGGCTGTCGCTGTAAATGTTTACAGTTGTTGTTGCCAGTGAAGCCGTTGTGGCTGTTTGAAGGAGCCTCAGTGCTTCCATGATCGCAATGACCTCCGCTTGGAACACACTGCAGTGATCCGGGAGCCTAAAGGAGTGCCTGATTTCGAGTTGTTCGGAGTAAATCCCTCCTCCAACTTTGTTGTCCAGCTTCGAGCCATCCGTAAAGATGCTTATGGCCATGTCTTGGCCTGGTGGTCCCTCAAGCCACTCGTCTCTGCTAGGGATGATTACATTGAAGGGGGTGCCGGTGTGTTCCCTTGGAACGCAGTAGTCCGTCTTCGTAGGGACGGTACTGCTGATAAGTATAGATGAGTGACCCCTGGGATGTGACGTCCATTGTCCGGAGTCTCTCAGACGTATCGCTGCAATTTCTGCCCTCTCCTTTCCCGCAAGCTCGAGGCCCTGGAGATTTAGGATGGCGTTTAGTGCATCGTTCGGGGTGGTGCGTAATGCTCCACTAATGCATAAAGCTGCGGTTCGCTGAACCTTGCCAAGTTGTTTGGTTGTCGATCCTTTTGATAGGGCCGGCCACCAAACTGTAACTCCATAAAGTAGGATTGGTCTTACTATTGCTTGGTATATCCATTGGACTACGCTCGGGTTCATGCCCCACTTCAAGCCAATAGCTTTTTTGCAGGAGTATAGGGCTATCGTAGCCTTCTTTACTCTTTCTTTTACGTTCAGGTTCCAGTTCAGCTTCTTATCAATTACCAACCCTAGGTAACTAGCGCTGTCGCTGAAAGAGAGCCTGCAACCATTTAGTATAGGAGGGTTGAGGGGCGGAACCTCGTACTTGCGTGAGAATAGCACGAGTTCCGTTTTTGTGGGATTTACTCCCAGCCTCGCGATTTTGCCCATTCTGACAGTCTCGCGAGCTTAGTGCTCATAAGGTCACAGAGTGTTTGAGGGTATTTTCCCGAGAAACTGATTGCAACGTCATCCGCGTATGCCACTATTTTACAGCCCCCCCCTCCAGATCACATAGAATCTTATTGACTGCCATGTTCCATAGGAGGGGAGACAGGACACCACCTTGCGGAGTGCCTCTGTTGACATACCTGGATTGCGTGGACGATCCCATCGATGATGTCACCGTCCTGCATGTGAGCAATTGATCGATGAGCATCACCAAGTGACCGTCCACACCCAGGTTAGTCAAAGCTTCCGTAATGGCACTTGGGACGACGTTGTTAAAGGCTCCTTCGATATCGAGGAAGGCTATAAGAGAGTATTCCTTGAGGTGTAGGGATTTCTCTACAATTGAGACTACTTCGTGGAGTGCCGTTTCCGTGGATCTTCCTTTCCGGTAGGCATGTTGTGCTCCTGACAACATTTGAGGACTAATAATTGTCCTCAGATGTAGTCCGACAAGTCTTTCGAAAGTTTTAAGAAGAAAGGACGATAGGCTTATTGGTCTGAAGTCCTTTGGAGTAGAGTGCGAGGTCTTTCCCGCTTTGGGGATAAAGACTATTTTCGCCTTGAGCCATTCTTGTGGTATGGTCCCCACAGCTAGTATCTTCCTGAAGATACATTGTAGCCAGTTAATGGCTGAGTCTCCGGCCTTTTGCAGTTGGGCCGGAATGACCTGGTCCGGACCTGGCGATTTGAACGGATCAAAGCTGTTTACCGCCCAGCTTATGTTCCGTTTGGTGAAAATGTGATCCATCGTGGCTGTTTGGCCTCCCCTTTGGGTTAGCGCCGGCTTGATGGTTGTGCACCCAGGGAAGTGGGTTTCAAGCAGTACGTGGAGCGACTCCTCACTAGAGTTGGTCCACGTGCCGTTGTTCCTTTTAAGGTACCCTACCGAGGGGGTGGTTTTTGAGAGGAGCTTACGCAGCCTTGCGGCTTCTGACGTCTCCTCTATTTCTGAGCAGAATTTTTGCCAAGAGGCCCTTTTTGCTCTTCGTGTTTCTTTTTTGTATTGGGCGAGACTGACTTTGTAGTCCAACCAATGTTTCTCCTCGTTAGCTCTTTTGGCTCTGTTGAAGAGAGTCCTACAGCTCTTACGTAGGATGTCGATTTCTTTCGACCACCAGGGGGGTTTCTTTTTGCCCCTTGTCTTGTGTGGCAGGCGAGCCGCCGTGAAAGCCTTATTGCATGCTTCCGTGAACCTGTACACTATACGATCTAAATCGTATTGAGTGTCTGGGCTCATTGGTGCCTTGTTGGGGAGTATTTCCTCCAAAACCGAGCTATACTTAACCCAGTTGGTTTTCCTGGGGTTAGTGTATTCGGTGGGTTTGGGGCTCTCGAAGGATAAAATCGTTTCGATATACCTGTGGTCAGAGAAGGAATGGTCCTCTAGGACCCTCCATCTTTCCACTTTGTCTGACAGATTGTGAGACACTAGAGTGAGGTCAATAACCTCCTGTCGGTTTTTTATGATAAATGTGGGGTCGTTACCCCGGTTACATATGGTTAAGTTCGAGTTCAGTATAAAGCTGAAAAGTGACTCACCCCTTATATTTGTGTCCGTGCTCCCCCATTGGGTGTGGTGAGCATTGGCATCGCAGCCTATTAGTAGGCTTGTGTTGGACCTCTCGCTGTCGCTGGTGAGCTTGCAGACGAGGTCGTTGGGAGGATCGCTTTCCTCATGGGCCATGTAGGACGACATCAGCCTCAGATGTGTCCGCTTTAGCTCTAGGCTTACCGTTGTATTGTCGCCATTGCTGAAGTTGTGGAGCAGAAAGATATTAAGGTACTTTCTTGCGAGAATGCAGGTACGAATTTTACCTTCGGTTTGGGGTACAATGAGCTTGTACTCCCTCGTCGCTAACCCACAGACCTTGGCTCCGACTATCCAAGGCTCCTGGATTAGGACCACGTCGGCTCCGCTTGCATCCAAGCGGAGTATGAGTGCAGCAGATGCTGCTTTACAGTGGTGGAGATTTATCTGAAGGAGTCTCAGAGACATCTTCATGGATCTCCACCACTGTAGTGTCGGCGTCTGAGTCGTCGGATATCTCGTCTCGACACATCGCCTCAAAATCGCGCATTAGCTCCGCGTCAGAGGAGTAGTCTTCTTTCGGCTCCAGCTCGTTGTCGGGTGCCTCGATCTCCGAGGCCACATCCTGCACGACTGGGTTGTCGACAGGACGAGCTCGGCCGTGGCAGCGTCCGACTTGTACACCTTTATGGTGACCGAGCTGAAGCCAAAATTCAACTCTCCTTTAGCTGCCTCTATGGGGGCCAGCGACTCTTTATTGAGGATGATGACCGCCTGGTTCGTCGGCCCCTTTGTCTCCTCGACCTTGACTACCTTCCAGTCTTGGGTTGGAAGGCTTGGGTTGCACCTCTGCAGCATTTTGAGGATGCGCTACTACCATTTAAGTGCAAAGAAAAAGGAAATCGGGAAGATTTACGTTTAGAATTAACAAACCTGAAGAATTGTTTAGGGTCGCGTTTAAATTTAAGCTTGCATTTGGTCAAGTATCTGTTGTAGCACAATGTATTGAATAAGGAAAATTTCGATTTTCCAATTGAGTACTTCGAAAAGTCTGATTGCAAACCGGATTTTTCAAACTTCTAGTACATACGGGACTTTAAATTCTTCAGATTTATTAATCTCGGAGTGAAACAGATAGGACCAGAAAGATTTCTGGAGGGGGTGACTAAAGGAACATGCATGGGAAAGATGGAAAAAATAGAGCTATAGAATGCATTCGTGGCAGACTCAATTTCCTGGAAATCGTCAAGGAATGACCAATCCGTCTGAGGTAGGGCAGTATTCAAGGAGAGGAAATCAGCCTTCTTGAAGCAATAGATATGTGAAGGCTTCATTAACGACTTTATAGGGCTTGAAGATGGTAACATGAAATCAATTGAAAGTGTGGGATGGTATGGATCTTCAGGGAATGATAGAGGTGATCCTCGACATACCAACGTGCTCGAAGCATCGGTAGTGAAGACGAGATCAAGGGTCCTACACATGCTATTGCGTATGCCATTTACCTGGCCTAACGATGTATCAGACAGAGAATCAACGAAGTCATGCTGCATAGATGAGAACATTAAGTTTGAGTCATTGGATGGGGACCAAGTGACATTAGGGAGATTAAAGTCACCGAGGACAATAAGACGATCAGAATCACAAAGCTGAGACAAAACGGACTGGAGATGGGCAGCGTGAAGCATATAAGTTGTAAATTCAGAGGACGGTGGGATGTAAGAGCATGATATGAATAAGTTAAAAGAACACAGACGAATTTTAACAACGATAATTTCAATAGTGTTGAGCTCATCGATGGAAAAGAGTTGGGAAGTTAAGTCGGAACGAACAGCAATTAGGACGCCGCCACCTCGATATGGTCGATCAGATCTATATATGTTAAAATTATCTAAAAAATCTCGGAATCCGAGATTGAGGAATTGAGCCATGTTTCAGAGAAGGCGATAATGTCGAAATCAAAAGTTGCACTATCAGCATGTAATTTGGTGAGCTTACTGCACAGGCCACGTAAATTCTGATAAGTGATCTTTAGAGGTGGGGAAGAATTCAGTTTTTTGAAGTAGGTGGAAAATCAGTAGATGAAGTCGGAAGGATTCCTACCCGAGGAGCGGGCTGCGAAGATCGTGATCGACTATTGAAAATATGACAGATAGTGTGCTCAGGCCAGAAAAAGGGTTCGAACTTAGTCTTAACAAACTTCTCCGGAACAAGAATTTTGAAGGAGGAAATATTACGTTTTTATTTAAAAGAAAATTGAGTAACTACTATGTTAGAGGAGCTATTGATGTTTAGTTTAGAGAAAATATACTCTCGAACATTTGCATCCGTAGCCGATTCCATAAGACGTGAGACAAAGATAGATTTTAGAGGAGTGACAGCGAAGAGAGTAGATCGAGAGGTCGAGAGGGGTCACATGGTTTGTGGGTGAGGCAGAGGCGGGTTCTACCCGAGGAGCAGATGGAATAACGCTGGCTGAGGAGCCAGTGCGAGCCGGTGTGGAGGGAACTGCTTCAACTTCCATGCTGACAGCAGTATCGACTTCCGTAGGGGGCACTGTGATGCCGACATCTGTATGACCATTACTGTCCGGTTGGACAACCTGGGCAGTCACAGGCACTGGATGAACATTAATGTCCAGTTGGACATCCTTGGCAGACACAGGCACAGGTGAACAGCCAACATGTGAAGAGCCAGCCGTCTTTTTCGATGTAGTAGCATGTACATCGATTTCCTTGGCGCCAAAGACGATCAAGGCTTGCGAACTGATTGGAGGAACGTCAGAGTCTTTAGCTGCAAGAAAATTAGAACTGTGAACCCAGGGCAGGCTAGGTGTAACCTTTCTTCTCTTTGGAGACTCATTTATAATTTTAAGATTTTTAAAATGAGCTTCCATTGAGGTAAACTTATCCTGCAATTTCCGGAATTCAGAGTGGACAGCAGCGAATTCGTTATGAGTCTGTCTCATAAATGTTCGCATATCGGCTTCGACTGCCCTGCAATCCCAACAAGTCCAGTTGAGACCGCAGCGGGTCGTAATCAGATCGACAACGCGACCACCGATATGACTAAAACCCGAGCAGCTAACGTGAGCCGTGTTGTCAAACAATCAGCAGAAAATAAATGTTTGACGTGTAGCTACCGAGCGGTTACCGTCACAGCGTTTAGCGCAACAGGTGCTCATTGTTCGATAGTAGAAACAATAAATATGTAAAAAAAAAAGAAAAAAAAAAGGTAAAATATAAGTCGGTGTGGGGCAGAGATAGTGATTTTAGCTTGTGTTACACAATTGCGCGCGCAAGAACGAACAAAACAATCACAGTAACGGAAAGTGTACTGAGAGACAGATAACAGATAAGCAGAGGGTGGATAAAAACAGAGAGCGGTACAGAGAGAGCAAGCGCACCGCACTAGAATAGGCAACAACAAAACTGATGCGATTACGAAAGTGCAGAGAAGTTAAGAATTCACAAAAGGAATTGAAAAATAGAAAATAAATGCACAAAAGTAACAAAATTTGAGAAAAGAACAGAATACAAATAACACCGAGAAACACAGAATTTGGCAGGCCCGGTATATGTATGTATGTTAATATGTAAGAAAAATAAGCGGATGATAGACAAAGTAGTCGTATAAAATTAGACAGCGGCTCAAGGAGAGTGCAGCATACAATGCATATAGCAACAACAAATCAGCTGAGCATAAGAACGAGTGGGGCTAGAAAAAATGCACAAAAATTGCAAAATTGCAATTGCAATTGGAATTAACTGCACAAAAGCACGATAAAAAAATAAACACGGATAGTAAATTAGTTGCACGATCAGTTTAGAACACAGTAAGCGATTTAACAACACAATTACTTTCCTTTGATCACAAAAATAAAATTATTTAGGGGGAGCGAAGTGAAGACACAACTGCCAGCAACGAAAGTCGATATGGTCGAAATGGTAGGACCCTTGATCTCGTCTTCACTACCGATGCTTCGAGCACGTTGGTATGTCGAGGATCACCTCTATCATTCCCTGAAGATCCATACCATCCCACACTTTCAATTGATTTCATGTTACCATCTTCAAGCCCTATAAAGTCGTTAATGAAGCCTTCACATATCTATTGCTTCAAGAAGGCTGATTTCCTCTCCTTGAATACTGCCCTACCTCAGACGGATTGGTCATTCCTTGACGATTTCCAGGAAATTGAGTCTGCCACGAATGCATTCTATAGCTCTATTTTTTCCATCTTTCCCATGCATGTTCCTTTAGTCACCCCTCCAGAAATCTTTCTGGTCCTATCTGTTTCACTCCGAGATTAATAAATCTGAAGAATTTAAAGTCCCGTATGTACTAGAAGTTTGAAAAATCCGGTTTGCAATCAGACTTTTCGAAGTACTCAATTGGAAAATCGAAATTTTCCTTATTCAATACATTGTGCTACAACAGATACTTGACCAAATGCAAGCTTAAATTTAAACGCGACCCTAAACAATTCTTCAGGTTTGTTAATTCTAAACGTAAATCTTCCCGATTTCCTTTTTCTTTGCACTTAAATGGTAGTTATGCTGATAGGGATTGCGATATTGCTGATCTGTTCGCTTCCTTTTTCCAACGTTGCTACTCTGTCCCGTCTATTAACTTTCCCTTTATCCTAGCTTCATCGAACGACTTTAGTAGTAGTTACTCTTATCCTATCCCTATAAATAGTTCTAACTGTATCCTTCCCCCCTTCATCGACTATGATGGTCTCTTAACAAATTTTAAATCGTGCAAGTTTTCGTTCTCCACTGGGCCAGACTCGGTTCCGAGTGCTGTATTTAAACTTTGTGCAGAATCTCTTTGTGTGCCTCTCCCAAAACTTTTCAACTTGTCTCTCAAGACTGGTGACTTTCCCACCGTCTGGAAAGAATCCTATATAGTTCCCTTTCATAAAAAGGGATCTAAATCTGATTTCTCTAACTACCGCTGTAATTCCAATTTATCTGCCATTCCTAAACTTTTCATCACTTCTCAGCTGCAACATTTTATTAGTTTTGTATTCTCTGAAAAGAGAATAACATTATCCTTCAACGCCTTTTCAAAGTTAACGACTTCGGCATTACCTTTGTCCCTAATCTATGTTTCAACTCTCATATCTATACTGTCTCTAACAAAGCCAAAGGAGTCCTTGGATTTGTCAAAAGATGGTCTAAGGAATTTACAGACCCGTATACTACAAAACTTCTGTATGTTTCTCTGGTCCGTCTTATCTTGAAATATGGTTCTTGTTTCTGGTCTCCTCACTACCAAAAATGTCAGGATATGCTCGAATCAGTACAAAAACATTTCCTCATCTTTGCCCTCCGGGGACTCAATTGGGACCCTTCGATCCATCTTCCTTCTTATGAAAGTAGGTTGCGCATAATTAATCTCCACTCTCTTAAATCCCGTAGAACCTGCCAAGGAGTTCTCTTCCTCCATAAGCTTCTTTCTGGTAAGGTCGAATCGACTGCCCTCATCAACCTTATCAGTATTGCTTTTCCTTTCCGCCCGACTAGGCATTACTCTCCTCTTCATCTCCAACTCTGTCTTTCTAACTACTCGGATTATGAATCTTTCCGTAGCCTTTGCCGTAACTCTAACCTATTTTTCCATCTGTTTTCCTTTGATACTAGTTCTAATATGGTCAAAATTATCTTAATCAATAACTTAATTTAATTTAAATAACTTTAATTGGGAAGTGTTCGGCTACCGGCTCTTCTCTAACCTAAATTTGGCTGTTGGTGGGATCTTATCGGCTACTGAGCCGATAATCAGCTCCACCGGCTCTGAGTATTGGCATTGGCCTTTTAGTTTATTTAGTTGATATGTAATTTTACCCTTACAGTTTAACTGTACATTGTTAAACCTTAAACAAAAATTAACAATAAGCCATAAACAATAAAAAAAGCCTCGCCAGTTTGAATCGGGGCAGTCCAACTCGAAACAGCCTGGAATTAACTTCTCAACTTATTTTACAAACGGTGCTCGTACCAAAGGTAAAAGTCCTGCTTTTTCCGTTTGCCAGGTTTTAATTCATTTCCCTATCCTGATCCTTTCTCCCCAGAGTGTATTCACCTCTGCCATAGCACGTCTGCACAGAGTATTTACCTCTGCAACTATTCTTCTCCCCAGAGAGTATTCACCTCTGCCATAGCACGTCTCCACAGAGAGTATTTACCTCTGCAACTACTTTTCTCGCCAGTGAGTATTCACCTCTGTCATAATACGTCTCCACAGAGAGTATTTACCTCTGCAACTACTTTTCTCCCCAGAGAGTATTCACCTCTGTCATAACACGTCTCTACAGAGAGTATTTACCTCTGCAACTATTCTTCTCCCCAGAGAGTATTCACCTCTGTCATAACTCGTCTCCACAGAGAGTACTTACCTCTGCAACCACTTTTCTTCCTAGAGAGCATTCACCTCTGTCATAACACGTCCCAACAGAGAGTATTTAGCTCTGTAACTAGTTTCCTCCCCAGAGAGTATTCACCTCTGTCACTAAATCGTTTGCCCAGAGAGTAATAGTACCTCTGCACTATTCGTCCCCTCAGAGCGTTTTCACCTCTACCACAAGCCTTCGCCTCAGAGTGTAGTTACCTCTGCCGCGATTCTTCCCACAGGGGCGTCCGACAAATGACCAACCACGATCTGCACGCAGCAAACAGCCACGTGCGGCCGAGTAGCCAAAACAAGAACGAAGACCCCCAAGGCAGACCTCGAAGGAAGACCCCTACCGGAGACCCAGTATCACCCCTGCAAACATTCCTGTGTGAATTTCAGAACAATAAAGTTAATTTTATTATACTGGTTAACCCTCCCTACGCCTTATTCTTGAAACCGAGAACATTTGTTACAGCTACCACATCCAGAAATCAACCCAAATTTCTGTGAACCCCGGCACGACGAGCATACCCGGGCTGAGGAACGTCATAAGGTTGTGCCTAACTTCGATCGCTAAGTCGCTATCTAACATGGATTCCCGCAAAGAATACGCTATCTCTAATATCGCAACTAAGTACTCATCAAAGGTTTCATTACTATTTTGTTTGCGTCGGCGCATGGCCTCCTTAATATCACGATCCGTTCGCTGAGCCTGATATCGCTCTTGCAATCGACTACACAATTCACGCCAATTCATATGTTCAGCTGTTCTATGAACACGCCAATAAAAGGTCAGGGCTGGACCTGAGAACAGAATATGGGCAAACTGAGCTAAAAGATCAAAATTCCCATTCAGACATTGAGAAGTCAAGCAATTCACTCTATAAACGAAGTCTTCTATCGCAAGGTCATTCGCTAAACCACTGAACTTAATACGCCAATTGGAAATAAGGTTCGAGATCCTTTCAGGATGCTCACTCATCAAATCATTCAGATTTGCCCGAGCACTGAAGTTTCCAGGCTTCTTGCTATTACTTCGAGCATTACTGGCACTGCTGAGTCGTGGAGGAGCTAGCAGGATATCGCTGTCCCAGTCAAGTTGACCCTCGTTTTGCAATTAAATAATGCAATCAGTTGGTCACTCACAGCAGAGTTGCAGCCGATCTGTGGGTCTGGTGATAAGAATAGAATACAAAATTGTCCCCATCCCACATTGTAAAATTACATATAAGGCCCGACGTTGATGAAATAAAACCAGATTGAATTTACAACTCAACTCTCTGGTCTGATGAGCGCGTGAGGTGGCTCAGAGGGGGCCTAGCTGAGGCTACCGGACGGGTCGCAGGTTGCGGATAGCGAAAGGCCTACCCCTAAAAAAGGTAGGTTAGCTGCGAATAATCGGTTCTCTTTAGGGAGACCACCGAAAATAAGCAGTCCCGGACAGCCAGCGGGTGTTCGCGAAGCAGCAACACTGACGATGCGCTTGTGGTGCCACCTCGTACAAGTAGCTCACACACTCCCCCTTCCCCACACACATTACCTACCCACATCCCACCCCCCCACACTCACCTCACACCGGGCTGGGCTAAGGTGTCATTCGACCCGTGCCGAGAGTCAGCCTGGCTGGGGGCCCGGTCTAAAAACTAGCCCAGTCTCGAACGGAGAGCTCAGGGACTTGGCAGCCCCCTGTTCTAATGATGCCTTACCCGGGCAACGTGGATCTCTGCCCGGGCTGACCGTTCCCTTTCTCTGCATCTCGTGGGATGTATAATGTATAAAAATCAAATTAAAAACAAAAAACAACAAAAAAACCAAACAGAGTCTGACACTCCCCAAACGTCAACTGGGAGCAATCCCCCGCATGGGAAGGCATCGGCTCAAAGGCCCGGCCCGACCAGCTCAACAGCAGGACAGACCTGCAAGGCGGTAAGCGCTGGGGTGAACCCGAGTAGGTCCCATCCCGAATCTGGGGTGGGGGGCGGACCAGCTCCCAACACCGACACCGTGGAAAGGCAGCTAAGCAATATTGCGGCTGCCCGACCTTTTGGTAAGGTGGAGGGTGACGATTTGCCTTCAACCAGCGCCCAGGCCAGAAAGCACACTTATGCCGAAAGGCGGAGTGCAGGGCACATGCTCCGTCGGCAAAATGCCAACACAGAGGTCAGTCCTTCAGCAGACTGGCTCAAGAAGGTGGAGTGGGCCACATCGGTGCTCCCAAACTTCTCAATGGTCTCTCAACCAAAGAGACAGCGGTCACAAGTAACACCCGGCCCGGTCGCGAAAAGGTCGAGGGTGGTGGCCAATATCTCCTTCGCGCAGATTGCCAAGGAGAGGACGCTAATTGGCGTCCTCGACAAGGGCAGCGCGGAGGGTAAGATCCCAAGGAGCAAATGGAAGTGGGTGGAGGCGGCACTTGCCGACCGCTGCTTCGAGTTGCTCGAAAAGGACCCAGGGCCACCTCCAGTCTGCAAAGACATGGGGTGGTTCCAGGGCAGCATCAAAGTTGTTGTCTGCGATGACGAGCGCTCCGTAAAGCTAAATAAAACAGCGGTGGCGCAGATCGGAGAGGTCTACGCCGGGGCGAAACTCGTCGCGGTAGACTGGAGCGAGGTGCCCAGTAGACCGAGGGCAAGACTATGGGTGCCGGCTACCTTTAAGGAGCCTGAGCGCATCCTCACGATGTTGCAGAGGTGCAATCCGACACTTCCAACTCATGACTGGAAGGTGGTCAAGGTTGAGGAGTCAAAGGGGCCGACAGACCAGGCCGTCATCATCCTTAACAAGGAATCGCTGGCCCCAATAGAGGCAGCTGAAGGAGAGCTGAACTTTGGCTTCAGTTCGGTCACCATAAAGGTGTACAAGTCGGACGCTGCCACGGCCGAGGCTCGTTCTACCGACAACCCAGTCGCGCAGGATGTGGCCTCGGAGATCGAGGCACCCGACAACGACCTGGAGCCGAAGGAAGGCTACTCCTCCGACGCAGAGTTAATGCGTGATTTTGAGGCGATGTGTCGAGACGAAGATTCCGACGACTCAGACGCCGACACTACAGTGGTGGAGATCCATGAAGATGTCTCTCAGACTCCCTCAAATAAATCTCCACCACTGTAAAGCAGCATCCGCTGCACTCATACTCCGCTTGGATGCAAGCGGAGCCGACGTGGTCCTAATCCAGGAGCCTTGGATAGTCGGAACCAAGGTCTGTGGGTTAGCGACGAGGGAGTACAAGCTCATTGTACCCCAAACCGAAGGTAAAATTCGTACCTGCATTCTAGCAAGAAAGCACCTTAATATCTTTCTGCTCCACAACTTCAGCAACGGCGACAATACAGCGGTAAGCCTAGAGCTAAAGCGGACACATCTGAGGCTGATGTCGTCCTACATGGCCCATGAGGAAAGCGATCCTCCCAACCACCTCGTCTGCAAGCTCACCAGCGATAGCGAGAGGTCCAACACAAGCCCACTAATAGGCTAAGATGCCAATGCTCACCACACCCAATGGGGAAGCACGGACACAAATAAAGTGGTGAGTCACTTTTCAGCTTTATCCTGAACTCGAACTTAACCATATGTAACCGGGGTAACGACCCCACATTTATTATAAAAAACCGACAGGAGGTTATTGACCTCACTCTAGTGTCTCACAATCTGTCAGACAAAGTGGAAAGATGGAGAGTCCTAGAGGACCATTCCTTCTCCGACCACAGGTACATCGAAACGATTTTATCCTTCGAGAGCCCCAAACCCACCGACTACACTAACCCCAGGAAAACCAACTGGGTTAAATATAGCTCGGTTTTGGAGGAAATACTCCCCAACAAGGCACCAATGAGCCCAGACACTCAAGACGATTTAGATCGTATAGTGTACAGGTTCACGGAAGCATGCAATAAGGCTTTCACGGCGGCTCGCCTGCCACACAGGACAAGGGGCAAAAAGAAACCCCCCTGGTGGTCGAAACAAATCGACATCCTACGTAAGAGCTGTAGGACTAGCTTCAACAGAGCTAAAAGTGCAAACGAGGAGGAACATTGGGCAGACTACAAAGTCAGTCCCGCCCAATACAAAAAAGAAACACGAAGAGCAAAGAGGGCCTCTTGGCAAAAATTCTCAGAAATTGAGGAGACGTCAGAAGCCGCCAGGCTGCGCAAGCTCCTCTCAAAAACCAGCCCCTCGGTAGGGTACCTTAAAAGGAACGACGGTACGTGGACCAACTCCAGTGAGGAGTCGCTTCACGTACTGCTTGAAACCCGTTAAATAGTGGCATACGCGGATGACGTGGCAATCAGTTTCTCGGGCAAATACCCTTAAACACTGTGTGACCTTATGAGCACTAAGCTCGCAAGACTGTCAGAATGGACGAAATCGCGAGGATTGGGAGTAAATCCCACAAAAACGGAACTCGTGCTATTCTCACGCAAGTACAAGGTTCCGCCCCTCAACCCTCCTATACTAAATGGATGCAGGCTCTCTTTCAGCGACAGTGCTAGTTACCTAGGGTTGGTAATTGATAAGAAGCTGAACTGGAACCTGAACGTAAAGGACAGAGTAAAGAAGGCTACGATAGCCCTATACTCCTGTACAAAAGCTATTGGCTTAAAATGGGGCATGAATCCAAGCGTAGTCCAATGGATATACCAAGCAATAGTAAGACCAATCTTACTCTATGGAGTTACAGTTTGGTGGCCAACCTTATGAAAAGGATCGACAACCAAACAACTTGGCAAGGTTCAGCGAACCGCAGTGTTATGCATTAGTGGAGCATTACGCACCACCCCGAACGATGCACTAAACACCATCCTAAATCTCCAAAGCCTCGAACTTGAGGGAAAAGAGAGGGCAGAAATTGCCGCGATACGTCTGAGAGACTCCGGACAATGGACGTCACATACCAGGGGTCACTCATCTATACTTATCAGTAGTACCGTCCCAACGAAGACGGACACACACGAAAAGGTGACCCACTGGTACCCCCTTCAATGTAATCATCCCTAGCAGAGACGAGGGGCTTGAGGGACCACCAGGCCAGGACACGGCCATAAGCATCTTTACAGATGGCTGGATGGCTGGAGCTGGATAACAAAGTTGGAGGAGGGATTTACTCCGAACAACTCGAAATCAGATCACTCCCAGATCACTGCAGTGTGTTCCAAGCGGAAGTCATTGCGATCATGGAGGCACTGAAGCTCCTGCAAACAGCCTCAACGGCAACCACAACTGTAAACATTTACAGCGACAGCCAAGCTGCGATCAAATCGCTTCATGCGATTTCCTCGAACTCGGCCACAGTGGCAAATTGCCGCAAATCTCTTCACGAGATGGCCCAGCAATATGCCATCAGCCTTATTTGGGTCACCGGGACACTGCAAGGCAGACGAGCTGGCCAGATCAGGTACCACAATACCCCTTCTCCAAGAGAAGGAGGATATTTGCATGCCAATGGCCACCTGTAGGCTTATTATAAAAGAGCTATATAAGCGACGAGCAGACAATGCGTGGCGGTCAGCACCACTATGTCACATATCCAGGCAAACATGGCCTACCATTGACAGGAAACGCACACTAGAGCTTTGTAAGCTCGGCAGGAAAAGGTGCAGCGTTGTCATCCGCTCCCTCACGGGGCACTGGCTTATAGGCTCCCATGCCAACAGGCTGGGAGCCCCATGCAATGATTTCTGCCGTAGCTGTACAGATGAGGAGGAGGAGGAAACGGTGGAACACCTGTTCTGCTCCTGTCCGGCTCTCAGCAGGAGAAGGCTATAATACCTGGGCATGCCCTATGTCTCAGACATTTCAGAAATGTCCAAAATCTGTCCCAGAAAGATTGCAAACTTCGTAAGAGCGTCAGGATGGGATAACTGCTGATATGTTCGGGTCTCATGAGATGGCTAAGGGGCTACCTCCCGCGGTATTACAACGGGCCGAAACCGGCCCAAGTGTGACTGACTCCTGTGGAGCTTGACAGCCGCCTTAACCTAACCTAACCTAACCTACAACTCAACTCACAAGTGTCTAGATTTTTCTTTTAAAGTATAAACATTTTGGTCCTTCGAGACTCTCCGTTTCTTTCCCCCATGTGGTAAGAGCAAACCAGCTCCTTAAAGACTGCAGAAGTGTCTAGTACAGCTACAGCTAAAGGTAGCAAAAATAAAAAAACTCGAGTTTTCGCTCCTGAAGAGGCCGAGTATTATATTAATGAAACAGAAATTTCAATAAATAGGCAAAAGTACATGCTATACAGGCAGTATTTTTGTAATAGATATCAAATAGATATCTATAGTGCGTTTATTTTTTACGCGGCGGTGGCGTACTCGAGGCCGAAACATCGAATTAAAAAAAAAATCCCCAAGCCCAGAAAGTGAAGGTCAGCAGAAACAAATCAAGCGGCCGAATAACTAAATCTGACATAAAAAAAAGAAAGTTTGTGATTGTTAGAGCAACTGAAATTGGTTGTTGCGAAAAAAAAAACCAGTGCTATCGACCAACAACGGAACACAGCGTCAACAACAGCAGCAGAGATCAGCCGCCACAACAACAGCAATAACGGCGAAAGACATCAGCAGCAGTAACAGCAACACCAACAGCAGCAGCAACAACGGAAGACAGCAGCAGCAACAGCAACAACAGAAGAAAATCATCAGATAAGTCAGAAATTTAAGTTACTATTAAGTTAAAGAATTAATACAAGATGTTGTCGAAACAGATCATAAAGCTACTAGAGGCTCAGGTCAAAGTAGCTAGTGAAGTAAAGACGATTTACTAGCGACGTAATCCGTAGGCTAAAAGAGCTAAAAATATATGCGAAAGAAAATAATTCTGAGCTTATAGTTTGTGGAGTAGGCGATCATGACTACTTCAAGAAAAAGCAGTTTCAAAAAATTTTAACATTGACATAGAGAAAAGTTATGTCAAAGCAAATTCTGCAGAAACTGCAAAAATACAGGGTGAGACTGGAACCTTGAAGAGAGACTTAGAGCGAAAAGTTGACCAAAGTCTTCAAGAAGTAGTTGAGGATTTTGACAGATTAGAAGATCTAAAAAATAATTTAAAACAAGCTCAAAAGGAGTTAGATCAGGCTGGCTGGTGCGAGTGCCAAATAAGATAAGAGAGATTAGGATTTTGAGTTTCAGTGCTTATTAAGAGCCATTAACACGGTCTGAGTACATCTCTAAAATTTACATACCTAAAAATGGCGATAAAGGGTGAAGCAAGTATGTTTGCTCACTTATTGACAGGTCCAGCCGAGAATTATAATGCCGCTTGGGAATGGCTGACCAAGCGGTATGAAAATAAACGAAAAATATTTTCGGATCAGCTGAATCGTTTGCTAGTTTTACCAATGCAAGACAACGATTCAGCAAAACTAATTCAGATGTTTTCGGACTCAATATATGAGGCGATTCATCTTATCAAATTAAAGTCACAATTAACAGAAGAAGTTGATGTGATATTTGCCCACATTATATTGAAAAAATTCAATAAAAATTCCTTACAATTATATGAAAGTCATATAAAAAAGACGAAAGAAATTCAAAGGTTGCCCGATGTAATGGAATTTCTAGAACAACGGTACACTTCTCTTTACTCATCGCAGGAGGAAGAGAAGTCGTTGAAAATAGGAGTGCAATATAGTAGCAGCATTAAAGAAAATTGTCCGCTATGTAAAATGGCAGGCCATACAATAATGCAATGCTATAGGTTTAAAAGAATGAGTCTGATAGAAAGAGGGCAGGCTATACAAAAACAGCGCCTATGCCACCATAGATGCTGTAGGCATGATATGTATAAGAAATGCTCATCGGAAATGTTTTGTGGGATTTGTAAAAACCCCATCATACGATGCTCCATGTTTCCTACGAAGAAAGGGGAAATGTTTGACAAAAAAACAAGCGTTCTTACCCACGGCAATTATGCAGGTAAGAGGGGTAAATGGTGGCTATGAAAATCTTAGAGCATTGATTGATTGTGGTTCGCAATACCATAATTTCAGAGGAAGCCGCGAAAGCATTAAAATTAACGCGAAAAAGAGTCAACACCGAGGTTAGTGGAGTGTCATCTACAGACCCTTGCACTTCTAAATACAAGGTCACTTTAACAATATTGACAAAACAAAATGGCAAAATTATGTGTTGGCTGACCCGTACTTTAATAAACCAATGTGGTAACAATACCATTTAAAAAAGATAAGGATCTCTGAGATTCAAAAGCACGAGCTATTTATAATTTGGAAAAGAAACTCAGAAAACATGAAAAATTAAAACAAAATTATATAAAATTCATGCATGAATATATCAGTTTAGGACATATGGTAGAGTCAAAAAAAGAAGGAAAATATTATTTGCCCCATCAAGGAGTCATAAGAGATTCCAGTCTAACGACATGCGATGACATGCTGACGCATCAAAAACCACAAATAACAAAATTCTAAATGATGTCATGTGGGTTGGACCAAGAGTCAAAAAAGACATCTTCGATATTATAGTGAAATGGCGAAAGTGGCCATATGTAGTATCTGCGGACATTGAAAAAATGGTCCGGTTGATAAAGTTGATGAAGAAGATCAACATTATTTACATATAATCTGGAGAGACGCTCCAAATTAAAAACTAAAAGAATATAAATTTACAACCGTTATGTACGGTACATCTTCAGCACCCTTCTTAGCTACTAGAGTGCTTGTTGCAATAGCTGATACTTGCATAAATTATGCAATTAAAGAAATCATAAAAAATGATTTTAATATGGACGACCTGCTGACAGGTGCCGATTCCATATTAGATGCCAAAAAGCATGTAAAGGAAGTTACCCAGGAGTTCCATAAGGTTGGGTTTAACTTAAGAAAGTGAATAACAAATATCCCAGAGATTGTTGAGGGCGTTAGAGATAACGAAGAAAATAAAGTATTAACCATTGAGGAGAAAGAATCCGTCAAAACATTTTGATTTCAATGGGAGCCAGTTAGAGACGAGCTTAGGTTCAATTTCCATTATGGACCTATTAAGAAAACTAACAAGAGAATAGTTTTATCCACTTTAGCTAAAATGTACGACCCCTTAGGTTGGTTGTCCCCAGTTACAATTGTCGGGAAATTGTTTATGCAAAAACTTTGGCTATCAGACAAACATTGGGATGAAGAATTATCAGACCAGATACTCGTGAATGGAATGCATTTAAAAAAAATTTAACGGCGCTAGAAAGTATTCGGATACCAAGATGGCTTAATTTTCAGTATAGTAATCCTATGCAAATTCATGGGTTTGCCGATGCATCCGAAAAAGCTTATGCTGCCTTAGTGTATGCCAAAGTAGATGGTGCTTCAATTATATTAGCCAGCAAAATCATGGTTAATCCGAAGAAGAATCGAAAAACCATTCCCAAATTAGAACTTTGTTCTGCTCATCTTCTAACGAAATTGATGCGAGGAAAAATAGCGGTTGGAAGTGATGCAGAAAGTTAAGCTTGGAGTGATTCTTCGATCACTCTAGCCTGGATAAAAAACGGAGACGATAAAGACAAGTTTATTAGACGTCGAACGGACGAAATTAGGAAAGTTAAAGAAATTAAATGGAGACATGTCAAATCTGAAGACAATCCAGCAGATGTAGCATCAAGGGGAATTAGTGCAGATAAGCTGAAAGATTTTGAAATGTGGTGGAAGGGTCCGCAATGCTTGGTAAAATCTAGGAAAGATTGGCCAAAAGAGGAAATTTTAGAAAAAAGAGTTGTTGGCACAACGTTTATAATCGATAAAGCTAACATAATTAAAGAGTTATTGCACGAATACTCGTGTATGCATAAAGAGTGTATGAGAAAGAGTCATTGCATAAGTATTAAGGTGTATTCAAATCAAAACCAAAAATAAAAAATTGTCACCACATTTGACGGTCAATAAGATTAAGATCGCCAAAATACTAGTATTGAAAAACAACAAGCTATTCAATTCAGTGCGGAAATAGCTAGCCTAATTAATAAAAAAGAAATAGAAACAAAATGTAAGATATTAGGCTTAAACCCATTTTTAGATAAAGATGGATTACTGCGTGTTGGAGGTAGATTACAAAACTCCAACGCAGAATTTGAGGTTAAACATCCCTTGATTTTAAATAAGTATTACTTGACGTCCTTTAATTATCAATAATACACATAAAGAAACATT
Organism: Drosophila affinis; assembly: GCA_037356375.1. Taxonomy (NCBI): domain Eukaryota; kingdom Metazoa; phylum Arthropoda; class Insecta; order Diptera; family Drosophilidae; genus Drosophila; species Drosophila affinis. Next base: position 30,182,408 of record CM074802.1, on the reverse strand, counting down.
GCACGGTGGAATTAATCTGATGCGTAATTATATCCAGCGAAAGTATTGGATATTTGGGCTTAAAAACTGTTTGAAGCAAAAGAGTGTGTTACCTGTGCTAGGTATAGGCAGAATACAGCAGAACAAATTATGGGAAGCCTGCCGAAACATGTCGCACCCTTTTAAAAATACAGGGGTAGACTTCGCCGGACCTTACCATATCCGGTGCTCTAGAAACCGTGGGCAAAACTCTTATAAGGGATATATTGCCGTGTTCGTGTGCATGGCGACAAAGGCTATTCATTTGCAAGTCGTCAGTGACCTAACTTCAGACGCCTTTCTGGCTGCACTTAGAAGATTTTTTTCAAGAAGAGTAAATTGTGCAAAAATCTTTTCCGATAATAGAACCAATTTTGTATGAGCTTCGCGCAAATTAGACAAAGAATATCAGAGAGCCCTTAAGGACAATATAAAAGTGGTTCCAATATTAGAAAGAGAATAAATCGAGTGGCACTTTATCCCCCCGGCAGGACCTCACTTTGGAGGTATTTGGGAAGCTGGAGTAAAATCAGTGAAATATCACTTGAAAAGAGTGATTGGGAATAATAATTTAACCTATGAGGAAATGGCAACCCTCTTATGTCAAATTGAAGCTGTACTAAATTCACGACCGTTGTATACAGCTAGAAATGATATTGACGATTTGGATGTATTAACACCAGGTCATTTTACTATTGGAAGGCCAATATATGGCCCCATAGAAACAATATCAGATGAAAGAATTGGAAATCTGGATAGATGGAAATTAATTAATAAAATGAAGAGAACATTTTGGATTAAATGGAAAAATGATTATTTACACACTTTGCAACAAAGCAATAAATGGAAAAAAGGAATGCAGAATATTAAAAAAGGACAGATAGTATTAATTAAAGATGAAAACTGTCATCCAGCTAGATGGCCTTTGGGGAAGATAGAAGAAATACATAAAGGCCCATCACTAAAATTTGTCCATTAGCTGGAATTGAGCCTGAAGAAAAGGACTCAGAAAAGCCTCCAATGGAAACCAGAAGTACTCGCGGCACACCTCGAATACCCAAGCTAGGTCTCATGGCAGTAATGTTAATGCTTATGTTATTTTGCCAAGCATCAAATGAAAACATAGCGGCCAGAAGCAAAGAGAAGTGGTCAATTGAAAAGATGAACAGTTCCGCGTCAATATATTTGGACCCGATGGGAGACGTAGAAATAATAGCCTCATCTTGGGATCTGATTGTCTATTATAATATGGACCCATATTTTTAATGATAAGAAAGGGGAAAGAATTAGTTGGGAAAAGGAGAATTGTGTGCGGTAAACTTTACACCTTTGAAGAACAACGCCATAATGTTTTAGATAACACTGACAGACAAATTGCAGATCTAGAGGAAAATAATAAATTGTTTATGGCTCGGGATAACAAAATAAAGAGACGAGCACCATTTGAGTTTATGGTGTCACTTTATCATATATTATTCGGAATAATATAGGAGGAAATATGAAAAATGTATTAGAAAACCAACATAATCTAGACGATTTAATTAAAAGACAAACGTCAGTGGTAGAGTCAACAGTAAATATTCTCAAAAGAACTACGGAAATAAATGTCAACTTTAGAAGTATGAGCACCAGAGTAGAGAACATAACGGAGGCTTTAAAAGAAAGTTACTACATATGTACATATGTATACAAAGAATCTATTAACTTCTTTATGGTAACAAAGCAACTAGGTTCCATGATTGATGAGTGCGATAAAATCTAAGCAGGAGTAATAAGCCTGCTGATAGATATTAATCATGGTAGACTAATCCAAATATCTTAAAACCGATGCAGTTAAAAGCAGAAATAACAAAAATAAAGGATAGTTTATTAGAAACACTAGTTCTTCCAGGAAAACGAACAGGGACGGAACTGAAGGAAATTTACAGCTTTTTAAGCTCCAGGTACTTAGTATACAATTTCGAAATTGATTCCTATCATTCGAAGACTGAAGCTACTTTGAACAAATGCCAAAAATGGCAAACGAATAAAAGAGTATGTGAAGGTAATTGGCCCTGGAGTAGCGCCAATGATAATGCCTGTGAGATAACTCCGTTCAAACCCAATAGTCATTCAACTTGTGTCTATAAAAGAATGCCAGAGACAGGATCATTTTGGGTCGAATTAGAAAAGAAAGGTAGTTGGCTCTTGAAAGTTCCTGTAAACACCAATGCCAGAATTCAATGCATTAATTCAAATCAAGAAATAATTGATCTACCTCAACAAGGAGTTTTAACTATAATGAATGGTTTCACTGTGCGGACATGATCAAATATTAATACCTCATCACAGTATTCATTCAGAAAACTCTGAGGCAATTTCATCCTCTTATATAAGTAATGTAAGTAAAATACCGAAAATTGTTTGGAATCCAATATCTTTACCGTTAATTAACCATACGAATGAAATTAATAAATTACAATACGAATTAACATTGTTAAAAGAAGGTCATCGTGAATTGCAAGGACTTAAGTTCCACTATGTGTCTGGAAATGCAGCCTTGATAATCGGAATAATAATTATGTTAATATTAATAATATATACCATAAGGAGAATTAAGGTGGCGCGAAGACTGCAAGCAATAGCACTTTCCTATTCATTGTAATATACTTAAAGATAATCATCGACAAGAAAACAAAAAAATGTACAAATAAAAATAAAAACTAAGCCATGCCACTTCTGGCACTTTGAAGAATGTTCAAAACATGAACACTGTCGGGTCAAGCAGCATAAACCAAAACCATAATGTAAATGCACATCTCGATGTCAACTATTGCCCACTGTAAAATATTTTGTTACCGCATATGCCTACGCATGGCAGCGGCTTTCATTCGCATACTTATGTACATATAAGCATTCTTTGTACTCGACTTAGCAGCAGCCCCATCTGCTCAATCTCTCTTATAATTGCACTCTCTCCCGCTCGGTAAGCGTTGCCTCATAGGGCACGGCAAGTACGCCGTCAGCCCTTGCATTCAGTCTGGAGCGAATACTCGAAACCAACGCATCATCTCTCGTCGTCTACGCCTATCTACATATATACATCTAGCTAAATAAAGCTGGCATTAAATCGCCTATATACAACCAAAACCCAATTGCAATCGTTTTTTAAATCGCAACAGCTAGTGAAAAAGCTCACTAGCTAAACATTGGTGACCCCGACGTGATAGTGCAAGAATAACTATTTCTGTTCAATCACGAAATATAACAAAACATTATTTGAATTGCCAATGTGGACAGTGTCATCGGCTATATAATACTGCATATACCGGCCTCCCTTGCAGCTGTCGGCTTACGGTGCTTGTTATTACAGTTACGCTCGGTGCTCTTTGCTCTTCTCTTCCCACACCGGCTACCCTCGCATATTGGTATTGCACCTAGCGTTCAAGCAACGCAACGGTTATTGTTCATTGCTCCTAAGTGCGTTCGTTCCTCTTTGTGCTCGTCTTCCCGCTAGCGACGTTTATTACGCGCTTCACTCTTTGCGGTCATCTTTCCGCAGTAAACGTTTGCTGCCGCTATGGAAATGGATGCTGCCAACGCTGCTGTTGCTGCCAACGTTGCTGATGCTGCCAACGCTGCTGTTGCTGCCAACGTTGCCGACGCTGCTAATGAAATTCCAGTTGCCAGGGAGCAAACCAGGGTGTAATTTTTAAGGCTCAAATCCACGGAGCTATGCGAAAAAATGAAAAGGTTAGTTGCTGAGTGCCAGAATGAGTCGCTAGTAGCAGACTATTATATGCTCGTGGTACAACAAGAGAAACTCGATAAGCTGATCGGAAAGTTTGAGCTGCTCCATAACGAGCTTGAGGAATTGGATCAAGCCGAGATTCACAGTGGATTAGGTGATGTGTTCGAATCGCTTGCCAGTACTGCGAAGGCGTCAATTCTGCGGGAAATAGCTAAGAGTAGCGGACACATGCCTCTTCATTCCACCATGGCTGGAGGAAACCTCACCGCTGATTGTGCCGGCTCGCAATTTGTGCCTCGTCGTAGACAGGTACCATCTCTGCCTCCTATACAACTTCCAACTTTCGGCGGAGGATATGCCAAATGGAACGACTTCTACTCCACGTTTGTAACCATCATAGACAATCATCCTGATTTAACTAATGTAGAGAAGTTTCAGCATTTGCGTTCCTGTCTGCGTGATGCGGCGTTGGAGACTGTGCGGTCGCTGGAGATTTCGGATGGCAACTATAACGTGGCGTTAGAATTATTGGAAAGAAGGTTTAATAATCGACGCTTAGTATTTCAGGCACACATTAATGAGATCCTGGGGCTTCCGGCTGTCGAATATGGTTCAGTGGTAATGCTTCGAGAGCTGTCGGACGGATTCAATGCTCATATGCGTGCGCTTCAGAGTTTGGGCACTTCTGAGCAGATCGCAGGATGCATCATCGTGCAGGAGCTACTCCGTAAACTTGATCCAGTGAGCCAAGCCAAGTGGGAGGAGCGATTTGAGGAGCCAGCGTATGCCAACTCGATTCCGTCATGGGAGTATATGGCCTCCTTCCTGGAACAGCGATGCAGATCTTTGGAGACAGTGGATTTTGCTAGGGCAAACTATGCGCCGAGCAGTCAGGTGGGCAAGAACAAAAGATATAACAATTCCAGGTCCACCTTAATTGCAACTAACCAAACTTTCTCAAGCTGCGTGCTCTGCAGTACCGGCGCTCACGAAGTCCAGTACTGTCCGAAGTTCAAGGCACTGTCCCCCGAAAATCGCCATAAAGAGGCCAAACGACTGGCCCTTTGCATTAATTGCCTTAGAACAGGACACCGATTAAGCCAGTGCACCTCGAGCCACTGTCGTATCTGCGGCTGCAAGCATCATACTACGCTTCATTTCGGTAACCCTGATTCGGCTGCAGTCCAAGGTCAGTCAACTGATGCTCAGTCTCCGTTTGCGCCCCCTTCTTCTAATCCGCCTCAGCTTACCACTGAATCCTCTACTTCAGCGTCTACTTCGTCTGCACTTATAGCCCAAGGTCTCAGTAATAATGTCGTTCTGCTTGCCACTGCCACAGTCTTGGTAAAAAATCGTTCCGGAGTTTTGGTTCCCTGCAGAGCATTGCTGGATTCCGGCTCCCAGTTGCCTCTGATAACTTCTCGTTTCGCCAATCAGCTTCAGCTTCGGAAAAGGAAATCATCAACCGCAGTTTCTGGAATTGGCGACTCCAGCTTCGTCACCGATGGATGTTCGGTCAGTGTTAGCTTGCACTCTCGCTCATCGGATTTCTCAGCTTTCATCACTGCTATCGTAGCTTCTAACATAACTGATCGTCAGCCATGCTTTGGAATTGACACTCATAACTGGAACATTCCAGCGAATATTGGAGCAAGTCTGTTTTACGATCTCCTTTGTGTGGGTCAGATTAAACTACTGCCAGGATTGCCTTCAATTCAGAAAACTCGCTTGGGATGGGTCGTGTCTGGAGGTTGCTCTCGTTCAAATGGGTCATCTTTAATTGTGGCTCACGCGCCGGCCGTTATTGCCGATGATAACAATCCAGATCAGCAACTTGAAGTGCTTCTTCGGAGGTTTTGGGAGGTTGAGAGTTGCGTCGAACCCATAGCAAAATCTACCAAGGAAGAGCTGGATTGTGAAGCGCATTTTGTTCAGCATGTCCGTCGTCTAGAAAATGGCGATTATTGTGTTCGGCTGCCAACTAAATATAGTTTGGATCTCCTGGGAGAATCTTACAATCAAGCGCGTCGCAGATTCCTGTCCCTTGAGCGGAAGTTAAATCGTCGCCCTGAGGTGAAGGCTCAGTATGCTGCCTTCATAAACGAGTATCTTAACTTAGGTCATATGTCTCCTGTTCCTGCCCATTCAATCAGCAACTGCCGGTATTTTCTACCTCACCATTGCGTCATGAAAGAGGATAGTTCTACGACCAAGCTTCGAGTCGTTTTTGATGGATCCGCTTCTACGTCATCTGGCTATTCCTTGAATGATGTTTTAATGGCTGGCCCCGTAATACAACCTAAACTCTTTCAGATTATTGCTCGATTTCTTTCATACGCAGTTGCGATTACGGGAGATATCTGTAAGATGTATCGGTGTGTACGAGTTTCGCCCGAGGACAGCAACTTGCAGTGTATTCTGTGGAGAAACTCCACACAAGATGACTTGAGCGTGTTTCAACTGGACACCGTTACTTATGGGACGAAGCCTGCCTCCTATTTATCCGTGCGAGCGATGCACCAGTTGGCAACCGACGAGCAGGCAGATTTTCCAGTTGGAGCTGAAGTTCTTCGCCGTGACTTCTACGTGGATGATTTGATATCTGGCGCCAGATCTCAGGATGAGGCCATCCGCATTCGTGAGCAAACTGCTGGAATCCTGTCTAGGGGTCAGTTCAGATTGAGGAAATGGTGCTCGAACGTTCCCACTGTGCTGGATGGAGTTCCTGATGAGGACAAGGAAACGTACTTAAAGTTCGATGATGGCAGCCATTTTACTAAGACACTAGGACTCGCTTGGGATCCGATTTCTGATAAACTTTTATTTTCGTTCTCGGCCCTAGAATCGTCTCCGAGTCCCTGCAGGAGATCTGTGTTATCAACCATAGCGCGGTTCTACGATCCTCTCGGACTGGCTGGTCCTGTAATTACGAAATCAAAAATCTTTCTTCAACGTTTGTGCAAGGAGAAGTTAGCCTGGGATGAAAGCCTCCCAGCCTCACTGAGTACAGAGTGGCATGAAATATGCAGCAGTTTTGGCCAGATTCGTCGACTTGAGTTTCCTCGTCTTGTCCTCCTTCCAGACTCTGAGCTAGAAATTCACGGATTCTGCGATGCCAGCATCGAGGCTTATGGTGCATGCATATATGTCGTGTCAAAAGGTCAGCATGCCAGCAGTCACTTACTTTGTGCCAAATCTCGTGTTGCTCCTTTGAAGACACTTACGGTGCCAAAGTTGGAGCTTTGTGGAGCGGAGTTGCTGGCTAGGCTCATGTCTGAAATATCCGGAATGAATGTCTTCAAGGGAAGGTGTTACTGTTGGTGTGATTCTGCGGTTGCACTTTCCTGGATTCGGGACGAATCGTCAAAATTTAACATATTTGTTGCAAATAGAGTAGCAACGATTCAGGAAATGACTGACAACATGACATGGCGCTATGTTCCCACAGCGTTAAACCCAGCCGACATTCTCTCTCGAGGGGCTCTTCCGACTGAGCTGAAGGAGTGTCCCCTTTGGGCTCATGGACCTCCATTTCTTTGTGGCCTTTCGGATGACTGGCCGGCCACGGTACTACCGGATAAGCCAGCCCTTGAGCTTCGCCGGAGTGCTCTTCTGGTAAAGTCTCCCTATATTGACATTGTAGCTGATTCCAAGTATGCAAACTCGTTTGGTTCCTTGCAACGCGTGTTCGGATACATTTACAAGTTTTGCAATCGCATTCGGCATCCCGGACTGATTGTCTCGGACATTGAGCATGGAACCCAGTTATTGCTGCGACTAGTCCAGCGCACTCAGCTATGGGAGGACATGAAGTCGCTGCGGTCCAGGGGATCGGTTCCCCCATCTAGCTCACTTGCCTCGTTGTCGCCGTTCATGGATCAGTTTGGTCTGCTCAGGGTTGATGGTCAATTGAAGAACTCTACGTTGGATTTTGATGGCCGTCATCCAATTATCTTGCCTAGCCGCCATCCACTAACTCTTTCCATAATCTCTCACTTTCATGAGCGGAATCTGCACGCTGGACCTCGAGCTTTGCTTGGACTCATTCGATCCCTATATTGGCCCATTGGGGGGAGGAAGACGGTAAACAAGGCAGTGAATAAGTGCATAAGATGCTTTCGAATGAAGCCTAGAGTATTGGAGCATATTATGGCGGATCTTCCAAAGGAGCGGCTCGACGGTTCTCATGCCTTTGAGATCACAGGCGTCGACTTTTGTGGGCCATTTTTCTACAAACCGGAGGCACGCAATAAGGGCCCAATCAAGTGTTACGTCTGTGTCTTCATTTGCTTCCCTACCAAGGCTGTTCATCTGGAGCTGATTAAGGACCTGTCTACACTTGCATTTCTGCACGGACTAAAGCGCTTCATATGCACTCGACGGAAGCCGCGACAAATTTGGTCGGACAACGCAACCAATTTTGTCGGCGCTAGGAATGAGCTGATGGAGTTAAAGCGCCTGGTCCTCAGCGATGACCATCAGAAGGCTGTGCTGGATTTTTGCTTGGTTGAGTCTATAGACTGGCACTTCATTCCTCCGCGCTCCCCGCATTTTGGTGGCCTATGGGAAGCGGCAGTTAAGACGGCCAAGTATCACTTCTACCGTGCGATAGGCAGCTCGGTTCTTGGATTTGACGAACTGCGGACGTTGTTATGCCACATCACGGCTGTAATTAATTCAAGACCCTTAGTCTCCATTTCAGAGAGCCCTGCCGATCTTGATGTTTTAACTCCAGCGCATTTCTTGAATGGTGGCCCTCCTGCTTCGTTTGCTGAGCCAGACATAACACGGCTTAAGTTCGATCGTTTGGATGGCTAGCAGCGCGTTTCATACCTGCAGCAGCTCTTCTGGTCCCGGTGGAAGGAGGAGTACATCACTTCGCTACAGCAACGCTCAAAATGGCGCACTGATAAGCCCAGTTTGGCAGTCGCCGATATGGTCCTTGTCAAGGACGAGAATCTTCCTCCCATGAAGTGGCCACTGGCGAGGGTGGTTGAGCTTGTACCAGGAAGAGATGGCATTTCCCGAGTCGCCGTGCTGAAGACATCATCGGGACTTATAAAACGAGCCGTCAACAAATTGTGTCTGCTGCCCCTTAAGGATGCTGTTGAAGGACAGGGTTTCAACGGGGGGAGTATGTCGGGTCAAGCAGCATAAACCAAAACCATAATGTAAATGCACATCTCGATGTCAACTATTGCCCACTGTAAAATATTTTGTTACCGCATATGCCTACGCATGGCAGCGGCTTTCGTTCGCATACTTATGTACATATAAGCATTCTTTGTACTCGACTTAGCAGCAGCCCGATCTGCTCAATCTCTCTTATAATTGCACTCTCTCCCGCTCGGTAAGCGTTGCCTTATAGGGCACGGCAAGTACGCCGTCAGCCCTTGCATTCAGTCTGGAGCGAATACTCGAAACCAACGCATCATCTCTCGTCGTCTACGCCTATCTACATATATACATCTAGCTAAATAAAGCTGGCATTAAATCGCCTATATACAACCAAAACCCAATTGCAATCGTTTTTTAAATCGCAACAGCTAGTGAAAAAGCTCACTAGCTAAACAAACACATTATCGTACTTAAAGTATAAGAGTCTTTACACATTCACGGAGATAAACACAAAACCAATCTATTCTAAGTAAAAGACATACATACATAAAGTATAGAGTTTATGACTGTTAGGGTGCGATCAACTCATGTCAACTCATTAACAAACACGACATCCCAAAGTCAAGTGCAATAAGCAATTACGACCCTAATCTAGTCCAAAAATACTGATGCTTGCATGCAATCAGTTGGTCACTCACAGCAGCGTTGAAGCCGATCCGTGGGTCTAGCGATTACAATAGAATACAAAAATGTTCCCATCCCACATTGTAAAATTACATATAAGGCCCGACGTTGATGAAATAAAACCAGATTGAATTTACAACTCAACTCACAAGTGTCTAGATTTTTCTTTTAAAGTCTAAACATCGTACTTAAAGAATAAGAGCCTACACATTCACGGAGATAAACACAAAACCAATATATTTTAAGTAAAAGACATACATGAAGTATAGAGTTTATGACTGTTAGGGTGCGATCAACTCATGTCAACTCATTAACTAACACGACATCCCAAAGTCAAGTGCAGTAAGCAATCAAGACCCTAATTTAGTTCAAAAATACTGCAATCAAATAATGCAATCAGTTGGTCACTCACAGCAGCGTTGCAGCCGATCTGTAGGTCTGGTGATAGGAATAGAATACAAAATTGTCCCCATCCCACATTATAAAATTACATATAAGGCCCGACGTTGATGAAATAAAACCAGATTGAATTTACAACTCAACTCACAAGTGTCTAAATTTTTCTTTAAAGTATAAACACAGTACTTATGAAATATGTGCTTACAGGGTGTCTCTTCAGCTTCCCTCTCCGGACTGGTATCACTACAAATGGTGCATGCTACTGGTTCGTCTGAGCCGGATAATCTCAAGTATTCTACGCTCCGTCTCACCGCCATCTCAAAGGCATAATAAAAGTTTGCTATACTCTCTAATGAAGACGAGAAAATTGCAATCAGCTTTGGGGTTTGAAACAACAACGTTAATAATAAACGAAATTCTATTAGTTATCGATATCAAGATTTAACAAGATTTAACAAGATTCGACAAGATTTAACAAGAGGGACTTTCCTCAAGCCTTTGCTCCGCAGCGATATTTAAATAGGAGTATGACACATCTCAAAATCCGTGTACGAAATCTATAAAAACAAGGTGAATATTTTGTCTGACTGAAAGAGTAACAGACCGAAAATCTCCTATCTGAGCAATCTCAATTCCAGCCAGAAAGATGCAAATTTTCCAAATATCTATTACGCGGCATAGAACTGACTTGAATCAGAACTAAGATTCCTGCACAATGAGATACTAGACCATGGAATTGATTCCACATGTAGTACGTGATTTTTCATGTCGAAAAGAAACTACTAAATAAATCAATAAATTGGAACTATCCTATCTCCTAGTCTGGCTTCGAGTCGAATACCATCAGAATGCCAGCAATTCCGAGTAAAATTGAGAGTACCATCTGTACTGTACCATCTGAATCTAAAGTCAAAATATATGGGTGGTGACTGGTCTGGGAGAAGGATTGGGAAGGGTTCAGGGAGGAAGCAAGGGGCATGTATACTGTGAACTGTACGTATACACATCTTCGGTCCCCACGTTGGTTTCGGCCACCTTATATGGGCCACCTTTTCGGGTCCCACGTTGGGCGCCATTTAATATTTAACAAACACGGTCGGAGTCGTTTCGGCATGCACCCTCTGTCTACTAGTTGGACGCCCTGCTCAGGGAGATTGGCGTGCATTCAGTGCGGCCTAGACAACCAGGCAATACGGGAACGGACTGAAATGCAACACACCCCCATTCTGTTGGAGAACCGGTGTGTTCTGGTTCTCCTTCTGTACCCACCCTACCTGTAGAACTCAATCGAGCCTACCCAAAACATTGCTGCGCCGCGAAGTACTTGAGGTTCCCTCAATAATAAGAAGTTAGTTCATGTTGATCTATTCATATAATTCAGGAAAGATATCAATATTCTAGGAGCTAACAAGAGTAGGTAATGCTTTGACTAAGTGTTGGAGTAGGTTAAGAGAGGAGCGGGCGCCCAAAGAGTCGCTCCATCTTCGGGTGACCCGCAAGCCGATCTGCACGATTGCCGACGGCGAATTGGGTTGCGGGCGGCCGACGGTGGGTCGCGAAAAGAGTGGAATGGGACGGCACTTCACTTGTCGATGTACGCCCAAAGCCACTGCAGTCGTTTGTTGAATAAACCATTAACTTACAAAAAACCGCGTCTTTATTTAGTTTGAAAATTGTTTGAAATCTAAAAACTAGTAGATTTTTCATTGGCGCCCGAGCAGGGACTTCGGTTTTTTGTGTTTTAAACTTGTTTCGCTCAATAGTGGCTTAGGCTTCGCGTGTGGAAAAATTAAAAAGAAGTTGCTGATTCGGACCTTGCCACAGACGTGCCCTTTTGGACCCTCGCCATTTTGGACGCTGCCGAATTCGACGTGCTGATGGACGCCAAAACCGGAAGATTACTTTCTATAGATTCGCTAGAAAGTCTACAGGTATTCTGTGCCAAAAATTGAGCATCACCGGTTGAGTTTCGTTGTGTCGCTGTAAATTGCTCGCTCGTCCAACCAAAACGATCAACTAAAGTGATCCACATATGTGCGTGTGTATGTGCTAACAGTCATACACAGAGAACACAGCTCAATTTCTGGCACCTTCCTTATTTTATACCTTATTTGGCCAAATCAATGTACATAAAGTGAAAGTGTCGCAGTTATACGTGTGTACAAATTACATAAGTTCGGTAGAATTGTCCGAACATACCTACGCCATACATACATACGTATACGCATGCTGACCATCACTTAATGTGCATAACCAAAACGGCAACATATGTACATATTTAACATTTAAACCTTTATATAAACATATAAACCATCTATTGCATTCTCATAATATTGGTCGTGTGTTTGTGCAGTCGCAAAACGTCGCAGTGTCTTTCGGTTGTCCGCTTTCGACTTAACCGCTACGTACAATACGCATACATATATACATACGTATATACGTACAGACATCGGCTTGCAATTGCACATACACGCAACGCTTGGTAAAGGTTCTTGGGCATCAGCGGCTGATATTTCGTGCGTTCGTTAACCTTGCTCGCTCTGTGCTTGCATCGGTTATACATATATATTAGTTTGTGTGTGCGTGCGCTCGCTTGCTCTCTTCTCCCCCGTTTTGGCATACCGTACAGGTCAGGCTTGGGTCGAGCGCCTGCATTACTTTCGTCTTGTGCGTTCGCTCGCGCCAGATTCTCTCACCTACTCTTTGATCCCCCACACCCCGCATTCTATCTCTGTTGCCCACAAAGTGGCAGCAGCGAGCATAGGGCTTGCTTACTTTCGGTCGCTTGGACCACTTTCGTTTGTTTGTTCACATATTGCGCCAGGGCGTGTGTGTGTTTGGGTAAGCAAGCTTGGCGTTTCTCGGTACATAGCTGCAGTGCTTGTGCGAGGGTAGCTTGAAAAGTTTGGCGAACTTTGGGTACGGTATTGAAGATAGTTCCTGTTTCTCATTTCAACTATGTCTGAGTCCGATAGGCCAACTTTAGAACGGCCAACAGCTGAACGGCCAACAGCTGAACGGCCAACAGTTCCTAAAACCAATACGAAGTTGGCATTGTGTCAGCAAAGGTTTGACAAAGTCAGTGCTGACATTGCGCGCGTGCAAACAGCCTTTAGATTGAAGCAAATTTCATCGGACAAAACCGAATTAGCTTGTCGCCTAGAGCTTTTAGAGGGTTATATCGATAAGGCTATGAACCTACAGGCAGAGCTGGACATTTTATGTCCAACCAATGAAAGTAGAGGACCGTTGGAGGATCTTTGTGTCGTCACGAAAGCATTGTTTATGAATGCAATCAAACCAAGATCCGACACACACATGCAGCATGACTGCTCAGTAAATCCACGTTTCGACACACACATGCAGCATGACTGCTCACTGAATTCGAGCCAGCGATCGCAGCTGCCGAAAATGCGTTTGCCAAAGTTTAGTGGCAAACATTCGGAATATAAAAACTTCATGTGCCTGTTCCAAAGCCTCATTGACGACGATGCTTCTTTGACAAACGTAGAAAAGTTTAATCATCTCGTTTCATGTTTGTCAGATGAAGCATTAGGTGTAGTTAAGCCATTTCAAATGACAGACTGTAATTATCCTAAGGCCCTTGCCAGTCTGAAGTCAGTGTACGACAATAAATGTCTGATATTCTTTGATACGGTTGCGCAATTATTCGATTTGCCAACCATGATCAAGCCATCTGCATCGAGTTTAAGATCGATGATAGACACGGTGTCTGCGATATACTCATCGCTGTCGTCTGTAGGTGACGACAAAGATATTGCGAATGCAATTATCATTCACATGGTCATGCCAAAGGTCGACCATGTGACCAAATCTCGTTTTGAGGAGCAGCTTGACTACGATAAGCTGCCTTCTTGGGAAGACTGTGACAAACAGCTGAATAGAAGGTATCAGTACCTGGCAGCAGAAGAGTCAACTCGTGACAAGTCAAGGTTGCGTAACGAGGTGAGGAAGCCTCAACGGAAATCGTCCTTTGCCTGTGCTAATGCAGGTCAAAAGTCGTCGTCTGCATGCACCTATTGCAGGTCTGCAGACCACAGTATATATTCTTGTCCGTCGTTTAGTGCCATTTCCGTCATGCAACGTTTTGAGTATGCTAAAACCCAAAAACTGTGTCTCAATTGTTTGACCACGGGACATACAGTATCGAGTTGCAAGGCGGCGAAGTGTCGAGTGTGCTCAAAGCCTCACCATTCGCTTCTTCATCGGTACACTGCATCAGTGCAAGGTGAAGCAGCGGCACTTCAAGCCTCAACGTCGGAGGCATACGTAGGTCACGTGCTCAATGCGGATCAAGTCGTTCTGGCTACTGCGATCGTAAACATCAAAGATAGATTCGGACAGTTGCATCCAGCAAGAGCTTTGCTCGATAGTGGCTCTCAAAAAAATTTGATGTCTGAGAGCCTAGCACAGAGGCTTCGGCTTAAGCGTGAGCCAGCTTCCCTTGCTATCGCTATGGTGGGTGGTGCAACCACCGATAGTAAAACGAAGGTTTGTGCATCGATACATTCTCGTCTGAATTCCCACACATTTTCCGCTGAGTGTTGGGTACTAAAGTCAATTTCCACATCTCAGCCTGGGCAATCACTTTCCACATCGAGCTGGAAAATCCCAAAAAATATTCAATTGGCAGATCCCGAATTCAATAGGCCGGCTAAGGTGGATGTTCTCTTGGGAGCTGAAATGTTTTATGGGCTATTGTGCGTTGGGCAAATTAAATTACATTCCGAGCTGCCCATTATGCAAAAGACATTGCTCGGTTGGATTGTTGCAGGCAAATGTACTGGACAGGCGCCTCGGCAACAGTGTAATGAGAGTTCGGTAGCTCAAGTGTATAGTTGTTCTCTCGACTCATTAGTAAACCGTTTTTGGGAATTGGATCAATGTCCAATTGAGTCGAAGGCTGTCCGCCAAACGGCTGAACAACAGGCCTGTGAGTTGTACTTCGCAAAAACGGTACAACGATTGTCTTCCGGTCGCTTTCAAGTCAAACTTCCATTTAAGACCGACCCTAAAGTTCTTGGCCTGTCCTTTCAAACTGCTGAAAGGCGTTTTTTGCAACTTGAGCGCAAACTGTCAAAGAGTGTCAAACTGACACTCTCAAAACTATGTACCATGACTTCATGAAAGAGTATTTGGATTTGGGACATATGTCCATTCTGAAGTCTGCTCCTCTAGAACAGCATTATTATATTCCTCATCAATGCGTTCTCAGACCTGAGAGTACCTCAACCAAACTTCGTGTTGTGTTCGATGCTTCCAGCAAAACATCAACAGCAGTTTCACTGAACGAAACACTAATGGTGGGGCCAACTATTCAGAGGGAGTTGTATTCAACATTGGTCAACTTTCGGTTGAACAAATACGCCGTAACTGCTGACATTTCGAAAATGTACAGGCAGATAAATGTTTCTGAGGAAGACAGAGACTTCCAACTTGTCTTGTGGAGAGAAAACCCTTCACAAAACATACAGGCGTACAGGTTGAATACTGTTACATACGGTACAGCGTTAGCACCCTTTTTGGCTGTACGTTGTTTGTTCGAATTGGCAAATAGTTTCGCACAATCACATCCCATTGGTGCGGAAGTGATTCGCAATTGTTTTTATGTCGACGATATGCTGGCAGGTGCAGACAGTTTAAAAGAACTGGACACAATTTGCAGCCAGGTTCGGGATATTTTGAATTCAGGAGGATTTCCATTGGCCAAGTGGGCTTCCAATTGCCCGACTCAATCTGGAAAGAATGAGGAAATCAGCATTAAGATTGATGAGCAAAGCTCAGTCAAAACGCTTGGAATGCGCTGGGCACCTCAAGATGATGTATTTAAGTACCATCTGGACGTGGATAGTTTTGCCTCCCTGAAACCAACAAAACGCAATATATTGTCGATAGCCTCTCGTTTGTTTGACCCTCTTGGTTTGTTGTGTCCAATTGTCACTAAGGCAAAAATGCTATTGCAGGACTTATGGAGGCTAAAGGTAGATTGGGATGAGGCTATTCTTATGAGCCTACACACTGCGTGGAATAAGTTCACCACTACCTTGCGGGATTTGCACAAAATTTCAATCCCTCGCTACGTATGTTTGACGCTGTACAAAGGGGTGCAAATTCACGGCTTTGCTGACGCATCCAGTCACGCCTACGGTTGCTGTATATACGTACGAACGTGCAACGACGAAGACGTTCGCGTGTCATTGCTCACGGCAAAGTCGAGGGTAGCTCCGCTGAGCGTAAAAACAATACCCCGGTTAGAGCTTTGTGCAGCACTGTTACTGGCCAAACTCTGGCAACAAGTGTCGACCACAATGACCAAATTCACGATAGAAAGCGTAAATTTCTGGTCAGATTCGCAGGTCACGCTATATTGGTTGCAGCGTGATTCGGGTACGTTGGGTACATTCGTCGCGAATCGGGTCGCAGAATGCCAAGAATTGTCAACTGGAGTCGTATGGCGTCACGTTCCAACGGATGCTAATCCAGCAGACTTGGTTTCAAGGGGAACAGATGTTGACGACATTGTGAGCTCCTTGTGGTTCAATGGGCCAAGCTTTTTAATGGCAGAAAAGGATCGATGGCCTCAACTTCATCAGTTCGAGATAGCGTCAGAAGTGAAAACTTCTGAAGATAAGAAAAGTGCAGTGGTATGTGCGCTTGGGGTACCTGATGCTGAATCTAATTGCATTGTGCAATTAATCAACCGGCAATCGAGGTTTTCTAAGTTGGTCCGCATAATGGCCTACGTGCTTCGATTCTGTTTCAAGCAGCTTAGAGGTGATTCGCATCTTGTATCTGCGGCAGAAGGGAACATTGCGTTTTTAAAGCTGATCGCAGTCGTACAAAGCACAACATATAGCGCTGAGTATAGGTTATTGGAAAAATCGGCGGCATTAGCTCCGATGCTGCAGTCATTAAATCCATTTGTCCACGAGTTTGATGAAAATGGCATCAAATTTAAGTTAATTCGAGTAGGAGGGCGCTTGCTACACGGCCCTATCGCATACGACGCCAAATTCCCTCTGTTGCTACCAAAGGGATCTGAATTGGTCAGCCTTTTGGTCAGGCATTTGCACCTTAGGCACTACCATGCTGGTGCAAAGGTTCTTGTGGGATTGCTGAGGCAGCAGGTTTGGGTGATCAATGCCCGAAGCGTCTGTACAGCGCATGTTAGAAGATGCGTACACTGTTTTCGCTACAAGCCAAAGTTGTTGGGGCAAATAATGGGAAATTTGCCAGCTGACCGCCTTCGTGAGGGTCGGCCGTTCAGAGTATCTGGCGTAGATTTCTGTGGGCCATTCTACGTGAGCTATAGAATTAGAGGTAGACCACCCGTTAAAATGTACGTTGCCGTTTTTGTTTGTTGCGCCTCAAAAGCAGTCCATCTGGAACTTGTATCAGACCTTTCAACTGACGCTTTTCTAAATGTATTTAAAAGGTTCGTTGGGAGACGAGGGCTGCCGGAGAAGATGGTCAGCGACAACGCGACGAATTTCTTGGGAGCGAGCAATGTGCTGAGGGAGCTCCACGCGGCGTTTCTACGGAGCAAGGAGGAACTCCAGGACTACGCAGCGGAGAGAGCGGTGACCTGGTGCTTTATCCCTCCGAGGGCACCACACTTCGGGGGACTGTGGGAAGCAGCAGTCAAGGCAGCCAAACACAGGCTGGTGCGAGGGGCAGGCGACGCCAACCTCACGCCAGACGAACTGAGCACACACCTGGTGGAGGTCGAAGCGCTGCTCAACTCCAGGCCCCTCGTGGCGGACACCAGCGATCCGAACGACGGGGAGGCCATCAGACCAGGGCACTTGCTCATCGGCCAACCTCTGCTGGGCCTGCCGCACGGATCCACGCCCGGAGAGCCCAACAACAAGCCCGCACCCGGATACTTGAAGCGGTGGCGACTGTTGTTGGAGCTCAAACTGCGCTTCTGGCGCAAGTGGTCCAGCGACTACCTCCTCAGCCTGCAGCAGCGAGCCCAGTGGAGCAGAGGCGAGGCCAATCTGGCCGAAGGGACGGTCGTGCTGGTGCACGACGACAACACCCCCCGCAACGATGGACAACGGGGCGCGTAACGCGCGCAATACCTGGAGAGGACGGCAAGGTGCGGGTGGCCGAAGTACGAACGCCAGCCGGCGTTATTAAACGGCCAGTCCACAAGTTGGCACCACTTCCAACGTGCTGAAGACCGGAGCTCTTCAGCGGGGCCGGAATGTTGGAGTAGGTTAAGAGAGGAGCGGGCGCCCAAAGAGTCGCTCCATCTTCGGGTGACCCGCAAGCCGATCTGCACGATTGCCGACGGCGAATTGGGTTGCGGGCGGCCGACGGTGGGTCGCGAAAAGAGTGGAATGGGACGGCACTTCACTTGTCGATGTACGCCCAAAGCCACTGCAGTCGTTTGTTGAATAAACCATTAACTTACAAAAAACCGCGTCTTTATTTAGTTTGAAAATTGTTTGAAATCTAAAAACTAGTAGATTTTTCACTAAGTTCGATAATTCCTTAAATGAAAATTAGCTATGATGGCTTAGACATGCAATGTTAACATAAGTTTGTATGACATAAAGAGCTTGATTGACTTAACCCTCTACTGCATGAGCATAGAAATAATAAAGGAACAAATTTTTTGAATGTAATTATGTGTTTATTTAGGCCAAAATAATATATATTTGGACTTTTTTTTTGTTTTGGGGGGGCATAGTTTGGGGTGGGGGAAATGGGGCCATATATGGCTTTGTATGCATTAAGCTGATTCCAGAGTTTGCCATATATGGCTCTGTATGCATGTATGCATTACTTCATGTGAAAGTTGGTGAAACAGTTTCTTTTGTCGTTGTAGCATAGAAATACATTGCATTTCTCACAAAAGGTGTATGAGCGGAAAGAACAATCGTTTTTGCAGAGTTGCCTTTGCTTTTTCCAGGTGGGAAAATTCCCAATATGGTCCTCCCGAACAGAATTCAATGGAATTTCCTGGTGCTTTCGTCTTTTGCTGGTAGTAGGAGAACCTTCCCTACTTGTACACGGGGATGAAGTTGGAGTCATCGCAGGTCGTCCGCGCTTCTTTACTTTCCCCTTTCCCTTTCGAAGAGTGGCATATACTGATCTGACTTACGACGCCATAGAATCCATGAATTCACTACGCACATATCAATCATGTGAAAAAATATTTTCTTATACCATTTTCTTGAGCGCAATTGAATTCTATAAAGTCCAAGTAAAGAATCCAGTAAGTCAACGCCACCCATATAATTATTGTAAACATCAACTGCCTTAGGAGAGTTGATTTCTACGTACTTTTTGTCTTTATTACTGAATCGTTTTTTTGTTGTAACAGGATTGCTTCCCACGTAACTAGAAAGAATGTTGACTACTTTACTGCATATAGAGCCATATATGGCGTCCACAGTTTTTTGCATAGAATAGTATATGTGATGCTCACCTATAGTCAAAATCTATTTTTTATGAACGAAAACTTTATATTCTCTTAGAAAAAAAATACTTTTCAGTGATAAAACTGATTTTTAGTGCAGTAATTTTAATTTTTATTTCACCACAATTCACTTTCGTTCGTCTGCTTGAGACGCGAGCAAAAAACTGATTGAAACTTGAGATAATGCAACACAAAGAAGTTCTGAGTATAGACATCTAACAGAAAATAGTTGAAAGATAATAAGTGATAGCAAACGGCTTAGTATATGTACCGTTTTATTGCAAAAAAAAATTATTGAAAGTGAGAAGCCATATATGGCTTTGTATGCGGTAGAGGGTTAAGAAACTAGAAGGAATTCATAAATATGCCACACGTCACTATCGCCATGCACCGGGATTATCTAATTGACTTTCATAAAGCTACGGCAAAGATCAACCTGTTGCATAACGATCGTTTACCGGGGCCTCAACAAGGCAATTTAGCTCGATCAGTTTTGCACTACAGTTTATTGTTGCGTCACTCATACATCAACTTTGGCGGCTACTTACGACCTTTTTGTATTACTAGTCCATCGGTGTCAGCAGGCCTGATGACTCAAATGACTGAAGGCGATAATTTAAAATTGGGTAAAGCAACAGAACAAACGCAAAACTATAAGAGAGTTTAAAAGTAATACAAGTATGGTGATACAGCATATCTAATTTATATAATATTCAAACTCATGTCGATACAAGGTTATCTATCAAGACTGTAGTAGCCTTGGTTGTAGGTCCGGGTGATGTGGTCCCGCCACGGGATGGGTATCACGAGAACTGGCACGTGCTTCGAGGTTAAGTCAACCAATGCCACTTTTGGCCCTTAGTGTTGGCCGTCCTTCATCTCGGATCTTGCCAATGATGATGACAAGACTGCAGTATTCTCGGTCGTGTATCCAAGGGGAATGGTCTAAGACCGAGACACGTGGCACGGGAGCCTGCAGGAGCTTTGAGGTTATGTGACTCACTGCCTCGCGTAGCACTCTTGTGTCTGCCCGTCCGCTAATTCTGATCTTGTCAGGCGATCTAGAGAGGGGCTATGATCAGAGAGAGCGCACCCACGAACAACCATGTACTACTCACGCTATCCAGGTGACAAGGTGTTAAGGGCAACGTAAAAGAGTTGTCCGGTGATGGCGCTGTGGCCCGTGCGTGCGTGCAGTTGTGAGTTCTGCTACACACACCTGGTCCAGGCACAAACTTTGCACACTCACTGTTGCATCAATCACCACCGGCACCGCTAACAATACGCAATGCTGGGTTCTCGAAAATGTGAAATTCCAAGGGAAATTATTCTGGCACTGAGTACACGCAGTCGCACAGGTGTGGCAGATCAGTTACTTGAGAGCTGAAAGGGTTGAAGTTCCATCCGGATTTCCAACCTCTCCCAGATTATGTAACTGGTGAAAATTTTCCAGACGTGGTATGCCGAAATGAGTTTCCGTGAATTTTTGTAACCATACTTCACTTGGCCGTGGCTTGCAGAAGAATAAAATTCAAGCTCAGATTGCAAGTCCCATGAGTTTTGAACTTAAAGATCGCTTTGATCATGGCACGCTTAGAGAAGAGCTTCCCTTGCAAAAGGTTGAGCGCAAAGCTCATGAGCATAGAGTGGAAGAGAAAAATTCCCGAGCTTTGATCTTGGAAAGCTTTTACCAGAACAGTCTGCATGTGTGTGCACACAATCCTAACTTCTCCCACCCTTACATACTCAGACACCCCTTTCGATGTAATTATCCCTCATAGAGACGAGTAGAGTGAGGGACCCCCAGGCCCAGAAGGGGCCATAAGCATCTTCACAGATGGGTCAAAGCTGAACAACAGGGTCGGAGGAGGAATATACTCCAAACAGCTAAATATTAGGCAGTCCTTTAGGCTTCCTGATCACTGTAGCGTCTTCCAAGCGGAGGTCATTGCAATTAAACTGCCTTCAGGAAACTACCGCCATGGTAACCCGAATAAATATATATAGTGATAGCCAAGCTGCAATCAAATCGCTTAATGCGATCTCCGCGAACTTGGCCACCGTTGTAGATTGCTGCAAATCTCTTCACGAGAAGGCTTAGCAATTTGTTATCAGCCTTATATGGGTCCCGGGCCACCGGGACATCGAAGGCAACTGTGTTGCAGACGAGCTGGCCAGACTTCTCAAGATAAGGAGGATACTCGTATACCGATGGCCACATGTAGGCCCATAATATAGGAGCAATATAAGCAACTAATAGACAACAAGTGGCAATCAGTACCACGTTGTCGAATAACTCGGCAAACATGGCCAACCATAGATAGGAATATATCAGACATTTCGGTAATGTCCACCATATTTCCCAGAAAGATAGCTAACTTTATAAGAGCTGTTGGCTGGGATAACTGTTGACACAAACGATCATGGAGGCACTGAAGCTCCTTCGAACAGCCTTAACGGCTTCACTGACAACAACAACTGTAAACATTTACAGCGACAGCCAAGCTGCGATCAAGTCACTTCACGCGATTTCTTCGAACTCGGCCCCAGTGGCAAATTGCCGCAAATTTCTATACGAGATGGCCCAACAATTTGCCATCAGCCTTATTTGGGTACCGGGATACCGGGACATCGAAGGTAACTGCAAGGCAAGCGAGCTGGCCAGACTTGGCATCACAATACCCCTTCTCCAAGATAAGGAGGATATTTGCATGCCAATGGCCACCTGTAGGCTTATCATAAAAGAGCTATATAAGCGACGAGCAGACAATGCGTGGCGGCTAGCACCACTGTCGCATAACCCGGCAAACATGGCCGACCATTGACAGGAAGCGCACACTAGAGCTATGTAGGCTCGGCAGGAAAAGGTGCAGCGTCGTCATCCGCTCCCTCACGGGGCACTGGCTGATAGGCTCCCACGCTAACAGGCTGGGAGCCCCATACAATGATTTCTGCCGTAGCTGTACAGATGAGGAGGAGGAGGAAACGGTGGAACACCTGTTCTGCTCCTGTCCAGCTCTCAGCAGGAGAAGGCTACAATACCTGGGCATGCCCTATGTCTCAGACATTTCGGAAACGTCCAAGATCTGTCCCAGAATGATTGCAAACTACATAAGAGCGTCTGGATGGGATAACTGCTGATATGTTCAGGTCTCATGAGATGGATATGGGGAACACCTCCCGCGGTATCACAACGGGCCGAAACCGGCCCAAGTGTGACTGACTCCTGTGGAGCTTGACAGCCGCCTTAACCTAACCTAACCTATATGAGCTGTAGGCTGGGATAGCTGTTGACATTTAGGTCTCACGATGTAAAAATAGGGGAGATTCCCTGCGGTACTACAACGGGCCGGAAATAGCCTAAGTGTGCTGGGCTCCCAGTAAGCCTGGCAGCCAATATCACCTAACCTAACCTACCCCTCCTATTAGATTGATAGTCTTTCGGTTTCGCTTCGCTTCTCTTAAACATTACAGGAACTGTAACGAACCCCAAGGCGCCGTTACATTTCACCACGCCGCACCGGCAATTGAGGAGTAATAAGTTTGAGTTTAAGAGTTACCTTTGTCTAAAAATAAACTACCTTCTACAATACACGAAAACTCTCCGAACCACCCACTTTTCTCCCATCACACGCGCGCCGTTCGGCCACGTGACTACCCCTCCTACACCCATCCATAACTCTCCTACCAATACCTCAACTGTGACCCAAAAACTTTCCCCCCCACTAAGGTTCGATGCGACGGTTTTTATTTTCGACAAAAGAAATTGCCCATCGGCGCACCGTCAGCATATATCCCCCCACCCATAATATTAAGCTAGCTAGTTCGATCCGCGGATGCTAGGTTCCGAGCGTTCTAGCGAAAGAAGTGCAAGACACTTACTCGGGAACCCGGCCGCGAGATAGACGTTGCTCCGCGCAGCAGCTTACAATAAAATTATATACGCCGTACGCCGTACAATTATCCAGTGTCCAATAAATGAGCATTTTAACAAAAATAAACCCATCGAGTAAGTCTATTTTCCGGGTGAGAGCTGCGACATCAATTCGCAACCAAGAATATCGCGGCAAGGGTCAATCCAATCCTCAAATTACTCCTGATCCTCTGAAAGGTCCCACGAGTGTGACAACGCCTCGTATTCCTTATATTTCTCGACCACACGAGTGTGACAACGCCTCGTATTCCTCATCCTTCTCGACCCCACGAGTGTAACAACGCCTCGTGCCCTTCACTATCTTCTCGATCCAACTCATACGGGCACGGTTAAGCCTCATTCTCCTCCACTCTTGTTTCTATCCTACTTAGGGCCGACCCCGTTTCCTGTAGAGGTTCCTGCAAACTACAAATTTCTTGTAGTAGGATCCTGGAGAAGACTGAGCTTACCTCAGCCTGAAATAGGAGCATTACAAGTGGCGCCCGAGCAGGGACCTGTAGGAAACTTTAGCAAGGGGTGTGGATTAAAAACCCACGGCCACTAAAATCTAAGGCATAGGCTGGACCGATCCATCTTACTATCTCCGCGTACCCTCGAACTCAAACTCCGAGCGCGATAAAACAGTATTGCGCCGCGTAAAGCCTCGACGAAAACCCCACAACTCCAACGGTGCGGGTCGCGTTATCGACATAAATACACACGGAGTGTTGGTTCGCATAAGGGACGATCCCTTTCATAATACGCGAGTGACTCCAAAAGGTAAAAAAGGAAAACACAAAAACATACGCTACCATGGATCCCAACACTGAGAAAACTTCAGGTGAGTACTACTCAGGGGAGTTTGTCGCTAATCCAGGGGTAGGCACCGGCTGGGTCCACAAGCGCCGACGAGAAGAGTTAGAAAGGTTCGCGGTGGAATTCGGGTTCAGCAGTGAGGGCACTGTCGATGACATGCGGAGAAGCTTCGCCGCATTGTTTGAGGGGACCCTCGAACAGGAAGCCTGGGTTCGACTCGCCGAGCTCGAACGACAATATGCCAAGTCCCCAGCGCGATCCAAGTAACCTCAACCGAGTACTTCCACACAGGCGGAAGGGCGTACGGAGGAACCCAAGCTCTGGTTAAAAGTCCCCGAAAACCCAGAAAATCAAACCAGCGTTCCCTCCAGCGTCGGGATAGTGGCCGAGCCACCAAGACCTACGTCTCCAGAACAACGTACTCCAGCCGCGAGAAGAATCCGACCTGCGAGCGAGGGACCCCGCGCGGGAAGCGAACCCGCAGGGGGATACCAATGTAGCCACGCCGCCCAAATGGCGGAACGCATACGGAAGTGGGGGATCCAGTTCAACGGACAGGACGATCCGCTGTCATTCATCGACCTTCTCGAAGAGCGCGCGCTTTCATACGGGGTAGACATGAACCATTTACCCCGCGCCATGGCAGAAATCCTCACGGAAAGAGCCAGTCGCTGGTTCCGGACCAGCCGACTACAAAGCGTCCCATGGGCCGATTTCCGCAGTGAATTCCTGGCGTTCTTCTTGCCACCGCAGTATTTTGAACAATTGGAGGATCAGATTCAGGACCGCAAGCTAGCGGTAGGCGAACCCTTTAAAGACTTCGTTATCGAGCACCGGTTACTCATGCACCATGCCGGATACGACACCACCAAGGAACTCTACAGGATCTACGACAACATTTTGCCGGCGTACCAACTGTACGTGCGGAGACACGAACTACGAAGCTTGACGCAGCTTACGGCATTAGCCACGGAGTTCGAGAGCATCCAGGAACGGAATGCACCGGTAATTCCCCTCCCCCCGCGGAACATGCCGCGCTACACTAGGCCGGCGGCGAATCAGCCGAATCAACCTTCCCCCAAGGAAGGTGAATCCAACCGGACACCGTTCCGGAGACCCCCGTGGGACTCAACCGAACTAGCAAGGAGACTACCTATGAACCGAAGCAACGCTCCGGCTCAGGAAGTCGCGCATCGCATGGTAACCACCCCCATCGTGAATCCGCGCATGGCATGCCGCCGCTGTGGCGAAACTGGCCACGCTTCTTCGAACTGCACCAACCCTTCGATTCTGTTCTGCTGGGAATGCGGTAAGCGCGGGTACGGACGATCAAGTGTTGTCGGCGGGACACGTCGGTAAACGACACGCGTCCTCGAATGACACGGGAACAGTCGGGAACGACGCCCTCCCAAACCCGGAACTAGCTAAACCCCTACACCTACACGATGGCCGGATAGTGGCGAGAGTGACCATAGGAGGACAAGACGCGGAGGCCACTATTGACACCGGGGCGTCCCGGAGCTTCATCAGTGCTGACCCCGCCCGACAACTGGACAATAACATCTTCGGGAGGCATGCGTGCAGATCCGACTGGCCGACGGCTCAGTGCGCGAGATCACGCAAATCCTCCTGGCTTACATCCGGTTAGACAGACGGGAAGTCCAGATACCTCTCCTAGTCTTACCCAACATGTTGGAACAAGTCATTGTGGGTCTGGATTTCTTATGCGCGATCGAAACAACGATCAAATGCGGCACCACCCTCCTACAACTCCGAAGCCGTCGCCCCATGTCAAACCCCCCCGTGGTCACTGCAAGTCAAGTTCCCACCACAGGAACGGAAAAACCGAGATCCAGGGCAGCCCCGGAAAACTCGCGTACGAGGAAAACTACGACGGACACCATGTCCAAACAACGAGCGCCCAGCAAAAATTTTAAGGCCCCAACGGAACGCACGATTCCCAGGCCAAATACGAAAAGCACAAACCTTAGGCCCGCCACGGAACGCACGATTCCTAGGCCAACGATAGGTGACACGAGCTCCCACGCAGCGGCGCAGAATGTAAGGAGATCAACCGAAGCCCACGGCGCGGTAATCCTCATAAAGACTAAGGAAACCAGAGCTGCCTCCCCACAGGCAATCGTTTCTTTACAACCGAGGTCTTCGGCTGACGACCATGCGCCCAGACGGGTGATCGACGTAGACACCGGGGTCAACAATAGCATCCACGCTATCCCCCCAACACAAATGACTCCTCAACTAGCGTCCCAACCCCTGGCCCAGGTACCCAACCAAGCCCCCGCAAGCACCCCTTCTCTAAACGATACCACCCCAGTCGTCGCCAACATGAGGGAACACCCTCGAGGGGCGGAACCACCGAGCGCGTTCGACACGACCCTCCTGCCGGAAGACCCGAATCGAGCTTTCAGCTTAGAGAGGGACGAACAACTTGAAGACGAGCCAGAACGAACCAACGATCCCTGGCCACCAGAACTCGCGTCACAGATCCAGGAATTCCTGCATGAGGAACTGCCGAAGTTCGAAAAGCTTTAAGGTACCACAGACCTAACGGAGCACACCATCGTCATGGGGGACAACCGGCCAATAAAACAGAGGTATTACCCCAAGAACCCCGCCATGAGGCGAATTATCGACGAGCAAGTCGACCAACTAATAGCCGAAGGACTCATCGAACCTTCTCGAAGCCCTCACAGCGTACCAATTGTTCTCGTGCGCAAAAAGAACGACAAATGGCGTATGTGCGTAGACTATCGCCAGCTCAACGAGCGCTCTATCCCGGACGCCTATCCATTACCGAGGATCAATTACATCCTAGAACGCCTGAAGAATGCGCGTTTTATCACCACACTAGACCTGAAGAATTGGTATTGGCAAATACCTATGGCCCTCGACAGTAGGGAGGCAACCGCTTTCACGGTGCCAGGAAGAGGTCTTTGGAAGGTAATGCCCTTCGGATTACACTCCGCAGGGGCAACGTTTCAACGGACGTTAGATACGGTCATCAGCGCAGATATGGAACCCTACGCATTCGCGTACTTAGATGACATTGTCATCATCGGGTAGGATTACACGGAACACCTCCGCAACGTAAAAGAGGTCTTCTCTCGACTTCTCAAGGCAAACCTGCGAATCAACGCAGAAAAATGTACTTTCTTCCAACGACGCATCAAATATTTGGGACACATGATCAGTGAGGAAGGTATCCATACCGACCCCGACAAGGTAGCCGCCGTAAGAGACTTGAGCCCGCCCACCAACTTGAAGGAACTCCGACAATGCATAGGGATGGCGTCATGGTACCGCATGTTTGTTCCCAATTTCGCCACTGTGGTCCAACCAATGTCACAACTGTTAAAGAAGGGACAAACATGGACATGGGAACAGGATCAACATGACGCCTTCGGAAAGCTAGAAGAGTTACTCCCTACCGCCCCGTACTCGCCTGCCCCGATTTCAACGTCAAATTCTCTTTACAAACGGACACCAGTAACGTAGGCGTGGGAGCAGTCCTCACCCAGGAGATTGAAGGGAAAGGGCGCGTCATCGCGTACGTCAGCCGACGACTCAACAAGGCGGAAGAGAACTACTCTGCCACTGACAAAGAATGCCTAGCCGTCATATGGGCAATACGTAAACTACGATGTTATCTAGAGGGCTACCGCTTTGACGTGGTAACTGACCATCTCGCGCTGAAATGGTTAAACACCCTGGAAAGTCCATACGGTAGAGTGGCACGTTGGGCACTCGAGCTACAACAATACCAATACGACGTGCATTATCGCGCCGGGAAACAAAACGTAGTGGCGGACGCACTGTCCAGGCAGCCCTTGGGAACACTCGCACGTGTCGAAGCGGAACCCGACAGTTGTCCCTGGCTTAAACGAAGGATACAACAAGTCCACGACGAGCCACAGAAATATCCGGACTACACCTACGAGATCGGTCAACTTTATCGAAATCTCGGCCACGGACCCGTCGAATTGGAGTCTTGGAAGCTCTGCGTCCCAAAAGATCGCCGGACGAGAATACTCCACGAATGCCACGATCAACCAACAGCTGGTCACCTCGGCATACGGAAGACCATCGCGAGGGTTTCCCAACGGTATTATTGGCCCGGGTTCTGTCGAGACGTAATACGTTACATTCGCAGCTGCGTAAGTTGTCAGAAGTTCAAGGCCATGCAACGCAAACCAGTGGGCAAGATGCTCACTCGCAAGGCGGAGGAGCCGTTTGTTACCTTGTGCGCAGATTTCGTCGGACCACTGCCACGGTCCAAACGAGGGAATACGATGCTGCTAGTATTTTTCGACACCTTCTCCAAGTGGGTCGAACTAATACCCCTCAAAAAGGCAACCACGGCTAACCTCGAGCGAGCGTTCCGCGAACGAATCCTCAGCAGTTTTGGGGTACCGAAATTATTCGTCTGCGATAACGGCACCCAGTTCAGCAGTCGCTCGTTCCGAACGTTCCTCCAAATCGCAGGCGTCAAACTGCAGCACACCGCTCCATATTGTCCCCAGGAAAATCCCACAGAAAGGGCGAACAGAACTGTGAAAACAATGATCGCCCAATTCATCGACGACCACCAGAACACGTGGGAAGAACTTCAGCCCTGCGTTCACGGAAAAGAGCCTAGGCTGCCCGGCGCTCTATAATCTCCGTCGCAGGCAATGGCGCCCTACGACCGGCTTATTGGTCCTCGTACGACAACACCACCTGTCAAATGCAGCCGAGGGTTTTGCAGCTAAACTGGCCTCAAAGTTTGACGGACCATACCGGGTAAAAGGTTTCCCGTCGCCAAACATCGTGAAATTACAACACACAAGCAGCCGGAAGCACAAGGTCGCCAATGTCAACGATCTGAAAGAGTTCAACGACCCCGAACTCGATAATCCAGCCGACGACACGGATGCAACGGCGGCAAAATACCGAGTTTGATCGGGGATCGACACCTATATTAATCGATGCCCTGGCCTTCGTCGATCAGTACGCCACTACCCACAGAACAGACCAGACCAAATCAACCAACTCAAAAGGAACAAAAAAAAAAATATCGAATTAAATAAAAATAAAACAATCAAAACCCAAAATTAAATTCCGACTCCTATCAAGGATAAATAAACCCCAAAGTGCATCAAGGACTACGAATCAAACTTAACCAACCGGAGTTAAAGGACAACAATAACCAAGGCAATTAAGAAAAAAACAATCACCTTTAATCCTGCCGCCGCCAACAATAATTCCCCCCACACCATGTCACCCCTGCTGGTCCTACTTACCCTAGTCACCTCTGCACAGGCCGCCGTAAAAGTAAATGACTACACCAACGCCGACTATATCCCGATCGTGGACGGAGACGCAGTAATCTGGGAGAAGCCAGGATACCTCCACCACACCACCAACGTCACTTCTTATGAGGTCTACGTCGCCCAGACCGAGCGCGCTGCTAAGATGTTCACGGACACCCGCCTGGCCCAAGTATTAGCAACCGACTTGGACCACATCCGCAATTTAATAGCCACGCTAAAAGTCCACCGTAGGGTAGCCAGGACCATAAACCTGCTCGGTACAGCGTTGAAAGTAGTAGCGGGAACGCCCGACTTCAATGACTGGGAGCAAATTAGGTTCAAACAAGCACAACTGATAGAATCCGAACACCGACAGGGGGAGATTAACTCAAAAATGCAAAACCGACTTAACGAACTGACGCACTTTTTCAACACGATCCAGAAGTCGGACGAGGCCGAAAAGGCCCAGATAGTAGAGACAGTCCTCGCCAAAAATAGAATAATCATAACGGACCTAGAAAGTCTTATCCTTGGGCTAACTTTAGCCAAAATAAACATGATCAGTCCGGCCCTCTTAGATGGCGCCGATATAAATGAATTCAACGAGCAACAGTTAGTCAACATAACCTTGGTGGAGCTATTAGAGGTCTCGAACATCAGCGTTTTCCAAACTCCCGACCTACTTCAATTTCTTATAAAGTTTCCTCAACCCAAATTAAATTGTAGGAAGTTGCTCATATTCCCGGTTCAACGCCACCACAGAATATTGGATTTCACTCAGGGAGACATAGTGGCGGACTGCGGTACACAGACCCTCAACATCGGGGCCTGTGAGACAACCGTCAGGGCTACGTTCTGCAAGGAACGAGGGGGAAGTACCTGCGCCCAACAAGTGGTAGCTGGGTCTATCGCACATTGTGCTACCCTACCAAGACACCTAGACCCTGTAACTATCGTCGACCACGGCACTCTCGTCATCAACGACGCGAACATGACCGTTGTTGATGATGCCGGGACCAGCCAAAAGATTTCAGGATCGTACTTAGTGACGTACTCCCACCGGGTCTCTCTTAACGGGACCTGGTACATTAACCACCTCGGCGACTCTAAGAGGAAAGCAGTGGTGTCCGCAATGACGCAAGTCAACATAACGGCCCACAAAGAAAAACTTAGTCTACCGTTTCTACGGGAACTAAGCATGAATAATCTCAATTAAATCGACAGACTAAACGAAATGCTGACGGTAAAAAGTACCGCTTCCTACCTCCTCACGCTCGCCGTAGCATTACCTCTCTGCTCCATTATATGGATATTATACCGCCGCCTTAAAATCCAAGGTGAACAAAATGCGTCCCAAGACGTAGAGGCCGTGTCGCCCCACCTTCCTACCGACGCCCACCCGGCCGAGTTATCGACACCAACCAGCGGTAAGGCCCCCATGTATGCCACCGTCGCCCCCCCTAAAATTCGGCGAACTCAAGTCCCCCGTACCTACCCCATACCTCGTCCACGGGAATACGGATCGGGTGACGAGTGAAGAAAGCAAACTGGACTCAGCAAAAAAAAATATAAACAAAAAAAATTTAAATATAATGCAAAAGCTTAAAAAACAAAAAAAAAAACATATACTTCTTATTCAATTCTTTTCCGCTTACACTTATACCTAAGTTCACGTAATCTACACTTGCTGACACTATATTTCTGTAACTGTGCCGACCTAAGGCATCGAACCCTTTAAAGCTCAGAAAACAAAAAAAAAACATATATTTCTTACTCAATTCTTTTCCGCTTGCACTTATACCTAAGTTTACGTAATCTACACTTGCTGACACTATATTTCTGTAACTGTGCCGACCTAAGGCATCGAACCCTTTAAAAGCCTAAGTAATCCGTATTATAACTCAAACGAGAACTAGCACCGCTACCCTCAACACCCAAAACTTCATTAAGCCAACCCACCATGGATCACCAAGAAGCCGCAACTCCCGCAGAGGCACCCGAGATCATCTATATCGATGACTCTACCGACTCTGAAGACTCAGAGTCGGGGGCACCCACATTCGGGAGAACCAACACCCCACCGCAGTCCAAGAACGGAGACCATCGTCCGCCCCACAACATCCCAGAACCCAACTGTGAACCGTCGTGGTCAACCGCCGGCACCCCTATCCGCGACGAAGAGCAAGACGACGTCCCAATCTCCAACGGAGGCGCATACGCCGACATAAGGCGGGACGTCCCCCCAGAGCGGCCAAACTGCAACGATGCGACCGAGTCAAGCGGCGAATCAGACGACGAACTCTCGGGCATAGAGACCTTCGAAGACCCGAGGGATAGCCCTCCACTGTTTTCGCGACGACTATCCAGATTTCGACGCGAAAATCTGTGGTCGCCACCACTATTCCGCCGCCGAGACCACCGGACCTACTACTCGCCGAGCCCCGAACCTCCATCGTTCGAACCGATGTTCGAGCAACACGCGTATCGTCATTACGACCCCCTAGGCTGGGACCAGCAGAACGATACCCTGAAACGCTACTGCCCGGAGTACCCACCCCCGTACTCTGACGACGAGGAGAACGAGGAGGAGGAGCCCTACGCCCGCCGGCTCGTGGCCGACGAGGAGACGTTCCACTATACGGTCACACCGTATGGCCTGCGCGTCACACGGGTCCATCTCTTGACGATGGATCTGCTCGTCCCGCAAGGCCGGAACGTCCATGCGTTCTTCCGAACGTTCCGGGAGCCCGCGGAAGCCCTCGACAACCGGCCCGCCTTCTCCGTCCCAGACCCGGTTGAACCTCCCCCCGAGGAGGTAGAGACGCCGATGCCCACGTCAACTACATCAGCAACGTCAGCAACATCGCCACTGACGTCGACGACCCCAAAAACGAGCGAAGGGGCACCGGAACGACGTAAAAACCCTGACCCCCCAGCAACGGCGCAAACCCAGCGCGAACCGGCGGTGACTACGGCAAAACACGCCAAAGTACTCCGTACTGACCCGAGCCCGGCTCGGGGGTCGGTAAAAGAAGACCCTCCCATCGGTACCCCCGACTCCACGTCAGGAACCGAAAGCGTCCCTCCAGTTCAACAAGCGGAGCTGACCGAACATATGGAGAGGTGGGAAACGGGGCAGAAGAGTGACTACGCTACCCCAACCCTACTGGGGCTAGAGCTGCCAACCATACCAGACACACCGGAAAGCCTCTCGCCCCCGGTAGCGACCAGAGGCTTCGACGATATATCCATCGAGGAACTACTGACGGTAGCTACCGGAGACCAACCCGAAACGGACGACGAAGAGCTCGAGAGGCTGCTAAGCTTCTTACCGAAAGACTTCCAACCAGAAGATGACAGCCTGGTCGAAGAAGTCGTAATAAGTTTGAGTTTAAGAGTTACCTTTGTCTAAAAATAAACTACCTTCTACAATACACGAAAACTCTCCGAACCACCCACTTTTCTCCCATCACACGCGCGCCGTTCGGCCACGTGACTACCCCTCCTACACCCATCCATAACTCTCCTACCAATACCTCAACTGTGACCCAAAAACTTTCCCCCCCACTAAGGTTCGATGCGACGGTTTTCTTTTCGACAAAAGAAATTGCCCATCGGCGCACCGTCAGCATATATCCCCCCACCCATAATATTAAGCTAGCTAGTTCGATCCGCGGATGCTAGGTTCCGAGCGTTCTAGCGAAAGAAGTGCAAGACACTTACTCGGGAACCCGGCCGCGAGATAGACGTTGCTCCGCGCAGCAACTTACAATAAAATTATATACGCCGTACGTTAAGCCAAACAATAATTATCCAGTGTCCAATAAATGAGCATTTTAACAAAAATAAACCCATCGAGTAAGTCTATTTTCCGGGTGAGAACTGCGACATCAATTCGCAACCAAGAATATCGCGGCAAGGGTCAATCCAATCCTCAAATTACTCCTGATCCTCTGAAAGGTCCCACGAGTGTGACAACGCCTCGTATTCCTTATCCTTCTCGACCACACGAGTGTGACAACGCCTCGTATTCCTCATCCTTCTCGATCCCACGAGTGTGACAACGCCTCGTGCCCTTCACTATCTTCTCGATCCAACTCATACGGGCACGGTTACGCCTCATTCTCCTCCACTCTTGTTTCTAGCCTACTTAGGGCCGACCCCGTTTCCTGTAGAGGTTCCTGCAAACTACAAATTTCTTGTAGTAGGATCCTGGAGAAGACTGAGCTCACCTCAGCCTGAAATAGGAGCATTACAGAACGTGCCATGGTCGTCACCAAGTCACCTAGTCACCTAGAGAACGCTCGTATGTAGTTTCCCGCCTTCGACTCCTCTAGTTATCCCCGTGTCTAGTGCCGCGACGACGCCTAATGAACACACGGCGGTCAGTCTGGTACGATGGATCTGCTATTCTGGCCCATATCTGCAGTCTTGGCAGAAATATAAACATTCTTTTGGACCCTGGTCAGACTGAGATCTGTACCTCGGCTAGGGAACTACCTTACAGATGGCGCCCGAGCAGGGACTGTCTATATTTGGAGAGAGAATTAGTAGTCAAGGTCAGAATAGCGTAGCGTAAAAAATAGAGTTTTAGGCAAGTAGGAGGTAGAACAGGACCACACCGATCCGTCTCGGTTGGCCAGCAGCCGACCAGAAGTTACGTCAGATACCAGAAAATCATAGCAGTACTCGGCTGCCAAGACATCGATATTGCCCAGAGTCAGAATGGCAGTATCAAGAGAGTAAAGCGAGCAGCGTAGCACAGAGAGTAGGTAGGGGTGTTTTTGGGCAGAAAAAACTGTACACGAGCTCTGCCTTGCCTTTCACGTACAGTCGAGGCTAGCTTTCCCAGCATCCTCAGCCCAGCAGTGTAGAGCACGTGATCGACACGCCCTGGAGCGAGAAAGAGTAAAGCCGGACAGTTGACGCGGCAGCGAACGGCCCGTTGGGACCGCATCGTAGGAGGAAAGCGAGGTAGAGGGAAGGAGTGAAGCAGCGATCGGGTTAAGTGGAAAAGCTCCGCTGCCCGAGACGACGGCGCGGTTTCGCAATATAAGGCGGACCACAAGCCTAGTACACTCACCCAAGTTTGGGACCGCGAGCGACCAAGAACAATCAGGATTAAATCTTTCTGCAGGATTAACCAGTACCCGAGATCTTTCCGCAGGATTCATCAGTGCCCAGGATAGTTCCGCAGGATTCGAGTAATGACTAAATTCTTTTCGTAAAATTCGCGCAGTAGCAGTAGATCCTCCCACAGGATTTACCAAGTGCCTCTAAGATCCTTCCGCAGAATTCGCGTTTCGAATACAATCCTTCCGCAGGGTTTATACAAACTAATATGATTGTTGCGTTCCGGTAAACGTTGCCACGATCAAGGACCGTTACCAAAAAACAGGAGAGGCATCTAGGGATTACTTAATAGCCCTACGATTGATAATGCAGAGAGCCCAGTATACCACAGAAATGGAGCCTGCCCGAATACCAAATATTCACCCGGCAGCATGACTCCTTGACTCACGCGTTTAGTGACGGCCTACGAGACAGCCAAAGAACGTGCTTCACCGGACTCCTGCGTCGTACCCAGGCAACCCGTTTCGCGTAGCTAGCCGACTAAAGAAATCCAGATGACCAGGAACACTGAGATGGTTAATTGAGTCATGACCCAAGAAGGCGACCGCCCACTGGACGTGCGCCGGGCATGCATAAACTGTGGAGAGGAAGGACACTTAAGTAACAAGCAGTTGTTGTTCTGCTGGGAGTGTGGTCGTCGTGGGGTTCGTACCCTAAGCTGTTGCAGATAGTCCGGATCGGGAAACAGATCCGATCTCCTCTCCGATCTCTGTCAGACCCGGACGGAGACCCAGCCGCAGAAACCCCAAGAGTAAAGCACTCACTTAGTTGGTAGGCGCGGTAGGAACGCGGCACTTGTGACAATCGAGCGCAAATCTTTGTCTGCTACTCTTGACACTGTAGCAACGCGATCCTTTATCAGTCGACGGATAGCGCAGGAGTTGCAGACGTAGAATAAAACGTGAAACGTTCGAACTCGGATCAGCCTGGTTGATGGGACAAAGAAAGAGGTAACGCATGCGATAGTAACGTAGGTTCGTCTCGATCAATGGGGAACGGAAGTGTCCCTGTTAATACTAACAACCATAATCGATGATGTCATATTGGGTCTAGATTTTTTGTGTGGCATCCAAGCCAGAATCGAATGTGACCAGGATCACCTTCAGTTGGCACAGGGATAGCATTTATCCACGCTCTCACCCACGACGTTGCTTCCTCGTCGGGCCCGGACTGTGCCTTTTGCTGACGAACAGCGCAACTTTGACCTGATCTGACATCACCAGACCAAACAGACCCAAACAGGCCAACAACGACTTTGCCCACACCGACCCGGACAAGGTAGCGGCGGTACGAGGACTGGCGACACCAAGAATACTCAAGGAGTTGAGGCGTTGTCTGAGGATGGCCTCGTGGTATCGACGATTTGTCTCGAACTTCGTCACGGTGGTTCGACCAATGACTAGCCTCCTGGAGAAAGAAAATAAGTAGATTTGGACCGGAGAACTTCAAACTACCTTCGAAGACCTTACAACGAATGCCAGTGCCTATGGCCTCGGAGCAGAACTCCCCAACAGTTTCAAGATGAGCAAAGGGTTATCGCCTACGCGAGTCGGCGTCTCCTCAAGGCTGAAAAGAACTACTCAGCTATAGAAAAGGAGTGTCCCGCCATCGTCTGGGAGATCCGGAAGGTGCGATATTACCTGGAAGGCTAACACTTCGATGTTGTTACGGATAATCTTGCGCTAAAATAGCTCAACTCCATTGATAAACCGACCGGTTGAACTGCGCGCTGGGTCTTAGAGCTCTAACAGTACCGATATGACATTGAAATTTTGCAACAACCACAAGAGGAACCCCAAGTGCGCCTAGTTGAGTTGAGTGCTCAAACGGATCCAGGAACAGCCCGATAAATGTTCTGATTTCATCACCGAGAACGGTCAGATGTATCGACAACTTGGGAATCACTCAGCCGAAGAAGACCCTCTGCAACGCAAATTATGTGTCGATATCGATCATCGGCGACGCGTGCTTGGGGATTTGCAAAACTGCGACACGGGTGGATCAACGATATTATTGGCCAGGACTCTACCACGGCGGGGCAAAGATCCGTTCGACATCTTGTGTGAGGAATTTGTAGGATCATTTCCACGTTCGAAGCATATTAACATGACTCTCCTGGTGTTCTTCGATTTGTTCTGCAAGTGGGTGAAGCTCGTACCTTCTTCAAGAGTTTTTGCAAGATGGTGAGGATGGAACTCGAGAACACGGCGGACAAACCGGACGATAAAGACGATGATCAGGCAGTACATCCAAGGAGATCAACGAACGTGGGCTGATTTGCTGCCAGAGCTAAGCCTGGCGATCAACAGCACTATTTCGGACACCACAGATTACAATTTCCAGGTTTCCTGGTGTTAGGTCGTGAGCCCCGACTGCCGGAAGCTCTCTACGAGATTTAATTTTTTTTAAAGAATTATGGTTTTTTTTTCATAGAGTAGTTTTTTTTTTAAGAATTTTTTAAAATCTGGTATTTTTTGTCATAGGTAGTGCTTCTATTTTTCACTTAACTCACGTTTCATACAACTGGTTATATTGAAAAACCAGTTAGAAAAAGCTGATAAATGCAGCTATAAATCCGACTCAGACACTTTGTAGCAGTCCAAATTGAAATTTCATCATTTTTTTCGGTATTTTTCCCCCGAAATTTTGACTTTGAAACCTCAGGAAAAGTCGAAAAAAAACGAGGGGGAACGTTGTGAGCCTAGGCAAAGGCCGCTCTACATTATACCCGGTACTCAGCTTGCGATTTATGCAATTTATTATATGTTCGCAAAAGGGACGAATTAAATTTTGGGCAAAAATAATATTTCAAAAAATGAAGTCAAATCATGTTTCAAATTTTGTTTGCATATGCTTTTTACATCTGTTTCTACATTTCTACATGTATAAGTACATATTTGAGACGTACAAGTGTTTGCGACAGAGAGAGAGGGATTGAGTCAGCGCTTGGCAGGCGTTGCGTAGCCACTGAAATTTAATTTGTTTCTTCTGGCCATAATATGGATCCGACCTGATCCATATTCCGCAATCTGGTAGATATGGTAATTTCCCATGATTCTGTGTTTTTGGTTTTCTTTTATCTTAAAATGTTGGTCCTTTGTGGGGGCGGAAGGGGGCGTGTCAAAATTTTGAAATACACTTGTACTGAAGTGATATCACAGGAGCTTGGATAGAAAGTTTGGTTCCTCTAGCTCTTATAGTCTCTGAGATCTAGGCGCTCATTTAAACGAATAAGCAAAGCAGACAGGGTCGCGTGTGAGAGAGAGCGAGAGGGAATGATGACTTTCGAAATGGTTTTCTTCATTGTAGCTATAATAATGATCCAATCTGATTCAGATTCAACACTCTGATAGAAATGGTTATTTTCTACGATTCTCCATTTTTAGTTTTCTCGTATTTTCAAAATTGTGTACGCCACAGACTTTCGTCTTTTATGCGGGCGGAAGGGGGCGGGGCGAAATTGGAGTAGTGTGATCACAAAGGAGACTGGATACAAAATTTGGTTGCTCTAGCTTTAATAGTCTCTGAGATATAGGCGCTAATGAAGACGGACAGACGGACGGACGGACAGACAGACATGGCTATATCGACTCGGCTATTGATGCTAATCAAGAATATATATACTTTATGGGGTCGAAAACGCTTCCTTCTGGGCGTTACACACAACCGTTATCCCCACAAATCTAATATACCCCTATACTCTTCGAGTACCGGGTATAAAAATATATGAATGCCTTGATTAGGCGTCGTTTAAGGTATCGCTTATAAAAATATAAAATCAAACGGCTAAGTTATAACCGTTTGACCAAAACGACCCAAAATGACTTTTACCTGAAAAAATACCGACCGGTACGTTGTTGGTCCAACTTCCAAAATGGGATTGCAAAAAACAAAAAGGACCTGTAATTTTGGTTTTACCGAGTCTTAGGTATTGATATATATGGGATATATATCCTACCTGGTCATATTTATCTGGGGTGTAAATGTTGTGGACAGTTTTATTCCTTATTCCTTATACCTAAGCCTTGGTGAGGATAAATATACATATATACCTGTTAGTGTCAAATGTTGACCCTTTTCCTTCACAGGTGCTGGTCCCGCAGATATTTGACTTTCTCCTTCAAGCTATTGATAAAAAAGGATACTGTACCTATAGTATCCCTGCCTCAGTGTAGTTCTGACATCCAGCAGAATACGATCGTGTGTTTTCGAAAACTACCACTTGTTTCTAATTGAAATGTACAACTCAAGCCGGTCAACTTCATGTGCTGGCCCCCAAATTCGAAAACTACTAAACGATGGTGGATTTGAAAATATTTTATCTACGAATGAAAAAGCAGCCTGGAACTCATTCCGACTGGTTACAACAAATTTTCTTGGTAACAGAAATAGTGATGATTACGTTAATATCGTTCAAGACCTACTTAAGAATTATGAACAAATTGGAGCCAACATGTCACTCAAAATCCATTTCCTGCACTCCCACTTAGACTTTTTTCCGCCAAGCCTTGGGGATGTTAGTGATGAACACGAAGAGAGATTTCACCAACAATTAAAAGCTATGGAACGACGGTATCAA
Source organism: Drosophila affinis (assembly GCA_037356375.1). Lineage (NCBI taxonomy): Eukaryota > Metazoa > Arthropoda > Insecta > Diptera > Drosophilidae > Drosophila > Drosophila affinis. Next base: position 30,143,258 of record CM074802.1, on the reverse strand, counting down.
GGTGTTTGGAATGAGAATATGTTGGGCGACTATGTGTGGACTCTCATAAAAGAATCTGACTTAAATGACAAAATAAGACAGACAAACCATTTTAAAAATAGTAACAAGCAATAACAATAAAAATATTTAAGTATCATAACACTTTAATAAATTCAATTATTTTTCGGTATTTTTTCAGATAAAATGAGATTTGGGTCGTTTTGGTCAAACGGTTATAACTTAGCCGTTAATTTCTGGTCTGATGAGCGCGTGAGGTGGCTCAGAGGGGGCCTAGCTGAGGCTACCGGACGGGTGGCAGGTTGCGGATAGCGAAAGACCTACCCCTAAAAAAGGTAGGTTAGCTGCGAATAATCGGTTCTCTTTAGGGAGACCACCGAAAATAAGCAGTCCCGGACAGCCAGCGGGTGTTCGCGAAGCAGCAACACTGACGATGCGCTTGTGGTGCCACCTCGTACAAGTAGCTCACACACTCCCCCTTCCCCACACACATTACCTACCCACATCCCACCCCCCCACACTCACCTCACACCGGGCTGGGCTAAGGTGTCATTCGACCCGTGCCGAGAGTCAGCCTGGCTGGGGGCCCGGTCTAAAAACTAGCCCAGTCTCGAACGGAGAGCTCAGGGACTTGGCAGCCCCCTGTTCTAATGATGCCTTACCCGGGCAACGTGGATCTCTGCCCGGGCTGACCGTTCCCTTTCTCTGCATCTCGTGGGATGTAATTATGAACAATAACAAATTTAACAAAAACAAAAAAATACAAAAAAATAAATCTGAGTCTGACACTCCCCAAACGTCAACTGGGAGCAATCCCCCGCATGGGAAGGCATCGGCCCAAAGGCCCGGCCCGACCAGCTCAACAGCAGGACAGACCTGCAAGGCGGAAAGCGCTGGGGTGAACCCGAGTGGGTCCCATCCCGAATCTGGGGTGGGGGGCGGATCAGCTCCCAACACCGACACCTTGGAGAGGCAGCTAAGCAATATTGCGGCTGCCCGACCTTCTGGTAAGGTGGAGGGTGATGATTTGCCTTCAACCAGCGCCCAGGCCAGAAAGCATACTTATGCCGAAAGGAGGAGTGCAGGGCACATACTCCGTCGGCAAAATGCCAACACAGAGGTCAGTCCTTCAGCGGACTGGCTCAAGAAGGTGGAGTGGGCCACATCGGTGCTCCCAAACTTCTCAATGGTCTCTCAACCAAAAAGACAGCGGTCACAAGAAACACCCGGCCCGGTCGCGAAAAGGTCGAGGGTGGTGGCCAATATCTCCTTCGCGCAGATTGCCAAGGAGAGGACGCTAATTGGCGTCCTCGACAAGGGCAGCGCGGAGGGTAAGATCACAAGGAGCAAATGGAAGTGGGTGCAGGCGGCACTTGCCGACCGCTGCTTCGAGTTGCTCGAGAAGGACCCTGGGCCACCTCCAGTCTGCAAAGACATGGGGTGGTACCAGGGCAGTATTAAAGTTGTTGCCTGCGATGACGAGCGCTCCGTGAAGCTATACAAAGCAGCGGTGGCGCAGATCGGAGAGTTCTACGCCGGGGCGAAGCTAGTCGCGGTAGACTGGAGCGAGGTGCCCAGTAGACCGAGGGCGAGAATATGGGTGCCGGCTACCTTTAAGGAGCCCGAGCGCATCCTCACGATGTTGCAGAGGTGCAATCCGACACTTCCAACTCATGACTGGAAGGTGGTCAAGGTTGAGGAGTCAAAGGGGCCGACAAACCAGGCCGTCATCATCCTTAACAAGGAATCGCTGGCCCCAATAGAGGCAGCTGAAGGAGAGCTGAACTTTGGCTTCAGTTCGGTCACCATAAAGGTGTACAAGTCGGACGCTGCCACGGCCGAGGCTCGTTCTACCGACAACCCAGTCGCGCAGGATGTGGCCTCGGAGATCGAGGCACCCGACAACGACCTGGAGCCGAAGGAAGGCTACTCCTCCGACGCAGAGTTAATGCGTGATTTTGAGGCGATGTGTCGAGACGAAGATTCCGACGACTCAGACGCCGACACTACAGTGGTGGAGATCCATGAAGATGTCTCTCAGACTCCCTCAAATAAATCTCCACCACTGTAAAGCAGCATCCGCTGCACTCATACTCCGCTTGGATGCAAGCGGAGCCGACGTGGTCCTAATCCAGGAGCCTTGGATAGTCGGAACCAAGGTCTGTGGGTTAGCGACGAGGGAGTACAAGCTCATTGTACCCCAAACCGAAGGTAAAATTCGTACCTGCATTCTAGCAAGAAAGCACCTTAATATCTTTCTGCTCCACAACTTCAGCAACGGCGACAATACAGCGGTAAGCCTAGAGCTAAAGCGGACACATCTGAGGCTGATGTCGTCCTACATGGCCCATGAGGAAAGCGATCCTCCCAACCACCTCGTCTGCAAGCTCACCAGCGACAGCGAGAGGTTCAACACAAGCCTACTAATAGGCTAAGATGCCAATGCTCACCACACCCAATGGGGGAGCACGGACACAAATATAAGGGGTGAGTCACCTTTCAGCTTTATACTGAACTCGAACTTAACCATATGTAACCGGGGTAACGACCCCACATTTATTATAAAAACAGACAGGAGGTTATTGACCTCACTCTAGTGTCTCACAATCTGTCAGACAAAGTGGAAAGATGGAGGGTCCTAGAGGACCATTCCTTCTCCGACCACAGGTATATCGAAACGATTTTATCCTTCGAGAGCCCCAAACCCACCGACTACACTAACCCCAGGAAAACCAACTGGGTTAAGTATATCTCGGTTCTGGAGGAAATACTCCCCAACAAGGCACCAATGAGCCCAGACACTCAAGACGATTTAGATCGTATAGTGTACAGGTTCACGGAAGCATGCAATAAGGCTTTCACGGCGGCTCGCCTGCCACACAGGACAAGGGGCAAAAAGAAACCCCCCTGGTGGTCGAAATAAATCGACATCCTACGAAAGAGCTGTAGGACCAGCTTCAACCGGGCTAAAAGTGCAAACGAGGAGGAACATTGGGCAGACTACAAAGTCAGTCTCGCCCAATTCAAAAAAGAAACACGAAGAGCAAAGAGGGCCACTTGGCAAAAATTCTGCTCAGAAATTGAGGAGACGTCAGAAGCCGCCAGGCTGCGCAAGCTCCTCTCAAAAACCACCCCCTCCGTAGGGTACCTTAAAAGGAACGACGGTACGTGGACCAACTCCAGTGAGGAGTCGCTACACGTACTGCTCGAAACCCACTTCCCTGGGTGCACAACCATCAAGCCGGCGCTAACCCAAAGGGGAGGCCAAACAGCCACGATGGACCATATTTTCACCAAACGGAACATAAGCTGGGCGGTAAACAGCTTTGACCCGTTCAAATCGCCAGGTCCGGACCAGGTCATTCCGGCCCAACTGCAAAAGGCCGGAGACCCGGCCATTAACTGGCTACAATGTATCTTTAGGAAGATACTGGCGGTGGGGACCATACCACAAGAATGGCTCAAGGCGAAAATAGTCTTTATCCCCAAAGCGGGAAAGGCCTCGCACTCGACCCCAAAGGACTTTAGACCAATCAGCCTATCGTCCTTTCTTCTCAAAACTTTCGAGAGACTTGTTGGACTACATCTTAGGACAATTGTTAGTCCTCAAATGCTGTCAGGAGCACAACATGCCTACCGGAAAGGAAGATCCACGGAAACGGCGCTCCACGAAGTAGTCTCAATTGTAGAGAAATCCCTACAACTCAAAGAATACTCTCTTATGGCCTTCCTCGATATCGAAGGAGCCTTTAATAACGTCGTCCCAAGTGCCATTACGGAAGCACTGACTGACCTGGGTGTGGACGGTCACTTGGTGCTGCTCATCGATCAATTGCTCACATGCAGGACGGTGACATCATCGATGGGATCGTCCACACAATCCAGGTATGTCAACAGAGGCACTCCGCAAGGTGGTGTCCTGTCTCCCCTTCTGTGGAACATGGCAGTCAATAAGATTCTATGTGACCTGGAGGGGGGGGGCTGCAAAATAGTGGCATACGCGGATGACGTGGCAATCAGTTTCTCGGGGAAATACCCTCAAACACTGTGTGACCTTATGAGCACTAAGCTCGCGAGACTGTCAGAATGGACAAAATCGCGAGGATTGGGAGTAAATCCCACTAAAACGGAACTCGTGCTATTCTCACGTAAGTACAAGATTCCGCCCCTCAACCCTCCCATACTAAATGGATGCAGGCTCTCCTTCAGCGACAGTGCTAGTTACCTAGGGTTGGTAATTGATAAGAAGCTGAACTGGAACCTGAACGTAAAGGACAGAGTAAAGAAGGCTACGATAGCCCTATACTCCTGTAAAAAAGCTATTGGCTTGAAGTGGGGAATGAACCCAAACGTAGTCCAATGGATATACCAAGCAATAGTAAGACCAATCTTACTCTATGGAGTTACAGTTTGGTGGCCGGCCTTATCAAAAGGATCGACAGCCAAACAACTTGGCAAGGTTCAGCGAACCGCAGCCCTATGCATTAGTGGAGCATTACGCACCACCCCGAACGATGCACTAAACGCCATCCTAAATCTCCAAAGCCTCGAACTCGAGGGAAAAGAGAGGGCAGAAATTGCCGCGATACGTCTGAGAGACTCCGGACAATGGACGTCACATACCAGGGGTCACTCATCTATACTTATCAGTAGTACCGTCCCAACGAAGACGGACACACACGAAAAGGTGACCCACTGGTACCCCCTTCAATGTAATCATCCCTAGCAGAGACGAGGGGCTTGAGGGACCACCAGGCCAGGACACGGCCATAAGCATCTTTACAGATGGCTCGAAGCTGGATAACAAAGTTGGAGGAGGGATTTACTCCGAACAACTCGAAATCAGATCACTCCCAGATCACTGCAGTGTGTTCCAAGCGGAAGTCATTGCGATCATGGAGGCACTGAAGCTCCTGCAAACAGCCTCAACGGCAACAACAACTGTAAACATTTACAGCGACAGCCAAGCTGCGATCAAATCGCTTCATGCGATTTCCTCGAACTCGGCCACAGTGGCAAATTGCCGCAAATCTCTTCACGAGATGGCCCAGCAATATGCCATCAGCCTTATTTGGGTCACCGGGACATTGAGGGCAACTGCAAGGCAGACGTGCTGGCCAGATCAGGCACCACAATACCCCTTCTCCAAGAGAAGGAGGATATTTGCATGCCAATGGCCACCTGTAGGCTTATTATAAAAGAGCTATATAAGCGACGAGCAGACAATGCGTGGCGGTCAGCACCACTATGTCACATATCCAGGCAAACATAGCCTACCATTGACAGGAAACGCACACTAGAGCTTTGTAAGCTCGGCAGGAAAAGGTGCAGCGTTGTCATCCGTTGTCACTGGCTGATGGGCTCCCTGATGGGCTTCTGCCGTAGCTGTAGAGACGAGGAGGAGGAGGAAACGGTGGAACACCTGTTCTGCTCCTGTCCGGCTCTCAGTAGGAGAAGGCTACAATACCTGGGCATGCCCTATGTCTCAGACATTTCAGAAATGTCCAAAATCTGTCCCAGAAAGATTGCGAACTTCGTAAGAGCGTCAGGATGGGATAACTGCTGATATGTTCGGGTCTCATGAGATGGCTAAGGGGGAACACCTCCCGCGGCATTACAACGGGCCGAAACCGGCCCAAGTGTGACTGACTCCTGTGGAGCTAGGCAGCCGCCTTAACCTAACCTAACCTAACCTAGCCGTTAATTTTTATATTTTTATAAGCGATACATTAAACGACGCCTAATTAATGTGTCTATCTAAAACTAAAACTCAAGGCAGTAATATATTTTTTTTTACTTTTTCTGAGGTTTCAAATTCAAAATTTCGGGGGAAAAATACCGAAAAAAATGATGAAATTTCAATTTGGAAGCTTAATATCTGCCAGACGTTAAGTTGCTGCTACAAAGTGTCTGAATCGGACTTATAGCTGCATTTATCAGCTTTTTTAACTGCAAAGTTCAATACAACCAGTTGTATGAAACGTGAGTTATGTGAAAAATAGAAGCACTACCTATGACAAAAAATACCAGATTTTTTAAAAATTCTTTAAAAAAAAACTACTCCATGAAAAAAAAAACATTCTTTAAAAATTTGTAAACATCCAAATCTATCAGAAAAAGTCATTTTTGGAGACAGCGGAAAAGTCGTGTCGACTAGTGTAATTTTTCCGCGAAGTTGGCCCACGAAGAACCTTCCTCAGTAATAAAATTTATCTCTCCCAATATAGTCCGGATACAGTTGCACCAGGGACGACAAAGGAAGACCGCCTGCCCAGCCGATCTAAAAGTATTCTACGCCGGGGACCCTGACGAAGAAGCAGAAGTGACCACCGAAACTAGCCGCAACTAACGGCCAAGAAGACATCCGAATGACCGGCAGAATTCAAGAGGGCCATTTATGGCATTATACGGCCACAATGTCCTCGCCCGAAAGGGTCAAATGTCACACAGTAACACTACGAAAGCACATCGACGGTTCCCACTCTCAGAGGCAGAAGATCACACCACGGGCTCTTATAATACCAGGAAAGACATCATTCCACCGACCGCGTTCCACACAAGGAGTGGTCATCCCACAAGCTTAGGAGGGCTTCTATGACGGATGGATGAGGATGATGCCCCCATGATGCCACGTTATACTGGCATTTTCCGCTGTGGTTAGAAGGAAGGTCCGACCCCGAAGAATCTTGATGTAGAACCTCAGGACGTTCAACGGGCAGTAATGGCCCCAACTCAGGGCAGACAAGACCAGAGCAGGACCAATGTGTTGTCACCAACGGTGTTACAGTTCCCAACGTTACGGGTCCCAACAGGCCATGGAAGCCGCATCAAGTGGATTACCAAGACAGTGGTCCTCCACTCGCACCGTTGCTGCAGACCCACGCAGAGCCATACCGACGAACCAAATGCAAGCCATCTACATTTTCTTGCAGACGTTCGTAGTTGTAGCAGACGGAGCATTGACCTCGAGGGACAGGCATCCCCCAGCACTGAGGAACGGACTTCCTCCGGCTCCGAGTCCCTGATAGTCGTGTCGGACGATTCGAGTTTGTCCCTCCCGATAGGAGACGCAGAGATGGACGAACTATCAGACATATTTGAGCAGCAGGAGTTGCTTGGACAGAGGCGCCTGCAGATTGAAGGGTCACCTCGGTCGATAGGACTTTGCCCCCGAGTCTTAAGCATTTTGACTACTGGTAGGATAAGAGATTTTTTACAATTTAGTTGCAATTATTCGAAAGAGAAGGGGGCCAGCAAAACCGAGTGTCGAAGCAATCAGGCAAGCATCCGCCGCTCCAAGCAAAACCGAGTGTCGAAGAAGCGAACTATCAACAACAACTATTATTGTACCTCATTGCAAAATTACATATAAGGCTTGGATTCAAATTTACAACTCAGCTCACAAATGTCTAGACTTTTCTCTTACAGCTTTTTCACACGCAGCACATTTACGGGTAGCGGTGGGATTTTTTGACGAATGTGAATCTTTGATTCCCACAGGTCACCATCCACGGAATAAATAATTGACAGCAAACAAAAAATGTGTGCTCTCAATTTTGTCAAAATTTAACAAAAAATATGAAAAATGTAATTATTCTTTGATTTTAGTTCAACAACGAGAAATGATGTTGAAAAAATTGATGGTTCGACAAATAAATTTGAATCCATGAGGAAGAATTTTTTGCAATAATTAATTATTTGAATTAAAGTTTGCCAAGAAAGGTGTGAATGGCTGTAATAAAATTGCAATCCAAGAAAAATGTTATGTGCAAGACTATATTTTATTTATTTTAGAAGCGAAACTTTTTGTCATCGTGATAGTATTCTAAATTTATTCCATTTCAATTTACTTTAGATATAGCTTTGCGTATGCGAGCATCGGCTCTATTAAAATTGCAACGATTCGACAATATATCAAAATTCGAGCCTTGCACAACAGCTCCATAAATGAGAATTTGGTTCTGTTCAATTCAAGTGAGCAACCTGAACTGCGCGATCTGCATTTATCTGCTGATATATTTAGATTTGTTGTTTAAAACAAAATTTGATTCTTATTTTTCCCAAAGGAATTCTAGAATCTCGAACTGAAAATTCAGCATCTGCTATCGAAAAATGGCCTAGTTGCCATTTTGTAGAAAATATCAGGTATTTTTGTCAGTCATTGCTTACATATTCGTAGTGACTGGCTCAAGAAGGTGGAGTGGGCCACATCGGTGCTCCCAAACTTCTCAATGGTCTCTCAACCAAAAAGACAGCGGTCACAAGAAACACCCGGCCCGGTCGCGAAAAGGTCGAGGGTGGTGGCCAATATCTCCTTCGCGCAGATTGCCAAGGAGAGGACGCTAATTGGCGTCCTCGACAAGGGCAGCGCGGAGGGTAAGATCCCAAGGAGCAAATGGAAGTGGGTGCAGGCGGCACTTGCCGACCGCTGCTTCGAGTTGCTCGAGAAGGACCCTGGGCCACCTCCAGTCTGCAAAGACATGGGGTGGTACCAGGGCAGTATTAAAGTTGTTGCCTGCGATGACGAGCGCTCCGTGAAGCTATACAAAGCAGCGGTGGCGCAGATCGGAGAGTTCTACGCCGGGGCGAAGCTAGTCGCGGTAGACTGGAGCGAGGTGCCCAGTAGACCGAGGGCGAGAATATGGGTGCCGGCTACCTTTAAGGAGCCCGAGCGCATCCTCACGATGTTGCAGAGGTGCAATCCGACACTTCCAACTCATGACTGGAAGGTGGTCAAGGTTGAGGAGTCAAAGGGGCCGACAAACCAGGCCGTCATCATCCTTAACAAGGAATCGCTGGCCCCAATAGAGGCAGCTGAAGGAGAGCTGAACTTTGGCTTCAGTTCGGTCACCATAAAGGTGTACAAGTCGGACGCTGCCACGGCCGAGGCTCGTTCTACCGACAACCCAGTCGCGCAGGATGTGGCCTCGGAGATCGAGGCACCCGACAACGACCTGGAGCCGAAGGAAGGCTACTCCTCCGACGCAGAGTTAATGCGTGATTTTGAGGCGATGTGTCGAGACGAAGATTCCGACGACTCAGACGCCGACACTACAGTGGTGGAGATCCATGAAGATGTCTCTCAGACTCCCTCAAATAAATCTCCACCACTGTAAAGCAGCATCCGCTGCACTCATACTCCGCTTGGATGCAAGCGGAGCCGACGTGGTCCTAATCCAGGAGCCTTGGATAGTCGGAACCAAGGTCTGTGGGTTAGCGACGAGGGAGTACAAGCTCATTGTACCCCAAACCGAAGGTAAAATTCGTACCTGCATTCTAGCAAGAAAGCACCTTAATATCTTTCTGCTCCACAACTTCAGCAACGGCGACAATACAGCGGTAAGCCTAGAGCTAAAGCGGACACATCTGAGGCTGATGTCGTCCTACATGGCCCATGAGGAAAGCGATCCTCCCAACCACCTCGTCTGCAAGCTCACCAGCGACAGCGAGAGGTTCAACACAAGCCTACTAATAGGCTGCGATGCCAATGCTCACCACACCCAATGGGGGAGCACGGACACAAATATAAGGGGTGAGTCACTTTTCAGCTTTATACTGAACTCGAACTTAACCATATGTAACCGGGGTAGCGACCCCACATTTATTATAAAAACAGACAGGAGGTTATTGACCTCACTCTAGTGTCTCACAATCTGTCAGACAAAGTGGAAAGATGGAGGGTCCTAGAGGACCATTCCTTCTCCGACCACAGGTATATCGAAACGATTTTATCCTTCGAGAGCCCCAAACCCACCGACTACACTAACCCCAGGAAAACCAACTGGGTTAAGTATATCTCGGTTCTGGAGGAAATACTCCCCAACAAGGCACCAATGAGCCCAGACACTCAAGACGATTTAGATCGTATAGTGTACAGGTTCACGGAAGCATGCAATAAGGCTTTCACGGCGGCTCGCCTGCCACACAGGACAAGGGGCAAAAAGAAACCCCCCTGGTGGTCGAAATAAATCGACATCCTACGAAAGAGCTGTAGGACCAGCTTCAACCGGGCTAAAAGTGCAAACGAGGAGGAACATTGGGCAGACTACAAAGTCAGTCTCGCCCAATTCAAAAAAGAAACACGAAGAGCAAAGGGGGCCACTTGGCAAAAATTCTGCTCAGAAATTGAGGAGACGTCAGAAGCCGCCAGGCTGCGCAAGCTCCTCTCAAAAACCACCCCCTCCGTAGGGTACCTTAAAAGGAACGACGGTACGTGGACCAACTCCAGTGAGGAGTCGCTACACGTACTGCTCGAAACCCACTTCCCTGGGTGCACAACCATCAAGCCGGCGCTAACCCAAAGGGGAGGCCAAACAGCCACGATGGACCATATTTTCACCAAACGGAACATAAGGGCGGTAAACAGCTTTGACCCGTTCAAATCGCCAGGTCCGGACCAGGTCATTCCGGCCCAACTGCAAAAGGCCGGAGACCCGGCCATTAACTGGCTACAATGTATCTTTAGGAAGATACTGGCGGTGGGGACCATACCACAAGAATGGCTCAAGGCGAAAATAGTCTTTATCCCCAAAGCGGGAAAGGCCTCGCACTCGACCCCAAAGGACTTTAGACCAATCAGCCTATCGTCCTTCCTTCTCAAAACTTTCGAGAGACTTGTTGGACTACATCTTAGGACAATTGTTAGTCCTCAAATGCTGTCAGGAGCACAACATGCCTACCGGAAAGGAAGATCCACGGAAACGGCGCTCCACGAAGTAGTCTCAATTGTAGAGAAATCCCTACAACTCAAAGAATACTCTCTTATGGCCTTCCTCGATATCGAAGGAGCCTTTAATAACGTCGTCCCAAGTGCCATTACGGAAGCACTGACTGACCTGGGTGTGGACGGTCACTTGGTGCTGCTCATCGATCAATTGCTCACATGCAGGACGGTGACATCATCGATGGGATCGTCCACACAATCCAGGTATGTCAACAGAGGCACTCCGCAAGGTGGTGTCCTGTCTCCCCTTCTGTGGAACATGGCAGTCAATAAGATTCTATGTGACCTGGAGGGGGGGGGCTGCAAAATAGTGGCATACGCGGATGACGTGGCAATCAGTTTCTCGGGGAAATACCCTCAAACACTGTGTGACCTTATGAGCACTAAGCTCGCGAGACTGTCAGAATGGACAAAATCGCGAGGATTGGGAGTAAATCCCACTAAAACGGAACTCGTGCTATTCTCACGTAAGTACAAGATTCCGCCCCTCAACCCTCCCATACTAAATGGATGCAGGCTCTCCTTCAGCGACAGTGCTAGTTACCTAGGGTTGGTAATTGATAAGAAGCTGAACTGGAACCTGAACGTAAAGGACAGAGTAAAGAAGGCTACGATAGCCCTATACTCCTGTAAAAAAGCTATTGGCTTGAAGTGGGGAATGAACCCAAACGTAGTCCAATGGATATACCAAGCAATAGTAAGACCAATCTTACTCTATGGAGTTACAGTTTGGTGGCCGGCCTTATCAAAAGGATCGACAGCCAAACAACTTGGCAAGGTTCAGCGAACCGCAGCCCTATGCATTAGTGGAGCATTACGCACCACCCCGAACGATGCACTAAACGCCATCCTAAATCTCCAAAGCCTCGAACTCGAGGGAAAAGAGAGGGCAGAAATTGCCGCGATACGTCTGAGAGACTCCGGACAATGGACGTCACATACCAGGGGTCACTCATCTATACTTATCAGTAGTACCGTCCCAACGAAGACGGACACACACGAAAAGGTGACCCACTGGTACCCCCTTCAATGTAATCATCCCTAGCAGAGACGAGGGGCTTGAGGGACCACCAGGCCAGGACACGGCCATAAGCATCTTTACAGATGGCTCGAAGCTGGATAACAAAGTTGGAGGAGGGATTTACTCCGAACAACTCGAAATCAGATCACTCCCAGATCACTGCAGTGTGTTCCAAGCGGAAGTCATTGCGATCATGGAGGCACTGAAGCTCCTGCAAACAGCCTCAACGGCAACAACAACTGTAAACATTTACAGCGACAGCCAAGCTGCGATCAAATCGCTTCATGCGATTTCCTCGAACTCGGCCACAGTGGCAAATTGCCGCAAATCTCTTCACGAGATGGCCCAGCAATATGCCATCAGCCTTATTTGGGTCACCGGGACATTGAGGGCAACTGCAAGGCAGACGTGCTGGCCAGATCAGGCACCACAATACCCCTTCTCCAAGAGAAGGAGGATATTTGCATGCCAATGGCCACCTGTAGGCTTATTATAAAAGAGCTATATAAGCGACGAGCAGACAATGCGTGGCGGTCAGCACCACTATGTCACATATCCAGGCAAACATAGCCTACCATTGACAGGAAACGCACACTAGAGCTTTGTAAGCTCGGCAGGAAAAGGTGCAGCGTTGTCATCCGCTCCCTCACGGGGCACTGGCTGATGGGCTCCCATGCCAACAGGCTGGGAGCCCCATACAATGATTTCTGCCGTAGCTGTAGAGACGAGGAGGAGGAGGAAACGGTGGAACACCTGTTCTGCTCCTGTCCGGCTCTCAGTAGGAGAAGGCTACAATACCTGGGCATGCCCTATGTCTCAGACATTTCAGAAATGTCCAAAATCTGTCCCAGAAAGATTGCGAACTTCGTAAGAGCGTCAGGATGGGATAACTGCTGATATGTTCGGGTCTCATGAGATGGCTAAGGGGGAACACCTCCCGCGGCATTACAACGGGCCGAAACCGGCCCAAGTGTGACTGACTCCTGTGGAGCTAGGCAGCCGCCTTAACCTAACCTAACCTAACCTAGCCGTTAATTTTTATATTTTTATAAGCGATACATTAAACGACGCCTAATTAATGTGTCTATCTAAAACTAAAACTCAAGGCAGTAATATATTTTTTTTTTACTTTTTCTGAGGTTTCAAATTCAAAATTTCGGGGGAAAAATACCGAAAAAAATGATGAAATTTCAATTTGGAAGCTTAATATCTGCCAGACGTTAAGTTGCTGCTACAAAGTGTCTGAATCGGACTTATAGCTGCATTTATCAGCTTTTTTAACTGCAAAGTTCAATACAACCAGTTGTATGAAACGTGAGTTATGTGAAAAATAGAAGCACTACCTATGACAAAAAATACCAGATTTTTTAAAAATTCTTTAAAAAAAAACTACTCCATGAAAAAAAAAAACATTCTTTAAAAATTTGTAAACATCCAAATCTATCAGAAAAAGTCATTTTTGGAGACAGCGGAAAAGTCGTGTCGACTAGTGTAATTTTTCCGCGAAGTTGGCCCACGAAGAACCTTCCTCAGTAATAAAATTTATCTCTCCCAATATAGTCCGGATACAGTTGCACCAGGGACGACAAAGGAAGACCGCCTGCCCAGCCGATCTAAAAGTATTCTACGCCGGGGACCCTGACGAAGAAGCAGAAGTGACCACCGAAACTAGCCGCAACTAACGGCCAAGAAGACATCCGAATGACCGGCAGAATTCAAGAGGGCCATTTATGGCATTATACGGCCACAATGTCCTCGCCCCGAAAGGGTCAAATGTCACACAGTAACACTACGAAAGCACATCGACGGTTCCCACTCCCAGAGGCAGAAGATCACACCACGGGCTCTTATAATACCAGGAAAGACATCATTCCACCGACCGCGTTCCACACAAGGAGTGGTCATCCCACAAGCTTAGGAGGGCTTCTATGACGGATGGATGAGGATGATGCCCCCATGATGCCACGTTATACTGGCATTTTCCGCTGTGGTTAGAAGGAAGGTCCGACCCCGAAGAATCTTGATGTAGAACCTCAGGACGTTCAACGGGCAGTAATGGCCCCAACTCAGGGCAGACAAGACCAGAGCAGGACCAATGTGTTGTCACCAACGGTGTTACAGTTCCCAACGTTACGGGTCCCAACAGGCCATGGAAGCCGCATCAAGTGGATTACCAAGACAGTGGTCCTCCACTCGCACCGTTGCTGCAGACCCACGCAGAGCCATACCGACGAACCAAATGCAAGCCATCTACATTTTCTTGCAGACGTTCGTAGTTGTAGCAGACGGAGCATTGACCTCGAGGGACAGGCATCCCCCAGCACTGAGGAACGGACTTCCTCCGGCTCCGAGTCCCTGATAGTCGTGTCGGACGATTCGAGTTTGTCCCTCCCGATAGGAGACGCAGAGATGGACGAACTATCAGACATATTTGAGCAGCAGGAGTTGCTTGGACAGAGGCGCCTGCAGATTGAAGGGTCACCTCGGTCGATAGGACTTTGCCCCCGAGTCTTAAGCATTTTGACTACTGGTAGGATAAGAGATTTTTTACAATTTAGTTGCAATTATTCGAAAGAGAAGGGGGCCAGCAAAACCGAGTGTCGAAGCAATCAGGCAAGCATCCGCCGCTCCAAGCAAAACCGAGTGTCGAAGAAGCGAACTATCAACAACAACTATTATTGTACCTCATTGCAAAATTACATATAAGGCTTGGATTCAAATTTACAACTCAGCTCACAAATGTCTAGACTTTTCTCTTACAGCTTTTTCACACGCAGCACATTTACGGGTAGCGGTGGGATTTTTTGACGAATGTGAATCTTTGATTCCCACAGGTCACCATCCACGGAATAAATAATTGACAGCAAACAAAAAATGTGTGCTCTCAATTTTGTCAAAATTTAACAAAAAATATTAAAAATGTAATTATTCTTTGATTTTAGTTCAACAACGAGAAATGATGTTGAAAAAATTGATGGTTCGACAAATAAATTTGAATCCATGAGGAAGAATTTTTTGCAATAATTAATTATTTGAATTAAAGTTTGCCAAGAAAGGTGTGAATGGCTGTAATAAAATTGCAATCCAAGAAAAATGTTATGTGCAAGACTATATTTTATTTATTTTAGAAGCGAAACTTTTTGTCATCGTGATAGTATTCTAAATTTATTCCATTTCAATTTACTTTAGATATAGCTTTGCGTATGCGAGCATCGGCTCTATTAAAATTGCAACGATTCGACAATATATCAAAATTCGAGCCTTGCACAACAGCTCCATAAATGAGAATTTGGTTCTGTTCAATTCAAGTGAGCAACCTGAACTGCGCGATCTGCATTTATCTGCTGATATATTTAGATTTGATGTTTAAAACAAAATTTGATTCTTATTTTTCCCAAAGGAATTCTAGAATCTCGAACTGAAAATTCAGCATCTGCTATCGAAAAATGGCCTCGTTGCCATTTTGTAGAAAATATCAGGTATTTTTGTCAGTCATTGCTTACATATTCGTAGTGAATTACTTATTTTTCGTTATGAATGACAATTTTTCAGAGATGTATTTGAAAACCATCGGCTAAATATCGATTAATTTCATATTTTATGCTGTCAAAATGGTTTATTCTGCCAACCATGCATGCTTTTAATAGCCTATTAATAGCCTATTCACACTGAGCACCGTTTTCCGACTGTTTCCTAGACGGTGCGTAAAGTTTTGCCGTTCCGAAATTTCCCAGTTAGTTCCACCGTCTATTTTGAATGTTCGTAAACCGCACGTCTCTATGCGATATTTAGCCGATGGTTTTCAAATGCGACTCTGAAAAATTGGCATTCACAAAGAAAAAAATGAAATTCACTGCGAATATGTAAATAATGACCGACAAAAAAACTAAAACAAAGTCACAATTTAAAATGGAAGGAGCATCTGGTGGTAAGTTTCTACATACAGTGGCTCAAGGCTGAAACTATGCAGTGTCAAATAAAATGGTTAAGGTGGTACAGATTTTAAACTAGAGGAAAAACAAAAAATGTTTAAACGCCAGTTTGTTGTATGTTTTATCACAGTTAAAAAAGGAACTTTATTTGTTGATTAAATATTGCTCAGTTTTAAAAATAAAATAAAAACCCCCCGTTAAAATATATCTTTAATACAGGTCAAAGCTGAAACTATGCAGCCACAAACTAGTTTAATATTAGTCGAATAAAAGGTTAAACAGGTATTTTAATACTTAGTATGTAATCCCCTAACCTTTATTACGGCTTTTAACCTACTATTCATGGAAGAGAACAGCTTCCGAGTACTTTACGAGCTTATTTTGTTCCATTCCTCCAGAAGGTCTTTTTTAAGGTCGTTTTTGCTAGAAATCCTGTGATTCTGGGTGTTTTTCTCCAGCGCAGCCCACAAATTTTTAATAACATTTAAGTTTGGAGACTGGGCTGGGGGAATCATCAAGTGGGGACAGTTCCAGATAAGCCAGGACTGTCCTATTCCGGACGAATGTTTCGGGTCATTATCCTGGTAGAACCGCAAATCACGTCGGATTCCTAGTTTCTGGAAGCTTTGGTGCAAGTTATCGGCCCCAAAACTTACCCAACAGGTAAAGGACACAATGGGGAAGGAGTGCAGTGTGGAAACTGTGCACCAGGCTCTGCGCAACCATGACTTCAATGCCCGAGTACCCCGAAAGAAGCCCTTTATAAGCCCGAAGAACAAAGGGACAAGGTTGGCGATCGCAAAAACCAACTTTGACTAGGATTTGGTGTTCTGGAATACCGTATTTTGCGCACACGAGACCAAATTCAACCTTTTTGGGTTGGACGGAAGGAATTTTGTGTGGCGACAGCCCAATATTGAGCTGGATCCCAAACAGGTAAAAGCGACAGTCAAGCACGGCGGAGGAAGTGTAATGGTATAGGCATGCATGTCGGCAGCCGGTCAACCAGTCGAAAACTTGGTGTTTATCGAGTCTACGATGGATAAGTACATGTACCTTAATATTCTAAAAGAAAACTTGCACCAAAGCTCCGAGAAATTAGGAATCCGACATGATTTCCGGTTCTACCAGGATAATGACCCGAAACATTCGTCCGGAATAGGACAGTCCTGGCTTATCTGGAACTGTCCCCACTTGATGATTCCCCCAGCCCAGTCTCCAAACTTAAATGTTATTCAAAATTTGTGGGCTGCGCTGGAGAAAAACACCCAGAATCACAGGATTTCTAGCAAAAACGACCTTAAAAAAGACCTTCTGGAGGAATGGAACAAAATAAGCTCGTAAAGTACTCGGAAGCTGTTCTCTTCCATGAATAGTAGGTTAAAAGCCGTAATAAAGGTTAGGGGATTACATACTAAGTATTAAAATACCTGTTTAACCTTTTATTCGACTAATATTAAACTAGTTTGTGGCTGCATAGTTTCAGCTTTGACCTGTATTAAAGATATATTTTAAGTTTTTATTTTATTTTTAAAACTGAGCAATATTTAATCAACAAATAAAGTTCCTTTTTTAACTGTGATAAAACATACAACAAACTGGCGTTTAAACATTTTTTGTTTTTCCTCTAGTTTAAAATCTGTACCACCTTAAACATTTTATTTGACACTGCATAGTTTCAGCTTTGAGCCACTGTATATATTGTAGAAAGATCCCGCAATAATGGTGAAGATGTTTCTTTGTTTCTTTGCGACTTCGACACGTCCGGTCGAAGTCAAGTATATTTCCATAATCATTCTTACACTTCTCTTATGAATTAGCTTAGCCTAACGCTGCCCATTGCTACGCTGGCAGAGCCAGCAGCGGAGCAGCGGCATACATAAGTATATGTATGTGTGTTTGTATATGTTAAGCAACGGAAACGTTGCTGAAGAACGAAGAGGCGCATGCACATAGTATATTATGTATATACGGTCAGAACCCTGCATTTATGCTGACTAGGTTCTGGCCGTTGACCGCTACACTCAAGTGCGATCGTATTACGTTGCGCTGGGAATGTGTTGGGCTCTTTAGAGATTGTTTATGTCAGCGACAAAGTGTCGCTTTATGGATTTGTATTTATGCAATAAAGTATTGCTGTTGATTTGTTACTGGGTACAGTGTACCCTCGATATATGTGCATACTACATCTCCCTCCTTTTGAAAAATAACGTAACCTAGTGAAGTTATTTTACTTATTTATGTATTTTATTTTATAAATTTTTTTTTATTTTTTTTCTAAATAAATTTTTGATTTATTTTTATGAATATATTTATTTTTTTTTTTTTGGTGTAATTTATATATTTTTTCTCATGCCATGTACTATGAATAAAACATTTTTAATCTATCCTTATGAACTGTTTGTTTCTTATTTCTTTTGTCAGAGATTACTATATTATCTCTTTCTTCTATGCTTTCTACCTTATAGGGCCCGGTGTATTTAAAGTCTAATTTATGTCCTACTTCATTTTTTAATAAGACTTTATCTCCTATTGATATATCTATGTTTTTGATTTTTAAATCGTATAATTCTTTATTTCTTTTCTTATGCTCTTCTAACATAATTCTAGATCTTTTATATGCTACTTCTAATCTGTATTTACTCTCTCCAGCGTAGTCTTCTATGTTGTAAAGTACTTCTATATTACCAATACTATTAAAATGTTTTGGTAAATTACTTGATTTACCGAATACTAACTCATATGGACAATAATCATGTGCCATTGATGGGGTCGTGTTGAAACAAAAAACGAAATATTGGAGCCATACGTCCCAATCAGTTTTGTCTACTGATATATAGGAGCGTATGTACTCATTGAAAGTTCTATGACTTCTTTCGATTGTTCCAACTGTCTGGTGGTGGTGTGCAGAAGATGTTATATTTTTTATTTTCAAATATTTGCACAGGTCATTTATGATTGAATTCTTATATTCTGTTCCCATGTCTGTAATGAACGTCTTCATTGGACCGTACTTCAGAATAAAAGATTCAAATATAGCCTTAGCTACCGTGTTAGCGCTTTTATTAGCGGCTGGTATGGCAACTAGATATTTAGTTAAGTCACATATTAGTGTGACTGCGTATTCATTACCATTATCAGATTTTGGTAGCGAACTTAGTCATACCTTTCCAAAAATAATGTCTTTTGACCTTGGTCAAGGTTTTAGTAATGCCTGTGTGACCTCCTTGTATTGGATCGTCATGGAATGTAGACAAGATTGCTTCTTTTTCTTGATCTTTTATTATTAGGGTCACCGGGTTGAGTAGCGCTACTCTTAATGTTTTCAATTTTTTATTGCCCATTTTCTTGAAATTATCTATTGAAACATGTTCAAAGATATTTTTCCACGGTGCCTCTTTGAGTTGGCTGATTTTATGTATACCGGCTTGCATTTCAAGCCTTTGGAAGAATTGACCTAAGTCGAAGGTTCCATTAGTATATAAATCGCTAACGTCATATCTTGCTGTAATTTTCTTACCATGTTTAAAGAAACTTAGCATAGTTTTTACATGCAAGGTCACTACTTTACGTACCTCGTCATTTTTGATGACTTCGTATACGTTGGGCTTTGAAGCTTTTTCCGTAGATTGCCTGGGCAATTCTACTATTTCATCTCCTGCGCAGGATTTTTGTCTACTTTGATATCTTGTAGTGACTTTGTTTATATTGCCAGTTATGTTTTGTAGCTCTTTGATGGTTATTCTTGATAACGCATCGGCTACATAGTTGTCTTTCCCCTTTAGATATTCTACCGTAAAATTATATTCCTCTAGCCTCATTCTCGTTAATTTTGAACTTGGGTTTACCATTGAAAATAAATATGTAAGTGGCCTATGATCTGTTTTGACAGTGAAATGTCTACCATAAATATATGGTCTGAAATGTGTTATTGCCCAATGAATTGCTGTGAGTTCCTGTTCCGTTTTACTCTTATTACTTTCTCCCTTGGTGAATGATTTGGATGAGTTGATTTGGAGTTGGAGTCCGTTGTGGTTTTGAGTCAAAACCGCTCCACACGCTTGTTTACTTGCATCCGTTATTATACAAAATTTCTTTGTGAAGTCTGGGTATTGTAACAGAGTTGGTTTAATGAGTTAAGATTTTAAGTGTAAAAATGCATTTTGAAAATCATCCGTCCATTCAAATTTGAGATTGTTTTTACTTAATCTCGTTATGTGCCGTGCATAATCGGCGAAGTTTTTAATGAATCGTCTATAATAATTGCAATATGCAATGAAACGTCTAGCGCTGTCCGCATCATGTGGGATTGGGTAATTTTGAATGACGTCGTATTTCTTGTCGTCTGGTAATATTCCCTTATTTGTGCATTTGTGTCCCAGAAATGTGACTTCATGCATAAGAAATGGAGATTTTTCAGGATGTAGCTTTAAGTTATATTTCCTGCATTTGTCAAAAACATCAGTTAGGTTTTTAACCATAGTTTTTTCGGAACAACCAATTACTATTAAGTCATCCATATAAAGGAATGCTTGAGATGGTTCAAGTCCAGAGAATGCTATAGTCATCATTCTCTGGAATGAATTCGGCGCTATTTTTAGACCAAATGGTAATCGCGTGAAGCGATAAGAGCTATTGCTCGTTGAAAATGATGTTATATCTCTTGAAGTATTTTCTAGTTCAATTTGGTGAAAACCTGACATTAAGTCAAGGCATGAAAAATATTTTGCTCTACCTAACTGATCTAAGATATCATCAATTCTAGGTAGCGGAAACTTGTCGGCCAACAGCTTTTTGTTGATTTGACGATAGTCAATTACTAATCGCCATTTTCTCTCATTGGAATCTGAGTGGGATTTCTTTGGAACTAATAAAAGTGGGCTGTTATATTCTGATACGGATGGTTCGACAATTTTGTCGTTGATTAACTTCTGTACTTGGGCTTGAATTTCATCTTTCTGGCTGTGAGGATTCCTTTAATTTTTTATATATATTGGTTCATCAACTTTTAATCTTAGCTTTTGTTTATAAAAATTATTTGTTGAAATTGGTTCGGTTTCTAGTCCGAATATGTCTGTATAGGCGGTGCATAACTCAGTTAATTTGGATTTGAACTGTTGTGGGAAGTTTTTGGATAGTCTAGACATGACTTCTTTGCTTTTGCTACTAGTGTTTGTTTGAACTACTTCGTAGTCCGAAAGTGATTCGTACTTTAGATTGCTTATTTTAACTAGTTGGTCTGTACTGGTTGTGTTCAGTAATCGGACAAATGCGTTTTCTGTAGTTGCGACTGTGTTTGCAACATAAATACCAGTTTTGATTTCCTGGTTTGGGATTAGTACACTATCTTCACTTGGGAATTGGGAATTTCCTCTACCGCGGTAATTACCTCTATAGGTATTTCCGCGGTAGGAACTACCTCTATTAGCGAACAACATCGCCGGTAATTCTTGTACTGGTGCGAATATATGCGCTTATGGCTACATCCATTGTGGAGCCTGCTGCTGATTCCAGTACATTTTTTCTGATCTCATGGTCAGCCTTTTTAATCATTACATCAATTGCCTCCTCTGTGCTAAGCTTATCTGCCTGGGCGACTGGTATTCCCTCATCAATAAATGAAGCTAATAGTTGCTTCCGCAAATTTTCAATTTCGGTCGTGAATTGTAGAGCGGTTTTGCCTTTTCGCTGGACTGCATTTAATTTCCCCTTTAAACTGTGCGATGTCTCGCCTTTAATAGTGGTTTTTAGTTTTTCTACAATACCTGATATTGTGGTTTCATCTTGTACTATATATAGTGCGGGTCCTATTATTTTTGACTTTATTACCTCAATTGCGACTTTCTCATACGGTCCCTTTGTTACGTTAACGAGGTTTACCGCTGTGATAAATCTCTGTAAATTGATTTTTTGTCCATTGAACTCTGGCACTGACGATGAAATTTCTTTCATGTAGGCCCTCTCGGCGGCTGAAACGTCGGCCACTGCCATCATGAATGGTTTTGACTCGGGCGTGCTTGAGTTTAAATCGGACTCTGAAATCTCCTCGTCTATTACGTCAGTAAGTATAATAATTGCGGGGATTGTTAGATCGTGTAGATCTTGTTCTTTAATCTCGTTTTCAGAGTCACCAGTGTCGTCAAATTCGTCCGACAGATCTTTATCTTCGGAGGGTGATTCTGGTTTTTCACCTGTTTCGACCGTCAGGGGGGTATTTAGGATAGATGGTATTGATATATCCAAATTATACCTTATCTTTATTGATTTAAGATTCGATCGGAGTCGAACTAAGAATTTAGACCAATGAGTTGTGGTTAGATTGTCCCTTTGGTCATGTATCAATGTTCGTGCCTGATTAAAACATGCTACAAGTATTGTTGCATGCTTATTTAAGGTCACTTCTTGGACAGTCCTATTTTGATTTAGGCGTTTGTATGATTTATTAAAAGTTTCCCTAATTTCTTTTAGCCTGTTGCCATTCCATACTATCCTATGAACGGGATTATACTTAGTTTTAATAGTACATGGCCTTAATGAAATATATATATTTGTGTTTTTTTTTTTGTGTTAATTTTTTTTTTTCTTGGTTGAACATTGGCATTTATTAGATCTTATCTAGATCATTTGCATGGCTTAGGGCCCTTTTCGTTCTGCACTTATTGTGCAAGAGATATGCCTTACAAAGGACATATGCGCTCAAAATTATTACAATTATTAGCAATAGTATGTTTGTAAGATGTGAATCAACATTTGTTGATTCGATTTTGTTTATTACATTTGCAGTGGAGTCCACTGTTTTGGTATCTATTATACCCATTATGTTTATATTAAATATGTCGTCAAATTGTTTGAAATTACTTATATGATATTTTTCATCATCATCAACTGTTTCGAATTTACTTATATGGTTATTTTCCATATATTTTGAATGCAAAAAAACAATTTTTTTTTACAGTTTCCTGCCTATTTGATAGCGTAGCTAAGGAAAGAGTTCCGCTCAATTTTACAATGGGTTTTATATTATCTTATTATATCTTATATTATTTATCTTATTTAATAAAAAGAAATGTTGTCGATGTAGTCCACATCAGCTGGCGGTCGCCGTTTGGCTCGCTGATGCTCCCTCGTAGGCGTAAGAGGCGGCCTGCCCCTCACGCTTGTTGGTCAGCTGCTGTCGTCCTGGGCCTATGAGCTCAGGCGGTACCGGTGCCGGTCAGTGCAAAGGTTTCCTTAGGCAGGTGGCTAAGCAAAATACGCTTTCCAGTGGTCCTGGGCAGTCTTTCGGGCACGCTTTTGGTTTCTTTGGTATTTCCTTAGGAAGTGGAGGTGTTGTTTTATTTATTTCTGTTTTAATTGTCTTAATAACTGAGTGAGTTGGAGTTAGTGGCTTGTTTTTTATAAGGCTTGACTTAAGAAAGTCAATTTCTTCTTGTAGCTTTTGGGCAGTTGCCCAGGGGGGTGGTGGTTGCTTTTTGAATAGTAGCCACTTTATGTGCGCTATTCTTTTATTTATTTTGCTTTTCACTCCCCCACGGTGAGCCATAACTCCATCTCTACTTACTCAGTTTTTCAACTTGATGTTCCTCCAATCCTTGTTCTAGTCCAAGTGTCCAGTCCTTGTGACACTATGTCACGGTCGCCATGTAGAAAGGTCCCGCAATAATGGTGAAGATGTTTCTTTGTTTCTTTGCGACTTCGACACGTCCGGTCGAAGTCAAGTATATTTCCATAATCATTCTTACACTTCTCTTATGGATTAGCTTAGCCTAACGCTGCCCATTGCTACGCTGGCAGAGCCAGCAGCGGAGCAGCGGCATACATAAGTATATGTATGTGTGTTTGTATATGTTAAGCAACGGAAACGTTGCTGAAGAACGAAGAGGCGCATGCACATAGTATATTATGTATATACGGTCAGAACCCTGCTTTTTTTCTGACTAGGTTCTGGCCGTTGACCGCTACACTCAAGTGCGATCGTATTACGTTGCGCTGGGAATGTGTTGGGCTCTTTAGAGATTGTTTATGTCAGCGACAAAGTGTCGCTTTATGGATTTGTATTTATGCAATAAAGTATTGCTGTTGATTTGTTACTGGGTACAGTGTACCCTCGATATATGTGCATACTACAATATATATTTAATTTAATAGTTTTTGTTAATATTTGAAAACAATGCAGATCATAAGAAAAGAGCTGGCGGCGGCAGGCTGCAGTGGACCACGGAAATGGAGGTAATGCTGATAGACATTTGGCAGAAAAGTATTGATGATTTGCGGGGAGAGAACTGTCTCTCTCAAGAACTCTCATGTTTATATGGAGATGGCGGATTCATTGAAGGAGGCTGGGATCGATGTTGGATGGGTTGACATCAGGTGCAAATTGGAGAACATGAGCAGAAAGTAAAAGTAAATATTCTTGAATTTAAAATTGAAATTCACTTAATTTGTATGCCTTGTAGAATGGGGAAAGAGAAAGAAGGGCCAAGTGGAGGTGCTCCATCTGGATGGAAGCATTATGAGAAGTTGAACTCCTTCTTGGGATCTTTCCGGGACAACGGCAGTAAGTTAAAACGAGGGGGAACGTTGAGAGCCGCGGCCTTTGCCTTTGCCTTATACCCGGTACTCAGTCAGTATATACATACATAAATTTATGAGCCTACGATTTATAAAATTGATTATATGTTCTTAAAAGGGACGAAAATAATAGCTAATATATAAAATTCTCGTGTCACAATGTTTGTCTTCGTACTCCTCCGAAACGACTTTACCGATTTTAAACAAATTTTGCATGCATATTCAGTAGGTCTGAGAATCAGCTAACATCTATTTTTCATACCCCTAAGTGTTAAGGGTTGTCCACCTTTAACATTTTTTTTATAATTCTATACAAATTTTTATTTTTTTATTTTTTTTATTATGTCGCATTAAAAAAATATATTCAACCCTAAATTTATACCCTTCTATCACCAACCCCTATTTTTATACCCGGTACTCGAAGAGTATAGGGGTATATTAGATTTGTGGGGATAACGGTTGTGTGTAACGCACAGAAGGAAGCGTTTCCGACCCCATAAAGTATATATATTCTTGATCAGCATCAATAGCCGAGTCGATATAGCCATGTCTGTCTGTCCGTCCGTCTGTCCGTCTGTCCGTCTTCATTTGCGCCTATATCTCAGAGACTATTAAAGCTAGAGCAACCAAGTTTTGTATCCAGTCTGCTGTGTGATCACACTACTCCAAATGTAATTCAAAATTTCGCCCCGCCCCCTTCCGCCCACACAAAGAACGAAAGTCTGTGGCGTACACAATGTTGAAGATACGAGAAAACTAAAAACGCAGGGTCATAGAGAATGCCCATTTCTATCAGGGTGTTGAATCTGGATCAGATCGGATCATTATTATAGCTACAATGAAGAAAACCATTTCGAAAGTCATCATTCCCTCTCGCTCTCTCTCACACGCGACCCCATCTGCTTTGCTTATTCGTATAAATGAGCGCCTAGTTCTCAGAGACTATAAGAGCTAGAGCAACCAAACTTTCTATCCAAGCTCCTGTGATACCGAACCAGCACAAGTTTGTTTTAAAATTTTACCACGCCCCCTTCCGCCCCCACAAAAGACGAAAATCTGTGGAATCCACAATTTTTAAGATAAGAGAAAACCAAAAACGCAGAATCATGAAAAATTACCATATCTACCAGATTACCGAATCTGGATCAGATCGGATCAATATTATGGCCAGAAGAAACAAATTAAATTTCAGTGGCTACGCAACGCCTTGCAAGCGCTGACTCATGCCCTCTCTCTCTGTCGTAAACACTTCTACGTCTCAAATATGTGTCATGTAGAAATGTGGGCGCAGATATACAAAGCATATGTAAACAAAAATGGAAACATGTATAAAAATTCCAAAAATTCTTTTTTTTAATTTAAATATTATTTTCGTCCCTTTTGAGAACATATAATAAAATTCATAAATCGTAGGCTCATATATGTATTTATGTATATACTGACTGAGTACCGGGTATAAGGTAGAGCCGCGGCCTTTGCCGCGGCTCACAACGTTCCCTCTCGTTTAATAATCATTTTAGTAATTTAATTAATTTTTAAAAATTTCCGCGCTTTTACTGGATACTCATTGGCCAGACTATATCGGTGTAACTACCCAGTGAACAACGCGGAGTAGGGATGAGACCGAAGCCGGTCTCCTGTTTCTCTCACTCCCTCCACAGTTGTCGGCCATCATTAATGTTTATGTGTGTTTATGCATCAAACTTAGTAGTGACGTTTACAATTGTTATATTTCTATGTCAGTGTAAACAACGACAAACTATTTGGCGGCACTGTGTTATTCCTTTCAGGTGATTTCAGGCAAACACTTCCCGTCATTCCACGTTCAACATACCCTGATGAGATTAATGCTTGCTTAAAATCATCTACACTGTGGCGTAATGTTGAAAAAGTAGAGCTGAAAGTAAATATGCGCGTTCAAATGCTTCAAGATCCATCCGCTGAAACATTCTCAAAACAACTCCTAGATATCGGTGATGGAAAAGTAACTATAGATGAAACTGGATGCGTAAAATTACCGACAGATTTTTGCACAATCGTTGACTTGCAAGACACTCTCATTGATAAAATATTTCCCGATGTACACACACAGTACTTAAATCATGAGTGGCTTGCAGAAAGAGCAATTTTAGCGGCAAAAAATGTAGAAGTTGGGAGCTTGATATCATATAAATCTATTGACACAGTTTGCAATGCGAGTGAAATTTTCCCACAGAGTTTTTGAACTCACTGGATTTGCCAGGTATGCCACCGCATAATTTACAATTAAAGGTTGGTGTTTGATGCAAATCCAAATTTTGCACTTGAACACTGTTTGTGCCGTTATATACAGATATATAGAATGTTTCGGGACACGGGAACCGGACAGACCGACAGGAAAACACTTGTGCGCTGTTTCGACTTCAATGAAAGAGTGTTTTATTCTAGCAGCGTCGCCCTTTTCATGAGCGGCCGCTGCCAGCATGAGATCCGTTGGTATAAGAGGCAATAACATATTATGGACATTTCTATTCTCTTTCTATTTCTACGCTTAACCCTATAGGCAACGTAATTGCCTCAACATCGGCCGCGTTGACAGCCTATGCAAAGGCTTCAATCCATTGGGATGGGCGCCAACCGATGGATGGATCGCTTATATAGGCCGGCCTTAGTCCTCACTACGGCCACGCGAACCTTCCCGTCCGCTCCTGGTATTGCCTCCTCCACTACTCCTATTAGCCACATTTGTGGTGGCACGTTGTCCTCGTGGATTGCCACCACTTTGCCTGGCTCCAGATTGGCGACCTCTTTGCACCACTTCCCTCGCTGCTGAAGGCTGAGCAGATAGTCTCTGGACCAATCTCTCCAAAACCTTTGCTTGATGGCAGACACGAGCTGCCATCGTTGCAGATATGACAGGTTGTCTGGTCTGGGCAGCTCTGATTCGGGCGGCAGCGAAATTAGAGTTCTGCCGACGAGTAAGTGCGCGGGAGTCAGCACCTCCCCTTCGTTGGGACTGCCGCTGTCGACCACCAGTGGCCTGGAGTTCAGCACGGCCTCGACGTCCACGAGCACCGTGTGCAGCTCGTCCTCCTTGAGCACTGCGCTGCCCATGGCCCTGAGCAACAAATGCTTGGCGGACTTCACCGCCGACTCCCACAGGCCTCCAATGTGCGGGGCGGGATAAACTCCACCGAAAAACGGTGAGCCGCAGCATACGCCTTGAGGGCCTCGTCCTTGGCATCCCAGCGCTCCATACGCTCCTTGAGCATGCGAGCTGCACCAACAAAATTGGTCGCGTTGTCGCAATATAGCCGGACAAGCGGGCCACGACGTCCAATAAACCTGGATAAACATAAAATAAAAGTATTAGCTGTCAAGTCTTTCACAATTTCTAGGTGTTCAGCCTTAGATGCGAAGCAGACGAACACTGCTATGTACATTTTGAGAGGCTGCTTGCCTCGAATGCCAAGCGATACACGAACCGGTCCGAACAAATCAACTCCGCTAATCTCAAAGGGTTGATTCCCACGCAATCGATCAGCAGGAAGGTTCCTCATGATTTGTGAGAGAAGCTTTGGCTTGTAATGGAAACAGTGTACGCATTTCCGGACAATGGCACTGCACTCTCTCCGTGCATTTATTAGCCAAATGGATTGCCTTAGGAATCCCACTAGCGCACGGGGTCCAGCGTGACAATTGGCTCGATGTAGATAGCTAAGGTAGAGAGTAACAAATCTACAATTTTTGGCATCAAAATTGGGAATTTAGCATTATGGGCTAGGGGTGCATTTAGTAGTCGACCGCCTACTCGCATCAACGAAAATGAGCATGAGCCCACTTTTTCTTCCGACATGAAGGGATTTAGCTTTTGCAGTGATGCCTGCAACTTGGATGACTTCTTTAATTTGTCGATTTCCTGCGAAAATGCGTCTCTTTGCACTACTTCAACTGCTGTTAAAAACGCTGCGCCGAGCTCGTCAGATGACGGGCAGGTACTACTCCAAGTGACTCCCTTTCTTCTATTGACGAACCGGCGGATATACGCAATTGTGCTAACCACTTTCATGTATGACGACGAATTCTGTATGATTGTGAGAATGGGATTTTTCTCAACATCGGCCGCGATAAGCGCCGTGGCTACCTTCTTTTTCTCCAATAACGCATTCGCTTCCGTCAACTGTAAATGAGGATTTTGAGGCCAATATCTGGATTCTTGTTGCAAGAACGACGGGCCATTGAACCACAACAGCGAATTTAAGTCGGCCACCGATGATCCTCGAGATACGAGATCTGCAGGATTTTCTTTGGTGGGCACATGTCTCCATAGGGCTGCTGAAGTAATGTCCTGTATCTCAGCAACTCGATTCGACACAAATGTTGTTAGTTGGGAGGGATGAGTTTGTAGCCAATGTAGAACTACTTCCGAATCTGACCACAACACGACCTTCTCTATGGGACAGTCTATTATGGACCGAACCTCCTCCCACAACTTTGCTAAAAGATGAGCAGCACATAGCTCTAATCTTGGAATTGTTTTGGTCTTTAAGGGTGCCACCCTAGATTTGGCCGTTAGTAGTTTAACGGACACTCCATTAGCATGGGAAACCCGAACATACACACAACAGCCATATGCTCGCGTGGACGCATCTGCAAACCCATGTATTTGACATCGAGTGTTTGCGCTGGCTCCTATAAATCGTGGAACGGTGACGTCATGCAATTTTTGCATATCTAAAGCCATCGATTCCCACTTTTTATGTACGTTCGAGGGAATGGGATCGTCCCAACCAAGGCTTAATAGCCAAATTTCCTGCAAGAATATCTTTGCATTTGTAATTACTGGACATAGCAGGCCTAAGGGATCAAAAAGACTGGCTATGACAGATAATATTGCTCTCTTGGTTGTGGTTTCGGACGAGAGAATTGGCTTCAGACTATATTTGAAAATGTCTGTCTGAGGGTTCCATATCAGACCAAGAGTTTTACAATCTTGCTGATCTCCATTCGAAATGACCATATTTTCTTGCTGACTATCGACTAGTTGACAGTTAGCAGCCCATTTAGTCAGCACAAATCCTGATGGCTCTAGGATTTCAACCAATTGTTGACGCAATATACTTAGCTCGGATTTTGTGTCTGCTCCTGTAAGGAGATCATCCACATAAAAATCCGACGCAAGAGACTTCGCGCCAATTGGATGCGAATTTGCATGAGTGTCGCTCAGATACTTCAAACACCGTACAGCAAGAAATGGTGCGCTGGCAGTACCATACGTCACTGTATTGAGTCGGAACACTTGCAAAGGGTCCGAACTTGTCCGTCTCCAAATAATTAATTGGAATTGGCGCTGCGCCTCGTCAACTTGGACTTGACGGTACATCTTTGTTATGTCGGCTGTAAGAGCGTATTTGCGACAGCGAAATCTCAGCAACGTGGCATATAGGCACGGCTGGATGGTTGCTCCAACCATGAGCAAATCATTGAGCGCCACTTGGCTCGTAGTTTTGCACGACGCATCAAAGACCACTCTGAGCTTAGTGGTTGTACTTTGAGGTCGTTCCACGCACTGATACGGTATGAAACAATGCGGCTCTACCGGAATTGAGTTTTCTACTGCCGTCATATGGCCTAACGACACATATTCCTCCATGAATTCCATAAACATGGATTTCATGGCAGGTTTTTGGCATAATCGCCTTTCTAAAGACAAAAATCGTCTTCTGGCTGTCTCAAATGACGAACCGAGAGATGTCGGGCTTGACTTGAATGGCAAAGAAACTTGCAAGCGACCGGAGGGTAATCGTGTGATGGAGTCAACGAACGATTTTTCACACATCGTTTCTTCGGGGGTATACAGTCTCTCTATAGACGCATTTGGAACATTTTCCAACTCCCAGAAACGTTTGACGAGGTTTTGTAGAGGGCACAACTCCTGCAACGTGCTCACCATAGAGCATGCTTCGTTGCTTCGGGGTCCGTTGGATCTGCAACGACCAGACACCACCCACCCAAAGACCGTATTTTGCAACGTCAGCGTGTTTTGTTGTTTGAATTGGCCATCCTTCAATATCTCAAAGAATGTGTCAGCTCCTAGCAGCAGATCCACTCTTTGGGGCTTATGGAAACCTGGATCGGCCAGTGGGAAATCGTTAGGAATTGTCAGCAAGTCTGACGGAACCGCTTTTTCAGGATGGTACGACGTAATTGACTTTAATACAACGAAGTCAGTGGCTATTTCGAATTGTCGAACTCGAGAGCACACTGTTGTTTGCACCACTTGGTGTGCAGATACGCTCGCCTTTCCGATTCCCACTAAGCTTATATCTTTGCGAATTCGTTTAAGTTGTAAATTCCGAGCGAGCTCCTCGGTAATGAAATTTACTTGCGAGCCAGAATCCAGAAGTACCCTGGCTGGCTGTCGCTGACTTGAGCCACCTTTAATGTCCACAATTGCTGTGGCCAGAACTACCTGATCAGAGTAAGCTGCCATGGCATGATTTGACGACAACTGATTCGACCTTTCAGCTGCCACGGCTCCCTGAGACCCAAGCGCATCACGGGCGGTTGGCGTTGTCGCCGAGTCAACATTGTAGCGATGCAACAATGTGTGGTGGGGCTTTGAGCATACTCTGCAGTGTATCGACTTGCAGGCTGAGACACTATGCCCTCTTCGCAAGCAATTAATGCACAGGGGAAATCCCTTGGCAAATCTGAATCGAGTCATGACAGACGCTGCTGAGAAAGACGAACAATTCGAGATGCCATGATCAGCTGATTTGCAGAACGCACAATTTGTGTCCTGGCCTCTGCTTGCTTGGGTTACAGCCAACGCTGTTTTCCCAGAATGCCTATTTTTTGTCTCTTGCGAGCCCTTACGACCCCTTAACCGCCCGGACGTGGATTCTTCAGCCGACAAATGCTGATAGCGCTTGTTTAATGCGGCTACAAATTCGGACCACGACGGAACCTTTTGGTAATCCAAATTTTCCTTCCATCTTGAATGGGTTTTTGTGTCAACTTTAGACAGAACGAGGTGTATTAGCAGGGCGTGAGCAATAACCTTGTCATCCCCAACTGACAGTAATGACTCGTATATGGCAGATGCCGTGTCAATAAGTGACAGTAATGCACTTGCCGACGGCGCCTGCATCGCCTGTAACTCAAACAGTTTAGCTACGCCATCAAGGAACATGAGACACTCGTTGTCATAAACCTGCTTTAGAGCCTCAAGAGCCTTGCAATAGTTTTGATCTGTCACCGGGAAAGCCTTAACAGTGCCTAATGCTTCGTTCTCTAAACAATTCAAGAGATGGTTGAACTTTTCGACGTTACTTAAAGACATGTCACTATCAATGATGCTTGAAAACAAACCAATGAAATTTTTGAATTCAGAATAATTCCCACCAAACTTGGGCAATTTCATCTTGGGCAGGTTCCTTGTATGTGACATGGTGGTATTTAGAACTGATTCGTTCAAACAAGTAGGCGGATTTGGTCTTTTAATGGCCATTAACAACGCTTTAGTTGACACGCACAATTCTTCGAGCTCGGAACGCGATGCTAAATCTGGATCATCATCGATTTGCAACTGCAAAGAGAATGCGCGATCTATGTAGCCATCTAATATATTTAAGCGACATTCCAGCTCGAATTGATTGGCCGAGATATTGTTGTTTTGTACTGCTTTCGCAGTTCTGTCAATATCCCGTTTGACTGCGTTTAACTTCCTCAGAAGCACACCTGAATCGTCTTCTTCGACGATAGAAGTATTGCTACCGGAACCACCACGACGTTTTCCAGTCATTGTGAAGCTGCTTTATAATTGGTTTTATTAAACAGTAGATTCCACTCCAGAATCACTCAACCTTTATTAGGCTCTGTTAAACGATTAGAACAGCTGATGCGATGGGACAAGCTGCTGGATTGAGTGAGATGAGCGAATGCAAAAAATCACTCACGTCTATGTTCGCTCCAAATATGAAAACGGACGCTGTGATGGGAACAGTTCTGGTTGAGTGAGGCGAGTGAATGTGACAAATCACTCAAAGATGAGGACAGATGATGTGAAGGGAACAGTTTTTAAGCTGAGTGAGAAAGGCTCCACGAACAAGATTTACCGATCTCAAATTGGAGACTTAGCTCTCTGGCTGCTATGCTGTGGTTTATTGCCGAGAGATAGAGAGAGCGAAACGAAATAGCCGCAACAAGCATAAACCTTACGGGCTCGGCTCTGCTGGCTATGCTCTGCTATGCGATGCAATACGTTGCTATGATCGGCTATACTGGCCGTTACGAGAGCGAGAGAACGAGAGAGCACAGAACTATGCATAAAACGAAAGTGCTAGCATAAACCGTTCGTGCAAAGCAGAAACGAAAATCTGTGACGACGACGGGCGAAGGGGGGGGGGAATGATGCGCAGCGGTCCGAGCTTGCGCGCGAAACTATTACCGTTTCTTCTTTGCTTGTCGGCTCCTCTTTGAGGTGTCGTTGACCACAAGTACAGTGATCACTCAAATTAAACAATATATGTAAATTGAATATATGTGAAGGTATACATACATACATATAACGGGCCTTTCTCTTTGTTAAATACTTTATTAACAGGCCGTTTTATTGTCGGTAATTCTATTGGGCACTTTAATTTACCTGTGGCATTTGTTGAGGGTAATTTGAACAACGATGCATGTCCATACCAACTAGGAATACCAAAAATCAGCACCAAGAGTTTGCGACGATGCGACGGTCCAGCGGTCCAATGACGAGCAGGAACAGCAACAACAACGAGCGAGGGATGATATCCAATGGAGATATCCAACAAAGCGCCAAGTTTGATCCAGTCCAACTTCTATCCAGTACGAGATCCAGTGTCCACCCGGGGGCGCCAAAATGTTTGATGCAAATCCAAATTTTGCACTTGAACACTGTTTGTGCCGTTAAGCACAGATATATAGAATGTTTCGGGACACGGGAACCGGACAGACCGACAGGACTTGTGCGCTGTTTCGACTTCAATGAAAGAGTGTTTTATTCTAGCAGCGTCGCCCTCTTCATGAGCGGCCGCTGCCAGCATGAGATCCGTTGGTATAAGAGACAATAACATATTATGGACATTTCTATTCTCTTTCTATTTCTACGCTTAACCCTATAGGCAACGTAATTGCCTCAACAGTTGGATCTCCGATTATCTTGCCTCGCAATTTGAACCCGCCACGGTTGTGCAACGGATGCGCCAATTCAATTAAAACGTATTCAGTTTCCAATTCGATTGGCATTTGCCATGACCATCAATAAATCCCAAGGCCAAACGATGTCGGTTTGTGGCGTAGATTTAAGCACGCCATGTTTTTCACACGGGCAATTATACGTAGCATGCTCTCGAGTGGGTAAACCATCAAGTTTGTTTGCGTTAGCTAAAGATGGGCTAACAAAAAATATTGTTCACGCTCTAGCATTAAGAGACTGATATTTTTTGATGTATGTATATATATATTACAGAAATAAATTATAATAAATTAATAAATATAGTGATTGGCGTTTGTTATTTCTATATTCCCTCATCGTTCACAGCATTACACACCTATTTCGTGCATATACCACATCCTCACACACTTAAAATAGGTTAGTTATTTTCTGTCGGCACTAGAAAGTACATAGAAATTATTTATATGGCAAAACAGCGTTTGCCGGGTCAGCTAGTTTAAAATAAAAAAATGAAGTCACATATGACATCAATATTGGACTTGACAAATAGATACCTAAAATCTTCAATTTTCTTAGTTAGGCTTTGGGCATTAATATGGCATACACGCAGACCTTCCCCTTGATTGCCAAGTATTCTTAGCATTGTATAGCTGCTCGAGCAGGACGACCATGCATTATCATTCATAATCACTGAAATAAAAACAAATTAGAGGAGACAATCTAAACACCTCTGTTTTAAGAGTACGGGGAGATGCTGTAAAGAGAGTGAGATTCCTAACAGAGACTAGTATAAGATTAGTAGAAATATAAAACCTAATGTAAAACATAAAGTAGAAGACAAAAATTAATTCTAGAGTTCTATCGAAAATTACTCCCAATTCAGTACCTCCAGATGCGGATTGAGTCACCTAATCAGTCATAGCTTCCACTCTCTGTAGGGCACAGAGCTTACTAATTCGCCGAGAACACTCTGCCGAACGTAGACCATAGCACGGCGGGTGAAGACAGCCGA
This sequence comes from Drosophila affinis, assembly GCA_037356375.1. Taxonomy (NCBI): domain Eukaryota; kingdom Metazoa; phylum Arthropoda; class Insecta; order Diptera; family Drosophilidae; genus Drosophila; species Drosophila affinis. The sequence continues at coordinate 30,108,818 of CM074802.1, read as the reverse complement.
TAGAGCATTACGCTTCTTCATCTTTATTGCCTCTCTGAAGATGTCGTAATTGACTTTCGAGAGCTTCTCGTTGATGTAGAAGGGTTTCTGGCACTTGTAGCATGTAACGAAGAGAATCTTCGGGATATGAAGCTGATGGACGGTTAGCTGTGTAAAGGAGTACGCGCTTGCTTTATCGGCTGGTCTCTGGTCGGACATGGGTATGGGTTCTTCAAAAAAAAAAAACAAAACCTTTCAGCTACTTGCTTCGCTCCTAAAATTATTATTATATTAAATTTCCGCGTACCTCTTTTAGGGAGAGGGATTCAGGGGCTAGGAAAGGAAAGGTGGAGGCAAGATACCCTATAAAGTAAAGTAAGAAAGGAAAAATAGAATAGTGGGAGAAAAGATAGCAGTCTACCGACGCCTCCGGACATCGCTGATGACACCGAGTTGTGTCATGCCCGCCCTGCCATGATCCTGCCAAGCCGAGAGAGATTACGGCAAGATCCCTTGGATGTCCTAAGTCAGCCATCCTGCTTCACCCCAGCGCTGCATGGTTCCCCCAAATAATGGGTCGTCTAGCACCTATTCATTTTAACCTAACTCTACTACAACCAACATTAATCCAACAAAAACCAAAAGAAATAGGATAGGGCAGCATATATATGGAGGGAAATTATAGAGAGGGATTAAATGTAGCATATAATGATATTTATGGTTATATAACGATATAAATAGATTTAGCTATACTTAATTACCTACGAAGTTATAATGCAATATATGGCAAATATTTTTCCTTAAACAAAAATATATAGTTATAAGGCAATATAATCAGACGGACGACTTTACCTGACAATCCCGGCCATTGGATATTAATAAGTTAGCCCAGTTTTCATTATTTATTACATTCTGAATGCAGAAGGCAAATCAGCTGTGAAGACTTTAACAGCCGGAGGTCAGCGGCCGGCGAACGGCTCGGACAGAAAAGCTCTAGCAGAACTTTTCTCCTCTTAAGCGGAGTGACCACGGGCAGACGAATAATTATAAAAAGATAAGCTCACTTACACATTCCGTTTTGCTTTTGCTTACGTTCCGTTCCCGCGGCGAAAGATCTTTCGTAGCTGGACGTCTCTGTGTGGGTGATTTGCTGCAAGGCCAAGAACAAATACATGCAGCTAGTGCTGCATGTCACAAACTCTTTGTCGTGACACCGCCGATCGGAAGCTTTATCGCTCCAACTTCAAAAGCTTCACTTCTGAATTGGCTATTTAATTATTTTTGTTTAGCATTAATTTATCAGGTAATTTTTTTGTCTGCGATCTTCTATTTTTTCATAACAGGGGGCATTAACCGAAAAAAAAATGGCCAAGATTACGGGAGAGAGCCGGGCCGGTTAAATTAAATATGCGTGCACCTCTTGCTACGTTTCTCGCCACGACATTGGCGCACTCGGACAAATGGTTCACACCTCCAAGGGACACATAACACTGAAATTTCCTTATTGACTTCACACCTAATACCTTTAATTTTAACACATAAATAAATAGGGCGGGATTTAGGGCACAACACTTGGTAACCAAACAGTGCCGTCTCTTCGAGCCGGTACCAAAAAGGGGTCACAGGGGGGGGTTATGTTCGCACGTGGGTCACAATTTTTTTTTCTTTTCACGGGCGAAAATTATCTTGGGCACAACCGGATCACTACTATCCTTAAGTGGGCTCTCTCGCCCGGGTTTTCTTCCAGCGGATAACCGCCGACACGGCAATTTTCGCCGTATTAAGCCCTATGGGGGAACTCAGCTGCTATTGCCTTCCGCGGCCCAGGTTCATTGCTCGACCCGGCGATCAGCTGGTTGTTGGTGGGGGGGCTTAAAGCTACGTTGGCAGCTTTGCATATACGCTGCGCTCGAACCAATTTAAAATTTATCTTCCAATTAGGTGCCAATTCTAAATTTGTTTGTTAATAAATGAAAAAATTGCAAAAAAAACAAGGGACATGAGGATTTCTTTTCCGCACTGCAGCGAGAGCACATAATTACGCGGTTGGACTGGCACCGCACTAATTATGAGGCTGGGTTGGAATAGGTTTGAATTTCGGTTTGGCCGATGCAGTGCCGGGGTACGCCCAGCTCCAGCCCTTTTGGATGGTCAATGGGGGTCGTACTAACAAAAAAAACCCACGTAAGATCAGCACCAATGATCTATGCTTGGACCCAATATGACTGCCGAAGACAGGTACTCAACCAAATGCTGGGAAAAAAAACTGTCGGTACCACGGTGGGTCACGGTGCAGGTGCAATCGCGCTGACACTTGATGACAAAACAAAATTTGTCTTCACGGGATTTTTCTGTTCACACAACCGCACTGTTCGGAGACCACGAGGAGAAAGAAAGATTGGGTCCAGCATACCAGTTAACCAAAAACCTCGGTTCTCCGGATCTTCCTTTGCCCAATCATTCGCTGAACCCTTTAGCGAAGTTGCTCTGCTGAAAATTTCGCCGGTAAAACTCTTGACCGACCTTAAAAACCACGTCACGACTACGAAGATTATATTGTTTTTCATTTCGTTGGTGCTGCTGTTGCATCGTACGCTGTGCTGTTCTTCGAATGACTTCAAACGAGTCTTCCCGACCAAACTTCACCGTACGGTCCTCCAACAACTGTAACCTGCGTAAAAGCGGATAGGTGTCTCCGTTGGTGATCATGTGCTGACCAAAGGCAACGCGGTAGGGACTGTCGTTCATCGCAGAATGGAGACTGGAACGTAAAGCACAGGATATTGAGCTCAGCTGCACATTCCAATCAGTTTGATCTGGCTTAACATAAGCTTTAATAGCGGCAATGACGGACCCGTTCACCCGTTCAGAAGCATTGGCCTGAGGGGCGTACAGGGCCGTATAGAAATGCTGTACGTTGTATTTTTTTAACAAGGCCTAGAATTGGTGGGACTTAAATTGTACCCCATTGTCAGACACGATTACTTCGGGCACCCCAAAACTATGGAATATATCTTCCTCCATGTAACGCGTTATCGCATCCGCTGTAAACTTTTTAACGGGCTTCAAGAATGGATATTTGGAAAGATGGTCCAAAACGACGAAAATGCCGATATTTCCCGATTTGCTTCGAGAATACGGACCCAAGAAAACAATAAACAACTTCTGAAAAACTCGTTGAGTTTCCTTTACTGGAGCTAGAGGGGGTCGTAGCGCATGATTGGGGTACTTGGTACATTTGCAGACCTAACAGCTATTAATGAACGATCGTACATCCGTCACCAAATTCGGCCAATAATAATAACGTCGGATCTTCTCCAAGGTTTTATTAATGCCACTATGAGCAGCCAACGACTCTTCGTGACTCAGCTTTAATACTTCAGTCACTAGTTCCTTAGGGACCCACAACTTCCAACACAAGTCATCCGCGATTTGATCGCTCGCTGCGTGTTCTGCCCGCCGATACATCAAATTGTCTACCACTTTGACGTCTGGCAGCGGTGTCCGATTGGTTTCGATTTTGCGTATCAGACCCAAGTAGTCTGCTGATTTGAAGTGATCTGACTGCAGGTCAATTAAACCATCACAGCTGAAGGCAGATAAGTCCTCCATATGCACCCGCGACAGAGCGTCCGGAACAATATTGTGGCTCCCTTTGCGGTGAACAATTTTAAAATCAAACCCTTGCAGTTTGAGGGCCCACCTCGCCAACCTAGAACTTAGATCCGACTGCGACATTAACCACTTCAAGGAAGCATGGTCAGTATGGATGGTGAATTCATGGCCCTCTACATAGGCTCGGAACTTTTTTACGCACATCATGGCGGCCAAACACTCCTTCTCCGTGACTGAATAGTTTCGTTGACACTGATTCAGCTTGCGAGACATGAATGCTATGGGAACGTCATTACCATCGCCATCCGTTTGCATTAGCACGCCCCCAACTCCGGTGTGGCTGGCATCGCAATGAATGGCAAATGGAATGTCAACGTCAGGGCTATGTAGAACTGGAGCCTCACACATTTGGTGTTTCAACTCCTCAAAAGCCTTTTGCGCTTCATCGGACCATACGAAAGATCGACGTTGCTTCAGCGTGTCGGAAATCGGAGCAGCAATTCCGGCATAGTTTTTAATAAATTTATGGTACCATCCGGTGGTTCCCAAAAACCTCCGAACTTGCTTCACCGACCGAGGTACTGGAAAATCTCGAATAGCAGCCACTTTGTCGGGGTCCGTTTGTATCGTCCAATACCCTATAACATGGCCTAGGTATTTGACCTCCTTCAGACAAAATTTACTTTTCTCGACATTTATCGTCAGACCAGCTTGCGCCAACCTGTCCGCCAGCGCTTTAAGCACAGACATGTGCTTCTCGAAGGATTCCGAAATCACTAATAAATCGTCGAGATAAATGAAGATCTCATTTCGCAGAGATGGTGGGATGACTTTGTCCATCAGTTTGGACATCGTCTGCGAAGCATTGGACAACCCAAAAGGCATCACCGTAAACTGATACAGCGGCCTACCAGGCACGGTAAAGGCCGTCTTATCTCGAGCCTTTGGGGCCAGCGGAATTTGCCAGTACGCATCTTTAAGGTCAATGCTTGAAATGAACTGCGCTTTTGGAAGTCTACTCAAAATGCCATCGATTAGAGGCATAGGGTACGCATTTTTAACAGTTACTTCATTGATTTTCCGACTATCGAGGCAAAGGCGAACTTTTCCTGGCTTGCGAACAATCACGACAGGAGAAGACCACGGACTATTCGATTCCTCAATCACGCTAAGGGCCAACATCCGGTCTAACTCCTCGTACATCAACTTTTCGATCGCCGGCGACACTGCATAGTGTCGTTGTTTAACGGGCCGAGCCTCAGCAACCTCTATGTCATGAGTAAGCCAGCTTGTCTTTCCTAACCCCTTTTCGGCAAATGAGGGGAACCATCGCACAGTGGCTTCCAGTTCCTTTCGCTCCAACTCTGACAAAGAGATTTGCATCGGGTTGTCGATGCTCAAAGCCGCCAAAGAATTCACGTTCGCTTTGCTCATTAAAAAGTACAGTAAGAGGTCGAAACTTCTCCAAAAATCTATGCCAAGATACAATTCCTGAGATAGGGACGGAACGAGATATAGACATATCCGTTTGGAGTCGCCACAAAAACTAATAGTCGTTGATATCCTACCTAGGATGACCTGGCTTTTACCATCGGCCGTTCGCACAGCTGACTTCATCGGCTTGACTTCCGGGTTAGCTTGCGCTAACTCTTCCGCCAATTTGCCCCCAAGGCAGCTAATTGAAGCTCCTGTGTCCAATAAGCCACAAACACTCCTCCCAAACAACATAACATTGGCATAAGGTCGTATGTCGTTAAGGTTATTAATAACCGAGGCCAAAATCGCCCTGCGAGAATCTTTACACAGCAAGCGGAAACGATCTCTGCGCTTACGATCTCGATTTTTAGAAATCTCCGGTTTACTCGGGACATACGGCATTTCCTAAACGTCGTTGGAAAAAGTCAGCCTAGGGTTTATAGTCACGTCCGGGGGTCTTGGGAGCAAACTTGGCATAGCCACAGTTACTCCGTGTTCGTCGCCTTCGACACTAGTTTGCGTGCACCCGTCGTTGGTGCACGGCCCAGCTCGTTTTTTGACAAGCTACACTTACGGCATGACGGCTTATAAGTGTCCCGTTTACCACACCCGTAGCAAAACACTCCCCGCTCAGCTTCGCAATCTTGGTATCGGTGGCCTTGCTTATTGCAATTCCAACAGGAAAGTGACAAAGCTTCTATATTATTGTCGTCAGCGTCTTCCAAATCGGATGCTACGTGCATTCCAGTCTGCACGGACATCTCGTTCACCTGATTACGGGGAACAAATCTTCGGCAGTAGGGATAGGTCTGGACTTGTCTTCCATAAACCTCTCACGCTTGCGCACGACCTGTCGCAACTGCACGATGTTGTGAATAGGCACATATAAAATCTCGTGCTGCACTTCATTAAGAAGATTTGCCCGTAATACCTCTAACAAGGCCTGCTCCGACATGGGCTGCACCAGCTTGTCGGCCAGGGCAACTATATGTTCGTAAAAGCTATCAAACTGTTCGTTTGGCTTCTGCTTTCTCTGAGTGATCGCGGTTCTGATCTCCAGGTCTGTTCTGCCATCTCAAAACTGCGATCTCAGAGCTATGCACAAATCAACCCATCGCACTCTTGCTACGCTTTTGTGATACCTCCAGTACCATTCACCCGTGCTCCCTTCGAACAGATTGCTTGCATAACGCGCTAACAGTTCAAAGTTACTGTCTAACGTCTGGCTGGTAAGGGCTTCGACTCGATAGAGGAAGTCGTCTATGGACATGGAAGATCAACCTGAGAATCTTAATTTCCAGTTCGCGATTTTCTGGCTAGTCCGATCCGAGCGCAGGTGGTGTGTCTGCTGAGACTCGGGCGGAAACGAATGGTTCATCGGCCGATCGGACGCTAGAGCTGGTTCTGCTTGCTCCCTGTTTGATATCCTAAAGAGCTGTTCGAAGGACTGATTTTGCCTAACGGGAGATGACTGCCTAGGGGCTGAAGGTACCCTTTCCATCGGAATTGAGGTTGCTGTTTGGAGTGACAACCTTTGAAACCCCGTTTCAATCGCATTGGACAGCATTTGCGTATGTTGCTCCAATGCAGCTGCTTCCGCAATGGTTTGGTGTAACCTAGTCTCTGTAGCCACTGGGTCAGGTCGGGCTGAGTATATAGCAGACGGTAGTGCTGCCGCTGGAATCTGAGGTTGCGTATTTCGGAGGCCTGGCGGGGCCAGTAAGCCAGCAACACCAGGCCCTTCCGGTTGACTCGAACTTTGCACCTCGCTCTGCCTATTCGTAGTCAATACCTGCGATTCCTGCGCTTTCAAGGTTCTAGATCTAGATCGGGTCATTGAGGCTTGGGGCCCTCCCACTTGGGCAGCCTCCATTTCCTCGGCTAGGTTCAGGGTCGATTTACTCAATGCAGTTCTGCACACTGGACACACCTTCTTATTCCCTGGGCGCGTGCTAAAGCAGGAGTGATGGAAATAATGGTTGCAGCTGGTCGCTAACAATTGGCCTGGATATTCGACTTCTTGGGTACAAACACAGCAAATGGTTTCGTTATCGACTGGCTGATTCCTGTACTCTGTGCTTCGGTCTAACGGCATTGTAAGGGTATTCTATTCTAAAAACTAGCTTTATCAAAACTCCTTTAGTTACTAACTACTATCATGAGAAACACTAACAGCGGGAAATACAACAACAAAATTTCTTAAGGTAATTTGGGGAAACCATGCAACTTCCTCCTGAAGAGGATGTGGCCAACAACAAAGCGTGGTAGAATAAGAAGAAGGAAAGGAAAGTAAAGAATAGCCACAGGTCTAGTTCTCGCGGCACATGTAGTAGCCCTAGGCCACACCCTGTTTCCTACGGAAACCTAGACGTAGAGATAGTCGACTTCCTTACACTCGTGCCCACACAAAGATCACGACGGTGTTCGTCAGTCGACAATCGGAGAAACATCAGCGGAAGAAGTTAAAAGGAGAAATATAATAGTACGATCATGCGTGGACAAATACCCTGGCAAAGCAGGTATCGATCCGGGAAGGAGCCATAGCACGCAGAAGCGCACCAGCCTCTTCCGGCAACAACTGCCCATCCGAGTCAGTCTCAGTGCAATCGCGACAATTATTGAAAAAAAGGATAGGGACAGAAGTAGATTCACGACCTCGACTCAAGTTGAGCGGCCACCAAAAGTATCAATCCTTTTAGTGGAATATTGCAAAACTGAGCACCCGTTACGAAATGTACCTATAAACTTCAAAAGATATACTGAGGAATGCATTCACTGACAGGCTCTGGTTTGGCGGCAGGTCGTAGCTTTATTCCACGAATAATCCTGTATCCGGCCAAACACCTCTTTTGCAGTGAATTCATTTGGGGATTCGATGCTGTGGCAGGTAGTGTACGGCAGTAACGCTATATTGGCGCTATTACTGAATCCAGCACAGCTTACCACACGGGCATGGACACTACTAAGACGCGGCTCAAAGTTATCTGAAACAATCAAGTATCCACCATCAGAGTATCCAACACCAGTGCCACAGGATAGGATTGGGAGAAAGGTAAGGATAAAGGGACTAAAGTCCTCGGCCTAAGCATGAATATGCTTGGCTGACAGGTGTTGTAGACTTTCTTTTGTTTGATTCGAGATCAGGTCTGGCTGAGGGCAACTTAGCACAAAACTTCATTGCGCCCCTTTAGGATGCTAAAGAAGCTCCTAATCCGCTAACTCTGACCTTCGGGCCTCTCCGGGCCCCACGCTGGGCGCCAAATAAAATAATATTTACTGTAGCATGTAACGAAGAGAATCTTCGGGCTATGAAGCTGATGGACGGTTAGCTGTGTAAAGGAGTACGCGCTTGCTTTGTCGGCTGGTCTCTGGTCGGACATGGGTATGGGTTCTTCAAAAAAAAAACAAAACCTTTCAGCTAGTTGCTTCGCTCCTAAAATTATTATTATATTAAATTTCCGCGTACCTCTTTTAGGGAGAGGGATTCAGGGGCTAGGAAAGGAAAGGTGGAGGCAAGATACCCTATAAAGTAAAGTAAGAAAGGAAAAATAGAATAGTGGGAGAAAAGATAGCAGTCTAGCGACGCCTCCGGACATCGCTGATGACACCGCTGATGACAGCGCTGCATGGTTCCCCCAAATAATGTGTCGTCTAGCACCTATTCATTTTAACAATTTATTTTATTAACAATTAAAGTCACCTAACTCTACTACAACCAACATTAATCCAACAAAAACCAAAAGAAATAGGATAGGGCAACATATATATGGAGGGAAATTATAGAGAGGGATTAAATGTAGCATATAATGATATTTATGGTTATATAACGATATAAATAGATTTAGCTATACTTAATTACCTACGAAGTTATAATGCAATATATGGCAAATATTTTTCCTTAAACAAAAATATATAGTTGTAAGGCAATATAATCAGACGGACGACTTTACCTGACAATCCCGGCCATTGGATATTAATAAGTTAGCCCAGTTTTCATTATTTATTACATTCTGAAAGCAGAAGGCAAATCAGCTGTGAAGACTTTAACAGCCGGAGGTCAGCGGCCGGCGAACGGCTCGGACAGAAAAGCTCTAGCAGAACTTTTCTCCTCTTAAGCGGAGTGACCACGGGCAGACGAATAATTATAAAAAGATAAGCTCACTTACACATTCCGTTTTGCTTTTGCTTACGTTCCGTTCCCGCGGCGAAAGATCTTTCGTAGCTGGACGTCTCTGTGTGGGTGATTTGCTGCAAGGCCAAGAACAAATACATGCAGCTAGTGCTGCATGTCACAAACTCTTTGTCGTGACACCGCCGATCGGAAGCTTTATCGCTCCAACTTCAAAAGCTTCACTTCTGAATTGGCTATTTAATTATTTTTGTTTAGCATTAATTTATCAGGTAATTTTTTTGTCTGCGATCTTCTATTTTTTCATAACAGGGGGCATTAACCGAAAAAAAAATGGCCAAGATTACGGGAGAGAGCCGGGCCGGTTAAATTAAATATGCGTGCACCTCTTGCTACGTTTCTCGCCACGACATTGGCGCCCTCGGACAAATGGTTCACACCTCCATTTTAACACATAAATAAATAGGGCGGGATTTAGGGCACAACACTTGGCAACCAAACAGTGCCGTCTTTTCGAGCCGGTACCAAAAAGGGGTCACAGGGGGGGTTATGTTCGCACGTGGGTCACAATTTTTTTTCTTTGCACGGGCGAAAATTATCTTGGGCACAACCGGATCACTACTATCCTTTAGTGGGCTCTCTCGCCCGGGTTTTCTTCCAGCTGATAACCGCCGACACGGCAATATTCGCCGTATTAAGCCCTATGGGGGAACTCAGCTGCTATCGCCTTGCGCGGCCCAAGTTCATTGCTCGACCCGGCGATCAGCTGGTTGTTGGTGGGGGGGCTTAAAGCTCCGTTGGCAGCTTTGCATAAACGCTGCGCTCGAACCAATTTAAAATTTATCTTCCAATTAGGTGCCAATTCTAAATTTGTTTGTTAATAAATGAAAAAATTGCAAAAAAAACAAGGGACATGAGGATTTCTTTTCCGCACTGCAGCGAGAGCACATAATTACCCGGTTGGACTGGCACCGCACTAATTATGAGGCTGGGTTGGAATAGGTTTGAATTTCGGTTTGGCCGATGCAGTGCCGGGGTACGCCCAGCTCCAGCCCTTTTGGATGGTCAATGGGGGTCGTACTAACAAAAAAAACCCACGTAAGATCAGCACCAATGATCTATGCTTGGACCCAATATGACTGCCGAAGACAGGTACTCAACCAAATGCTGGGAAAAAAAACTGTCGGTACCACGGTGGGTCACGGTGCAGGTGCAATCGCGCTGACACTTGATCACAAAACAAAATTTGTCTTCACGGGATTTTTCTGTTCACACAACCGCACTGTTCGGAGACCACGAGGAGAAAGAAAGATTGGGTCCAGCATACCAGTTAACCAAAAACCTCGGTTCTCCGGATCTTCCTTTGCCCAATCCTTCGCCATTCACCCCGAACGGTTGGCTAAAGAGCAGGGAGATTTTTGCTCGCTCACCCTCCATTCTTGACTCCGCCCCTAGAGGGCGCTACTGCATCAGGGTATGTGCCATGTAACACATGAGGTGACATCAATTCAATCCCAACACCAATATATTTCTCATAGGCTATTCCGCCTAACGCGAATCGAGTGCAGATAACGCTATCACCGATTTATATGGGACATTATGGCAGGAGTATAAATGAAACAAATTACGACCAAAATCGGTATTGCCTACTTTCAGGCACGGAGGGAATGCTTCTTTACCTCTTTCCGACAAGCGGCCACTACAAATCCCCCCTGCCAAGATCACACTTTGGTGTCCTCAACATCAAAGGGTGATAGACGCTTGGAGGAAAAGCCACCAACCTTCTTGAGGCGGTCACTGCTTTATGTCCTTAGCGTGGTACTTGCCGATAAGTCTACCTTGATGGTCTTCGAGCTCGTAATAGCTGTGACCAAGTCTACGTTTTATTCTTGCTTTCACGAAATTTGGAGCTCATTTTGCGCTGAACCCTTTAGCGAAGTTGCTCTGCTGAAAATTTCGCCGGTAAAACTCTTGACCGACCTTAAAAACCACGTCACGACTACGAAGATTATATTGTTTTTCATTTCGTTGGTGCTGCTGTTGCATCGTACGCTGTGCTGTTCTTCGAATGACTTCAAACGAGTCTTCCCGACCAAACTTCACCGTACGGTCCTCCAACAACTGTAACCTGCGTAAAAGCGGATAGGTGTCTCCGTTGGTGATCATGTGCTGACCAAAGGCAACGCGGTAGGGACTGTCGTTCATCGCAGAATGGAGACTGGAACGTAAAGCACAGGATATTGAGCTCAGCTGCACATTCCAATCAGTTTGATCTGGCTTAACATAAGCTTTAATAGCGGCAATGACGGACCGATTCACCCGTTCAGAAGCATTGGCCTGAGGGGCGTACAGGGCCGTATAGAAATGCTGTACGTTGTATTTTTTTAACAAGGCCTAGAATTGGTGGGACTTAAATTGTACCCCATTGTCAGACACGATTACTTCGGGCACCCCAAAACTATGGAATATATCTTCCTCCATGTAACGCGTTATCGCATCCGCTGTAAACTTTTTAACGGGCTTCAAGAATGGATATTTGGAAAAATGGTCCAAAACGACGAAAATGCCGATATTTCCCGATTTGCTTCGAGGATACGGACCCAAGAAAACAATAAACAACTTCTGAAAAACTCGTTGAGTTTCCTTTACTGGAGCTAGAGGGGGTCGTAGCGCATGATTGGGGTGCTTGGTACATTTGCACACCTAACAGCTATTAATGAACGATCGTACATCCGTCACCAAATTCGGCCAATAATAATAACGTCGGATCTTCTCCAAGGTTTTATTAATGCCACTATGAGCAGCCAACGACTCTTCGTGACTCAGCTTTAATACTTCAGTCACTAGTTCCTTAGGGACCCACAACTTCCAACACAAGTCATCCGCGATTTGATCGCTCGCTGCGTGTTCTGCCCGCCGATATATCAAATTGTCTACCACTTTGACGTCTGGCAGCGCTGTCCGATTGGTTTCGATTTTGCGTATCAGACCCAAGTAGTCTGCTGATTTGAAGTGATCTGACTGCAGGTCAATTAAACCATCACAGCTGAAGGCAGATAAGTCCTCCATATGCACCCGCGACAGAGCGTCCGGAACAATATTGTGGCTCCCTTTGCGGTGAACAATTTTAAAATCAAACCCTTGCAGTTTGAGGGCCCACCTCGCCAACCTAGAACTTAGATCCGACTGCGACATTAACCACTTCAAGGAAGCATGGTCAGTATGGATGGTGAATTCATGGCCCTCTACATAGGCTCGGAACTTTTTTACGCACATCATGGCGGCCAAACACTCCTTCTCCGTGACTGAATAGTTTCGTTGACACTGATTCAGCTTGCGAGACATGAATGCTATGGGAACGTCATTACCATCGCCATCCGTTTGCATTAGCACGCCCCCAACTCCGGTGTGGCTGGCATCGCAATGAATGGCAAATGGAATGTCAACGTCAGGGCTATGTAGAACTGGAGCCTCACACATTTGGTTCTTCAACTCCTCAAAAGCCTTTTGCGCTTCATCGGACCATACGAAAGATCGACGTTGCTTCAGCGTGTCGGAAATCGGAGCAGCAATTCCGGCATAGTTTTTAATAAATTTATGGTACCATCCGGTGGTTCCCAAAAACCTCCGAACTTGCTTCACCGACCGAGGTACTGGAAAATCTCGAATAGCAGCCACTTTGTCGGGGTCCGTTTGTATCGTCCAATACCCTATAACATGGCCTAGGTATTTGACCTCCTTCAGACAAAATTTACTTTTCTCGACATTTATCGTCAGACCAGCTTGCGCCAACCTGTCCGCCAGCGCTTTAAGCACAGACATGTGCTTCTCGAAGGATTCCGAAATCACTAATAAATCGTCGAGATAAATGAAGATCTCATTTCGCAGAGATGGTGGGATGACTTTGTCCATCAGTTTGGACATCGTCTGCGAAGCATTGGACAACCCAAAAGGCATCACCGTAAACTGATACAGCGGCCTACCAGGCACGGTAAAGGCCGTCTTATCTCGAGCCTTTGGGGCCAGCGGAATTTGCCAGTACGCATCTTTAAGGTCAATGCTTGAAATGAACTGCGCTTTTGGAAGTCTACTCAAAATGCCATCGATTAGAGGCATAGGGTACGCATTTTTAACAGTTACTTCATTGATTTTCCGACTATCGAGGCAAAGGCGAACTTTTCCTGGCTTGCGAACAATCACGACAGGAGAAGACCACGGACTATTCGATTCCTCAATCACGCTAAGGGCCAACATCCGGTCTAACTCCTCGTACATCAACTTTTCGATCGCCGGCGACACTGCATAGTGTCGTTGTTTAACGGGCCGAGCCTCAGCAACCTCTATGTCATGAGTAAGCCAGCTTGTCTTTCCTAACCCCTTTTCGGCAAATGAGGGGAACCATCGCACAGTGGCTTCCAGTTCCTTTCGCTCCAACTCTGACAAAGAGATTTGCATCGGGTTGTCGATGCTCAAAGCCGCCAAAGAATTCACGTTCGCTTTGCTCATTAAAAAGTACAGTAAGAGGTCGAAACTTCTCCAAAAATCTATGCCAAGATACAATTCCTGAGATAGGGACGGAACGAGATATAGACATATCCGTTTGGAGTCGCCACAAAAACTAATAGTCGTTGATATCCTACCTAGGATGACCTGGCTTTTACCATCGGCCGTTCGCACAGCTGACTTCATCGGCTTGACTTCCGGGTTAGCTTGCGCTAACTCTTCCGCCAATTTGCCCCCAAGGCAGCTAATTGAAGCTCCTGTGTCCAATAAGCCACAAACACTCCTCCCAAACAACATAACATTGGCATAAGGTCGTATGTCGTTAAGGTTATTAATAACCGAGGCCAAAATCGCCCTGCGAGAATCTTTACACAGCAAGCGGAAACGATCTCTGCGCTTACGATCTCGATTTTTAGAAATCTCCGGTTTACTCGGGACATACGGCATTTCCTGAACGTCGTTGGAAAAAGTCAGCCTAGGGTTTATAGTCACGTCCGGGGGTCTTGGGAGCAAACTTGGCATAGCCACAGTTACTCCGTGTTCGTCGCCTTCGACACTAGTTTGCGTGCACCCGTCGTTGGTGCACGGCCCAGCTCGTTTTTTGACAAGCTACACTTACGGCATGACTGCTTATAAGTGTCCCGCTTACCACACCCGTAGCAAAACACTCCCCGCTCAGCTTCGCAATCTTGGTATCGGTGGCCTTGCTTATTGCAATTCCAACAGGAAAGTGACAAAGCTTCTATATTAATGTCGTCAGCGTCTTCCAAATCGGATGCTACGTGCATTCCAGTCTGCACGGACATCTCGTTCACCTGATTACGGGGAACAAATCTTCGGCAGTAGGGATAGGTCTGGACTTGTCTTCTATAAACCTCTCACGCTTGCGCACGACCTGTCGCAACTGCACGATGTTGTGAATAGGCACATATAAAATCTCGTGCTGCACTTCATTAAGAAGATTTGCCCGTAATACCTCTAACAAGGCCTGCTCCGACATGGGCTGCACCAGCTTGTCGGCCAGGGCAACTATATGTTCGTAAAAGCTATCAAACTGTTCGTTTGGCTTCTGCTTTCTCTGAGTGATCGCGGTTCTGATCTCCAGGTCTGTTCTGCCATCTCAAAACTGCGATCTCAGAGCTATGCACAAATCAACCCATCGCACTCTTGCTACGCTTTTGTGATACCTCCAGTACCATTCACCCGTGCTCCCTTCGAACAGATTGCTTGCATAACGCGCTAACAGTTCAAAGTTACTGTCTAACGTCTGGCTGGTAAGGGCTTCGACTCGATAGAGGAAGTCGTCTATGGACATGGAAGATCAACCTGAGAATCTTAATTTCCAGTTCGCGATTTTCTGGCTAGTCCGATCCGAGCGCAGGTGGTGTGTCTGCTGAGACTCGGGCGGAAACGAATGGTTCATCGGCCGATCGGACGCTAGAGCTGGTTCTGCTTGCTCCCTGTTTGATATCCTAAAGAGCTGTTCGAAGGACTGATTTTGCCTAACGGGAGATGACTGCCTAGGGGCTGAAGGTACCCTTTCCATCGGAATTGAGGTTGCTGTTTGGAGTAACAACCTTTGAAACCCCGTTTCAATCGCATTGGACAGCATTTGCGTATGTTGCTCCAATGCAGCTGCTTCCGCAATGGTTTGGTGTAACCTAGTCTCTGTAGCCACTGGGTCAGGTCGGGCTGAGTATATAGCAGACGGTAGTGCTGCCGCTGGAATCTGAGGTTGCGTATTTCGGAGGCCTGGCGGGGCCAGTAAGCCAGCAACACCAGGCCCTTCCGGTTGACTCGAACTTTGCACCTCGCTCTGCCTATTCGTAGTCAATACCTGCGATTCCTGCGCTTTCAAGGTTCTAGATCTAGATCGGGTCATTGAGGCTTGGGGCCCTCCCACTTGGGCAGCCTCCATTTCCTCGGCTAGGTTCAGAGTCGATTTACTCAATGCAGTTCTGCACACTGGACACACCTTCTTATTCCCTGGGCGCGTGCTAAAGCAGGAGTGATGGAAATAATGGTTGCAGCTGGTCGCTAACAATTGGCCTGGATATTCGACTTCTTGGGTACAAACACAGCAAATGGTTTCGTTATCGACTGGCTGATTCCTGTACTCTGTGCTTCGGTCTAACGGCATTGTAAGGGTATTCTATTCTAAAAACTAGCTTTATCAAAACTCCTTTAGTTACTAACTACTATCATGAGAAACACTAACAGCGGGAAATACAACAACAAAATTTCTTAAGGTAATTTGGGGAAACCATGCAACTTCCTCCTGAAGAGGATGTGGCCAACAACAAAGCGTGGTAGAATAAGAAGAAGGAAAGGAAAGTAAAGAATAGCCACAGGTCTAGTTCTCGCGGCACATGTAGTAGCCCTAGGCCACACCCTGTTTCCTACGGAAACCTAGACGTAGAGATAGTCGACTTCCTTACACTCGTGCCCACACAAAGATCACGACGGTGTTCGTCAGTCGACAATCGGAGAAACATCAGCGGAAGAAGTTAAAAGGAGAAATATAATAGTACGATCATGCCTGGACAAATACCCTGGAAAAGCAGTTATCGATCCGGGAAGGACCCATAGCACGCAGAAGCGCACCAGCCTCTTCCGGCAACAACTGCCCATCCGAGTCAGTCTCAGTGCAATCGCGACAATTATTGAAAAAAAGGATAGGGACAGAAGTAGATTCACGACCTCGACTCAAGTTGAGCGGCCACCAAAAGTATCAATCCTTTTAGTGGAATATTGCAAAACTGAGCACCCGTTACGAAATGTACCTATAAACTTCAAAAGATATACTGAGGAATGCATTCACTGACAGGCTCCGGTTTGGCGGCAGGTCGTAGCTTTATTCCACGAATAATCCTGTATCCGGCCAAACACCTCTTTTGCAGTGAATTCATTTGGGGATTCGATGCTGTGGCAGGTAGTGTACGGCAGTAACGCTATATTGGCGCTATTACTGAATCCAGCACAGCTTACCACACGGGCATGGACACTACTAAGACGCGGCTCAAAGTTATCTGAAACAATCAAGTATCCACCATCAGAGTATCCAACACCAGTGCCACAGGATAGGATTGGGAGAAAGGTAAGGATAAAGGGACTAAAGTCCTCGGCCTAAGCATGAATATGAGTGGCTGACAGGTGTTGTAGACTTTCTTTTGTTTGATTCGAGATCAGGTCTGGCTGAGGGCAACTTAGCACAAAACTTCATTGCGCCCCTTTAGGATGCTAAAGAAGCTCCTAATCCGCTAACTCTGACCTTCGGGCCTCTCCGGGCCCCACGTTGGGCGCCAAATAAAATAATATTTACTGTAGCATGTAACGAAGAGAATCTTCGGGCTATGAAGCTGATGGACGGTTAGCTGTGTAAAGGAGTACGCGCTTGCTTTGTCGGCTGGTCTCTGGTCGGACATGGGTATGGGTTCTTAAAAAAAAAAACAAAACCTTTCAGCTACTTACTTCGCTCCTAAAATTATTATTATATTAAATTTCCGCGTACCTCTTTTAGGGAGAGGGATTCAGGGGCTAGGAAAGGAAAGGTGGAGGCAAGATACCCTATAAAGTAAAGTAAGAAAGGAAAAATAGAATAGTGGGAGAAAAGATAGCAGTCTACCGACGCCTCCGGACATCGCTGATGACACCGCTGATGACAGCGCTGCATGGTTCCCCCAAATAATGGGTCGTCTAGCACCTATTCATTTTAACAATTTATTTTATTAACAATTAAAGTCACCTAACTCTACTACAACCAACATTAATCCAACAAAAACCAAAAGAAATAGGATAGGGCAACATATATATGGAGGGAAATTATAGAGAGGGATTAAATGTAGCATATAATGATATTTATGGTTATATAACGATATAAATAGATTTAGCTATACTTAATTACCTACGAAGTTATAATGCAATATATGGCAAATATTTTTCCTTAAACAAAAATATATAGTTGTAAGGCAATATAATCAGACGGGCGACTTTACCTGACAATCCCGGCCATTGGATATTAATAAGTTAGCCCAGTTTTCATTATTTATTACATTCTGAAAGCAGAAGGCAAATCAGCTGTGAAGACTTTAACAGCCGGAGGTCAGCGGCCGGCGAACGGCTCGGACAGAAAAGCTCTAGCAGAACTTTTCTCCTCTTAAGCGGAGTGACCACGGGCAGACGAATAATTATAAAAAGATAAGCTCACTTACACATTCCGTTTTACTTTTGCTTACGTTCCGTTCCCGCGGCGAAAGATCTTTCGTAGCTGGACGTCTCTGTGTGGGTGATTTGCTGCAAGGCCAAGAACAAATACATGCAGCTAGTGCTGCATGTCACAAACTCTTTGTCGTGACACCGCCGATCGGAAGCTTTATCGCTCCAACTTCAAAAGCTTCACTTCTGAATTGGCTATTTAATTATTTTTGTTTAGCATTAATTTATCAGGTAATTTTTTGTCTGCGATCTTCTATTTTTTCATAACAGGGGGCATTAACCGAAAAAAAAATGGCCAAGATTACGGGAGAGAGCCGGGCCGGTTAAATTAAATATGCGTGCACCTCTTGCTACGTTTCTCGCCACGACATTGGCGCACTCGGACAAATGGTTCACACCTCCATTTTAACACATAAATAAATAGGGCGGGATTTAGGGCACAACACTTGGCAACCAAACAGTGCCGTCTCTTCGAGCCGGTACCAAAAAGGGGTCACAGGGGGGGGTTATGTTCGCACGTGGGTCACAATTTTTTTTCTTTTCACGGGCGAAAATTATCTTGGGCACAACCGGATCACTACTATCCTTTAGTGGGCTCTCTCGCCCGGGTTTTCTTCCAGCTGATAACCGCCGACACGGCAATATTCGCCGTATTAAGCCCTATGGGGGAACTCAGCTGCTATCGCCTTCCGCGGCCCAGGTTCATTGCTCGACCCGGCGATCAGCTGGTTGTTGGTGGGGGGGCTTAAAGCTCCGTTGGCAGCTTTGCATACACGCTGCGCTCGAACCAATTTAAAATTTATCTTCCAATTAGGTGCCAATTCTAAATTTGTTTGTTAATAAATGAAAAAATTGCAAAAAAAACAAGGGACATGAGGATTTCTTTTCCGCACTGCAGCGAGAGCACATAATTACCCGGTTGGACTGGCACCGCACTAATTATGAGGCTGGGTTGGAATAGGTTTGAATTTCGGTTTGGCCGATGCAGTGCCGGGGTACGCCCAGCTCCAGCCCTTTTGGATGGTCAATGGGGGTCGTACTAACAAAAAAAACCCACGTAAGATCAGCACCAATGATCTATGCTTGGACCCAATATGACTGCCGAAGACAGGTACTCAACCAAATGCTGGGAAAAAAAACTGTCGGTACCACGGTGGGTCACGGTGCAGGTGCAATCGCGCTGACACTTGATCACAAAACAAAATTTGTCTTCACGGGATTTTTCTGTTCACACAACCGCACTGTTCGGAGACCACGAGGAGAAAGAAAGATTGGGTCCAGCATACCAGTTAACCAAAAACCTCGGTTCTCCGGATCTTCCTTTGCCCAATCCTTCGCCATTCACCCCGAACGGTTGGCTAAAGAGCAGGGAGATTTTTGCTCGCTCACCCTCCATTCTTGACTCCGCCCCTAGAGGGCGCTACTGCATCAGGGTATGTGCCATGTAACACATGAGGTGACATCAATTCAATCCCAACACCAATATATTTCTCATAGGCTATTCCGCCTAACGCGAATCGAGTGCAGATAACGCTATCACCGATTTATATGGGACATTATGGCAGGAGTATAAATGAAACAAATTACGACCAATATCGGTATTGCCTACTTTCAGGCACGGAGGGAATGCTTCTTTACCTCTTTCCGACAAGCGGCCACTACACACTGTATTCCAAGCAACTCCAAGCTAACTGGCTGCTTGGTCTGTCGTCGATGCTCTCCAGCCCGTTACAGCAGCATGATTTTGTCACGCCTGCTATCAGTTGCCTGCAAATCGTTTGCAAGGCTTGCGTAAATAAATACTTGTTAAAGTCAAATGTTGACCCTTTTTCCTTCGCAGGTTCTTGTCCCGCAGATATTATACATTTTCCCTTCTAGCTATTCATAAAAAAGGATATATAACTTTGTACCTATGGTATCCCTGCCTCAGTGTAGCTCTTGACTTCCATCAGAATAGGATCGTATGTTTTCAAAAAATACCACTTGTTTCTAATTGAAATGGATAACTCAAGGCCATCATTTTCATGTGTTCACCAAGCAGACTTCTTTTGCTAAATGTGAGGAAAGTATATGATCAGCACGGAAAAAAAATTCGTTTTTACCGAAAAGTTTCAAGAACAGTAGGAGGAAAACTTTAAAATCAGGCCCAAAAGTTATGGCGAAGGGTGGGATTCAAGCTTTATATGCAAATGGTGTAAAGTGAATTTAACAGCATTTAATAAAAAGGAAAAAGAAATTACCCTAAATCCAAAGCAATTAACCGTACAAAAAATACTAATTACTTTTTTTTTTTAATTTTTTGTAGAACACAATTTTAGTTTAAAACCTCCAATGCTATGGAGAAAACCAGAGATTCACAGCTCTGAATGTTTCTTTTATTTATTCAAATAACTGGAAAAGGGAAAAGCATGAAATGTGATTAAGCGGAACAGTCTCGTCAAGGCTTTACGCTTCTTGCTCCTCCTTTGAAGAAAATACCGCCACTAAAACGCAAAAAAGAGGAGATGTCATCTTCGTCGCATGGAGCAACGGATTCAAGTAGGTAATTACTAAACAGGAGAATATAAATATTGCAAGCCTCTTTCACAGGAACAATTGAATGATTTGGTGAGGATCCTGGAACTTTCTATAAGTAAAGCTAAGCTTTTTGGATCTAATAGGCTATTTACACTACAGTGAGTTACCTCATTTATCGATAGGTATACACACTATGCAAAAGTTGAGTTATTGAGTTTCGGCTGCTGGCACGTGCTTGTCTACGAAAATTTGTTTTATGAAGCCATCTAGGGAGAATATTGGGACGAGTCGTGTAGCTAGCGCATTTGCGCTCAGGCTTCCATCCATTTTCCTATACTGAGTCGAAGGTATCCGAGCGGGGCGGAACCCTATATTTCCCAAAGCAAGTTCAACCAAACTGCGGATACTTAAGGATGCATTTTCCCAAACAGTTGCGAAGTATTGGCGTGGTCTAAAGGTGTAAGTCGACCAACGCATTCTTTACCCTCCCTACCTGGATATTCAATATACGATTTTCCAAATATCCCCTAATACAATGGCTATCTCCTAGTTCATCAGGTCACCGTTAAAAAGATTGTCTAGTTACTCATTCCGAAATAAATAGATGGCAAGTTCATATAACTTCATTATATTTCATCGTAAACATTTTGGTTTCCTAAGCTAAAGTAAAAATATTCAAGGAAAAAAAGAATTACATGGCTACAAAATTGATGCTTAAAAAAAATACAATAAAAACGAGAGGGAACGTTGTGAGCCGCGGCAAAGGCCGCGGCTCTACCTTATACCCGGTACTCAGTCAGTATATACATACATACATATTTGAGCCTACGATTGTTTCCATTTTTGTTTACATATGCTTTGTATATCTGCGCCTACATTTCTACATGACATGTATAACTACATATTTGAGACGTACAAGTGTTTGCAAGAGAGAGAAAGGGCGTGAGTCAGCGCTGGGCAGGCGTTGCGTAGCCACTGAAATTTAATTTGTTGCTTCTGGCCATAATATTGATCCGATCTGATCCAGATTCGGTAATTTGGTAGATATGGTAATTTTTCATGATTCTGCGTTTTTGGTTTTCATTTATCTTAAAAATTGTGGATTCCACAGATTTTCGTCTTTTGTGGGGGCGTAAAGGGGCGTGGCAAAATTTTAAAACAAACTTGTGCAGGTTCGGTATCACAGGAGCTTGGATAGAAAGTTTGGTTGCTCTAGCTCTTATAGTCTCTGAGAACTAGGCGCTCATTTATACGAATAAGCAAATCAGATGGGGTCGCGTGTGAGAGAGAGCGAGAGGGAATGATGACTTTCGAAATGGTTTTCTTTATTGTAGCTATAATAATAATCCGATCTGATTCAGATTCAAAACTCTGAAATGGGCATTCTCTATGATTCTGCGTATTTAGTTTTCTTGTATCTTCAACATTGTGTACGCCACAGACTTTCGTCCTTTGTGTGGGCGGAAAGGGGCGGGGAGAAATTTTGAATTACATTTGGAGTAGTGTGATCACACAGGAGACTGGATACAAAACTTGATTGCTCTAGCTTTAATAGTCTCTGAGATATAGGCACAAATGAAGACGGACGGACGGACGGACGGACGGACGGACAGACAGACATGGCTATATCGAATCGGCTAATGATGCTGATCAAGAATATATATACTTTATGGGGTCGGAAACGCCTCCTTCTGGGTGTTACACACAACCGTTATCCCCACAAATCTAATATACCACTATACTCTTCGAGTACCGGGTATAAAATGGTAATATCAAAAATGAAGAAAAGTTATAAAGGCAAAAATGTGGAAAATTACTGGTTGATTTAGGTTCGGTCCAAATCATTTCCCGGATCATTTTTATAAGATCGGTCGAAATATCTGGTGACTAATTTTTTCTTTAGTTAGGAAAAATGCAAAGCAATATTAATTCGAGCAACTCACATACCAAAACTCTCCAACGGTGAAAGGCCTTCCAACGGTGTTGATGTTGTGGCTAAGTTTTGGGAAAATAAAATTATTATAGAGGGGTACAACGATTGATTTTAACCATTTCAGCACTTTCCTTTTCCGACAAATTTTCCTCAAACTATATTGGATGTAAATCTTAAAACTTGCACGCAGGCAAAAGATTGAAATAGAACCAACAGATTACTGGATAACTAAAGAAATTTTAACTAGTCACAAAAATTAAATCAAAACAATGAAGCCATTAAGGGAAAATTCGTTTCGGTGATCTAGCACCACTGGGCGATCGGTCAGCGAAGCAATTGGCCGTTTTGTTTGTGGAGCGGCACTGCACAATTGTTTGTGCGGTAACTTTCCGTTTTGTTTGTGGAGCGCCACGGTGCTGGCTGCAGTGCAGGTGCTCTAGAGCAGGGGTCGGCACGCAATACACTCACATGTTTTGTGCGTTTGTGTGCGAAGGCAAGAGACAAGAAGCAACACGAAGGCAAAACGTTTCTTGCTTTGCACTGAAAGAAATGAATCCAGATAAAGAAAAAATGTTTTGCGCCAAACAAAAAAAAAACCAGGGGGAACGACCCGACCTGATCAAGATTCGGCAATCTGGTAGATATGGTAATTTTCCATGATTCTGCGTTTTTGGTTTTCTTTTATCTTAAAAATTGTGGATTCCACAGATTTTGGTCTTTTGTGGGGGCGGAAGGGGGCGTGTCAAAATTTTGAAATACACTTGTACTAAAGTGATATCACAGGAGCTCGGATAGAAAGTTTGGTTGCTCTAGCTTTAATAGTATCTGAGATATAGGCGCAAATGAAGACGGACGGACGGACAGACGTGGCACGCTCAACCCCTACAAGTCCCTTGAACCCAGAATGCTTAATGTCATAGTGCCTCTCAATAAAAAATAGTGCGCATCGACTTGCAACATAATTGCAAATCAAACATTGCGCCCCGCCATCCATATTTTCTAAAAAGAAAAAATCATCTTCCCACATTACATTGAACATTTTTGTCAGTGTACAATTTAATTTGCGCTGAAAAATCAAAAAGTTGCGCAGCGTGGCTTCCAATTGACTTCTGAACGCAAACTGATTCATCTCTGTTCTCGCAACGCTGACGAACAGAATACCGAAGTAGCATGTGCATATGCCCGAAGACACACGACGCATTTTCTCTGCCGCCGCGGGACCCGAGCAGTAAGGCCGACGCTACTCGAAGTTTTTACGCTATGCGTGTGCCGACTGCGCAGCCCAGTGGCCTTTTTGCTATGCACATGGGATAGGACGCCGCCGACCCCTGCTCTAGAGTGCTCTGGCTTTGAATTTTGCCTTCTGTTCCAGACCCGTGCCGAATGATGGACTAGCGGCTTGCAGGTTGCCACTAAATCAAAGGGTTGAGGTGCTAAGCGATTTGTGGGTGATAGTGCGTGGGTTGGTGTGAGTTGGCGGGCTCCGCTAGCGATGTATGCGTGTGGGTGCTGCACTGGTCACCCAAAGACACAAATAAGAAGCGCAGGCGAAAAATCAGACCACCCCCGAGAATCCGTAGTTGCCGCTTAGCAAGATGCGTGCAGCAGAGTAGGCAATGCTTAGATCGCGGAGCATGTTCGATAGCCAAGAAAGTCAATGTGCACTCTGCCCAAAAGAAAATGCCGTTGAATAAACGAAAATTACCGAAATATGTGGTAGCACCAATACCTTTTCTTGTGTCGAATCCAGTGAAACAATTGTTTGATCAATCGGATCGGTTTAAATGCTGGATGCCTCCAGATGAAATTTTCCGTCACCTATACCATCCTACGCTATATATAACTTTAGAGTGCACCAGCTCTAGTTCTGTTAACCCTACCTCGACTCCTCACCGGATCAAGTGTTTTCGCAAAACTGATTTCGACAATTTAAACATTCACCTCTCGAATGTTGATTGGTCCACTCTTCTTTCCCTACCGAATATTGATGTAACAGTCAACTCATTCTATAAAATTTTAAACTCTGCCCTTAATACTTATGTTCCGGAGATTATTGTACCATTGTCGTCCAAGCCTCCCTGGTTCTCCAGGAATTTGTCATACTTAAAGAATAGGAAATCCAGACTTTTCAAAAAGTACCAGAAAACTGGCTCCTTGCTTGTCTTCGTACAATATTCTTCCGCCCGCTCTCAATTCCTAACAACTAATAGTCTGTGCTACAATCTTTACCTCTCTTCTTGTAGTAGAAACTTCCGCAATGATCCTAAAAAATTCTTTTCTTTTGTCAATTCTAAACGTAAGTCCAATGCATTTCCTCCGTCCCTTCATTATCTAAACAATTCTGAATCTTCTGCTGCTGGCATTGCAAACTTATTTGCAACCTTTTTCCAGTCGTCTTACTCCTCTCATATTTATAACGCATCCACTCCGTATCCCTACCGTTTGCCTCACTCTAATAGCATTTTTCAATCATATTTTGAGGAAAGCGTTGTGCTTGATGGCTTGAAGTCTTTGAAGATTTCATTTTCTGCGGGGCCTGATAAAGTGCCTAGTTGCATTTTAAGACATTGTCCCCAGTCCTTATGCCAACCCTTAACCTTTCTTTTCAATCTATCCTTGGAACAGTCTTGTCTTCCCGTAATTTGGAATGAGTCGTACATAATTCCGCTTCACAAGAAGGGCTCCAGATCCAACATAGAAAATTACTGAGGCATTGCAAAGCTCTCTGCCATTCCTAAGCTCCTTGATTTCCTGGTTACCCGGCAATTGCAACATCTTTGTTCTAGCTTGATATCTCCTTCACAACATGGTTTTTTTAAACATCGGTCAACAACCACCAATCTGCTCGAGTTTTCCTCCATAATCAACCGTGGATTTCAGAGCGGTTTGCAAACTGATGTTATTTTTACGGATTTTAGCAAGGCATTTGATTCGGTTAACCATACTCTTTCAATTCAGAAGCTGTCCTTATTAGGTTTCTCTAGTAATCTTCTAAGTTGGATTTCGTCGTATCTTTCTAATCGTACACAACGGGTCTTATTTACTAATGTTTTATCCGAGGTCGTTATTGTTACATCTGGTGTGCCACAAGGTAGTCATTTGGGTCCGCTCCTCTTCATTTTATTTGTGAACGACCTACCCCAAGTTATAACATTCTCACATACATTAATGTATGCGGATGACGTTAAAATCTGTCTGTCCTACTCCGACTGGTACTTGCACACACACCTTCAGCTAGACCTAAACGAATTGCTATTGTGGTGCTCAAGAAATCTTCTATTTTTAAACCTCTCGAAATGCAAGCTTATGACATTCTACCGTCGTGCTTCACATTTTGTATCTTTTTCTCTTGGTAATCATGTATTGGATCGAATTTCGAGTTCAAATGATCTTGGTGTATTATTTGATCGTAAACTATGTTTTAATAGCCACATAGCTGCGACAGCTAATAAAGCTAAGGGTGTTCTAGCATTCATCAAGCGTTGGTCCAAGGAGTTTGACGATCCGTATGTGACCAAACAATTGTACATTTCGTTAGTGCGCCCGATATTGGAGTATTGTTCCTGTGTGTGGAGTCCACAGTATAGGGAGCAGCAAGCTATTCTCGAATCAGTTCAGAAACAATTTTTAATTTTCGCTCTTCGTAATTTACACTGGGACTCTGGTAGAATCCTGCCACCTTACAGATTTAGGGTAAAACTTATCGACCTACCTTCGTTACACCATCGCAGAATATGCAATGGGGCAATGTTCGTGCACAAGCTTCTTCTCGGGATGGTGGACTCCCAAACTCTCTTAAGTCAGATTGACTTTACGGTTCCCTCTCGTTCTACTCGTTCTTTTAGACCTATCAGATTACCCTTATTTAGGTAAAACTATGCCCAGCATGAACCTTTCAGGGTTTTATGCTATAATTATAATACCCTTTACCCTATCATTTCCCCTGAACTAACCGTTAAACATATAGCATTTAGCATTTACAACCACCTAAACTCTGCTAACCTGTAATTTTAATTTTAATTTTTGTTTCAATTTTATTATACTTTACCTTTAGTTCTCTTCCTAATTGATACGGCATTATTAGCAGATAATTGTTAATTATAAATAAATAAATAAATAAATAAAACACGTGATTAACCTTTCGCACTGGTACACACGGTAAAAAATTGCAGACGCACCATGAACAGAATTTTTAAGAAAGAGAGCGTACAGCTGCAACTATCTTTTATAGACCGGCATTCCAGAGCTTTCTCTCTGAAACCCTTCTGAGAGAGGGAGAGAGTGACAGATGACGTTCGGTGATTGCAGAAGCCCTGAACGAGCTTTTCTGGGCTGCACTACAGCTGGTGGAACTAGATCATCTAGCGCCCTCTACATCTCAGAAAACCGATATGCATTTTCATCGCAGCGACTATAAAATATCGCAGATTAATTGCGTGGGAAATTTAAATTTATTCTTGCTGATCTCAACGGACCGAAGGGCGCCCGTTTCATTTATTTAATTTTTTTAATGTGAATACCCAAGAACTAATGATGCTCTATGTGGCAGAGCAAGAGACAATAACGACGCTGCTGTTTATATTATTATACCCGGTACTCGAAGAGTATAGGGGTATATTAGATTTGTGTGGATAACGGTTGTGTGTAACGCACAGAAGGAAGCATTTCCGACCCCATAAAGTATATATATTCTTGATCAGCATCAATAGCCGAGTCGATATAGCCATGTCTGTCTGTCCGTCTGTCCGTCTGTCCGTCCATCCGTCTGTCCGTCTTCATTTGCGCTTATATCTCATAGACTATTAAAGCTAGAGCAATCACGTTTTGTATCCAGTCTTCTGTGTAATCACACTACTCCAAATGTATTTCAAAATTTCGCCCCGCCCCTTTCCGCCCCCACAAAGAACGAAAGTCTGTGGCGTACACAATGTTGAAGACACGAGAAAACTAAAAACGCAGAGTCATAGAGAATGACCATTTCTATCAGAGTGTTGAATCTGGATCAGATTGGATCATTATTATAGCTACAATGAAGAAAACCATTTCGAAAGTCATCATTCCTTCTCGCTCTCTCTCACACGCGACCCCATCCGCTTTGCCTATTCGTATTTTGTGTCGCCTAGTTCTCAGAGACTATAAAAGCTAGAGCAACCAAACTTTCTATCCAAGCTCCTGTGATACCAAACCAGCACAAGTTTGTTTTAAAATTTTGCCACGCCCCTTTCCGCCCCCACAAAAGACGAAAATCTGTGGAATCCACAATTTTTAAGATAAGAGAAAACCAAAAACGCAGAATCATGAAAAATTACCATATCTACCACATTACCGAATATGGATAAGGTCGGATCAATATTATGGCCAGAAGAAACAAATTAAATTTCAGTGGCTACGCAACGCCTGCCAAGCGCTGACTCATGCCCTCTCTCTCTCTGTCGCAAACACTTGTACGTCTCAAATATGTCATGTAGAAATTTAGAAGCAGATGTAAAAATCATATGCAAACAAAATCGGAAACAAGCTGGCAAAAATCCTCTAGCTGAACCCTCCACGAGGGTGCCGGCTGGGCAAATGGACACTGCATTATCCCGGACGAGGGTAATGCATTGTCGCTTGCCCCGTCCGAGGCAATGCAGTGTCTAGCTAAGGCAATGACCTAGCGTCTTCTCGACCTCGAGTCGGGAGAGCTGGGTTAGGGCCATGGCTAGAGGTGCCTGGCGGCCAGGCATAAAACGCTAGGGGGTGGTCCCCCCGAAAAATATCAACCTTATGGACCTACGGGCCAAAAATGGAAGTCGTTAAGGACGAAGCACGGACTGGGATGTCAGTCCAAACGTCGGTGGAATGCGTGACTGCTACCACCGGCGGGCACGGGGAGGAGAATTCCTCTCTGCGTGTCGCCAGCGGTCACACCTCGGACGTGGCGGGAGCAGGCCACGTCAGTTGTACAACGACTGCGAAAAAACCCCCTAACTCCAATCTGAACCGCTCGGATGCCGCTGTCGAAGCAGACACGGATCTGGAGAGCGTGATCTCGATCAGCAATACGGAGGAAGAGAGCCTTCTCCGCTCACCGGAGCCAGGCACCAGCTCCCCGCGTAGGGATGGGCCAAAGCGCTCCAGGGAGGGGATGAAGGCTCTCTCGCAGTACAAGGCAGCCCTCAAAATCCTGAGCCGGCTCCAGGGTAAAGCCGACATCTCCCAAGAGGAGAAAGCCAGGCTAACCTGGGCCGAACAGCGGGTGGAAGAGGGCAGAAGACACTTCTCGCAGATGCCCCAGATGAGGGCATCTATCGGGAAGTACGCCAACAAGGTGGAGGAGATGCTGGCGTGCAAGAGGCAACGCTCCGTTGAGAGTGCCAGCAAGGACACTCCGGCGAGCAAGCGGCAACGCGGGCCGAAGGGCGCAGCCCCACCACAGAAAGTGGCGATCCCACCGACACAATACCCGAAGTCGCGGACGGCGAGTGATGCGGCCAGACGACATCTGATCGTGGCGCTGATCGACCGTAGCGATCAGAACGGGAGAATGACAGCGGCACAGTGGAAGTTGGTGCACGCGCGGCTCGTCGACTCATTGTTTGCACGAATGGAGGAGG
Source organism: Drosophila affinis (assembly GCA_037356375.1). Taxonomy (NCBI): domain Eukaryota; kingdom Metazoa; phylum Arthropoda; class Insecta; order Diptera; family Drosophilidae; genus Drosophila; species Drosophila affinis. Next base: position 30,079,855 of record CM074802.1, on the reverse strand, counting down.
ATCCCGCAGCCCCCATGCCCACCTTTGATGGCGCTGGATGGCTGAATGGGGTTAAAATCCTCAAATGCAAAGATGACCCAACGCGTAGGTGGCTAACGCAAACTGTCGGCCAACTGGAAGCGATGTGGGAGGGCGCCAAGCTGGAGGTGGTAGACAGGGAGCTGATCCCGTCTATACCGAAGGCGAAGGTAGTCTTCCCCATCGCGATCCAAGGAGACAGTGCGCTGAAGCTCCTACAGCGACAAAATCCCGATATCCCAACGGGTGATTGGAAGGTGCTGCACACTGGGAGTCCGCTACCCAATGAGGGGGGCCAGTGTGCAATCCTTCAAATAAATAAAGAGGCAGAGGACCTCTTATACCCCAGATTTGGGAAGATGGCGTGGGGCATGGGCAGTGTATACCTGCGCCTAAAAAAGCGCCACCCCGGGGACAAGGACGCGCACACCCTTCAGGCAGGCGAGGTGGAGAAGGACCTAGGTCTGGACACCATCGTGGAGGCCGCCCAGGGGCTTGCGCTGGACGAATCGGAGGAGGAAGAGGACGGTGATGTGACGATTGTAGTCAACCCGTCGAGCGGAGTTGAGCCAGCCACCCATGCCACTGAGTGTGCTGCAGCTCAACTTGCATAAAAGCAAGGTGGCGTCGACGGAGCTCCTCATAGCCATGGAGCAAGGGCCCGTCGAGCTCTAGCTCTAGTCCAAGAGCCATGGATTGCATCAGGCAACTCTGTGGCCGGACTAAAGTCCTCAAACTACAACTCTTTCTACACAACACCGGTAAGCAGGAACAGAACCATCGTACTTGTACGAAAGGGGATCCACGCTAACCTTATGTCTAATTACAGTACAGACGACCTAACAGTAGTGATGCTAGAAAGCGAGGAGAAGCGCCTCTTGGTAGCCTCCTGCTACATGGCACACGACAGACCCGCACCACCCGAAGAGCTAAGGAGTCTGGTAGACGAAACCGGATCCAAAGATTACCAAATACTCATTGGTACGGACGCTAATGCCCACCACAGTGTATGGGGAAGCCCCGACACCAATGACCGAGATGAGTCTCTTCTAGAATTTATACTTTCCACTAACATAGAAGTAGCAAACGTGGGGGCGGACTACACATACGTGGGTCCAACCTCATCAAATGTGCTAGACCTTATACTCGTAACGGGAAGGAGCGCCGCGGTGACTGGGTGGAGGGTCCTCGAAAGACCATCCTTCTCAGATCACAGGTATATCCAGTTTAAATACGAATTTAAGCACACCTCGAAGGTAGCCGTCTATAGGAACCCCCGGAAGACAAACTGGGAAAAGTTCAAAAAGACGGTTACCTCGAAGCTCGCGGTCGGTCCGGGGTCGGTAAAATCGGCTGACGGAATAGAGAAGTCTCTTGGGACTCTATCCAAGGAGCTACTGGGCGGGTACCGTGCAGCATGCCCACCCTCGAGTACAAAAAAGAAGAACAAGCCACTCTGGTGGAACAGAGAGCTCTCCCTCCTTAGAAACAACCTCCGGGAATTCTTCAAGCTCGCCAAACAAGCGAATGAAGAGTTTATAAACGAGGAATACAGGAACCTACTCAGAAACTACAAGAAAGAGATACGCAAGGCACAACGCAGCTCGTGGAGGAACTTCTGTTCCAACATCGAGAAGGTGCCCGAAACGGCAAGACTCAGGAAGCTGCTCTCCAAGCAGCCCACCATACAGAGTCAGCTCAAGCTCAACAATGGACAATGGTCAGAGAGCAGCGAAGAAGCCCTGACAGCACTAATGGAGGCACACTTCCCTGGATGTACCGAGGTCACTGATGCCACAACGCAACATGACCCGGCGACAGAGGAACAAACCATCCCCACAGGACTAGTAACTCACAAGAAAATCCAATGGGCCATAGACTCCTTTACAGGCATTAAAGCACCTGGACTGGATGGAATATTTCCAGCCATGTTACAGGTGGCCAAAGAGGTGATCACCCCATGGCTTTTCGCTATCTATACGGCATGCTTGAGGACAGGCTATATACCTATACATTGGAGAACTTCAAGAGTTGTCTTCCTGCCGAAGGCAGGAAAGTGCAGCCATGTTAATCCCAAGGATTATAGACCGATAAGCCTCACCTCCTTTCTACTGAAAACGCTAGAAAAGCTGCTGGAGCTACACATCAGAGAGGAAGTAGGGGGACTGATGTCAAGCAACCAGCATGCTTACACGAAAGGGAAATCGGTAGAAACAGCACTACACTCGCTAGTAGCTAAAGTCGAGAAAGCCCTCAATACCAAGAAATATGCACTAGGAGTATTTGTCGATATATCCGGAGCATTCAACAACGTGGCCACAAGAGCAATAATGGGTCGCTTAGAAGCAACCAACGCACACCCGGCATTCAACCACTGGATAAAGAATCTCCTCAGTTGTAGACGGGTTCAATCCGAATGGGGTACCGCCTCCATAGTAAGAGGGGCACACAGAGGCACTCCACAGGGTGGAGTACTGTCGCCCCTCCTGTGGAACCTGGTGGTCGACGACCTAATTAAGAGATTCGAAAGGAGAGCCCCAAAAATAACAGCCTATGCAGACGACATAAGCATACTTATTACGGGTGTATGTCCATCGACACTCAGCTCCATAATGGAAAACAAACTCAGGGAGATATGTGAGTGGGCGCACGAAGTAGGACTCAGTATCAACGCGGACAAGACGGACCTCATCCTCTTCACCAAGAGGTGCAAGGTACCGTCATGGATCCCCCCGAAAATCGATCAAACAAGGCTAACCCCAAAAACACAAGTCAAATACCTTGGCACAGTACTGGACAGCAAGCTGGCATGGAGACCCAATGTAGTGGAAAGGGTGAAGAAGGCCACCATTGCGCTATATGCATCAACAAAGATGCTCAGCAGCACATGGGCCTGTCACCTGCTCTAATGCATTGGATCTACATATCGGTGGTGCGACCAACTCTGCTGTATGGAGTCTTAGTGTGGTGGCAAGCTACTAAAAAGAAAACGTACCACAAGCTTATGGAAAAGACTCAGCGACAGGCACTGCTCTGCATCACGGGGGCACTGAGATCAACCCCAACAAAAGCACTCGAAACCATTCTCGGAATTGACCCCCTGGATATCCACGCGCATCTGACGGCTGGAAAGGCCGCTCAGCGCCTCATTGCCTCAGGAAACATGCAGCCACAAGCATACGGGCACAGTTCAATCGGCAGGGACATGATCAGTAATACTGACTACATGACCCCTCGAACGTGTCTCGACATCAACACAAACGCATTTCTGGGACCGGAAGAATGGAAAAAAGGCCAGAGTGAACATCTCAATATATATACAGACGGCTCCAAGATGTAGGAGGAGTAGGAGCTGGCATATACTGCACAGACCCCGAAATAGGGCTGTCATACAAGCTACCAGACCACTGCAGCATATTCCAGGCGGAAGTCTTTGCCATCAGGAAAGCAGCGGAGGTTGCACAACAAGCAGGGCGATCACATAACGTGGTCAATCTGTTTGTAGACAGCCAAGCGGCGATAAAATCCATGCAGTCGTCCACGGTCAGTTCTAGAAGTGTCCTGGCGAGCAGGGAAGCATTGGACTCACTAAGCACGACCAAGTCAGTGCGGATCTACTGGGTTCCCAGCCATCAGGGCATTGAAGGAAATGAAGCGGCGGACGTTCTGGCTAAGGAAGGCGTCGGGCTGGCGAGAGAAAGAGTAGAAAACGTGCCGGTCTCACTCAGAACGCTACAGAGCGATCTAGAAAAGCTGGCTAGACTAGAAAACGAGAGCAGGTGGAGGAGCACGACCAACTGCAGAGTCTCGAAAATCATGTGCAAAAAACGCAGCGAGAAACTCAGCCACTATCTGCTGCACCTTCCACGGAAAGATTGCAGACTGCTGGTGGGAATACTGACAGGTCACTGCCTGGCCGCATCACACGCAGCCAAACTAAACATCACCGACAGGAGCAGCTGCAGGAAATGCGAGGACCTTGGGGCTATCGAAACCCTGGAACATCTAATCTGCAGCTGCCCGGCTCTCTCACGGGCCAGGATAAGGTACCTGGGCGCACCGACGCTGACATCGCTAGAAGATGCCTCCAGGAGGTCGCCAAGGGAACTGCTGGACTTCGCCAAGTACACCTCAATCTTAGGTGATATAAAACCATCACTAGCACCCGCGTAACAAGGTCCATAATTAACCGGATTACTAAAGGCCACACTGGCCTATGAGAGACCCCCGGAGGGTCGTCCGGGTTAACCTAAACCTAAAATCGGAAACATGTATAATATTCCAAAAATTTACTTCATTTTTTGAAATATTATTTTTTGCCCATTTTTTTAATTTGTCCCTTTTGCGAACGTATAAGAAATTGCATAAATCGCAAGCTCATATATGTATGTACATATGTATGTATATACTGACTGAGTACCGGGTATCAGGTAGAGCCGCGGTCTTTGCCGCGGCTCACAACATTCCCCCTCGTTTTATTTTTATACCCGGTACTCGAAGAGTATAGGGGTATATTAGATTTGTGGGGATAACGGTTGTGTGTAACGCACAGAAGGAAGTGTTTCCGACCCCATAAAGTATATATATTCTTGATCAGCATCAATAGCCGAGTCGATATAGCCATGTCTGTCTGTCCGTCCGTCTGTCCGTCCGTCTTCATTTGCGCCTATATCTCAGAGACTATTAAAGATAGAGCAACCAAGTTTTGTATCCAGTCTCCTGTGTTATCACACTACTCAAAGTTTATTTCAAAATTTCGCCCCGCCCCTTTCCGCCCACACAAAGGACAAAAGTCTGTGGCAAACACAATTTTGAAGATATGGAAAAACTAAAAACGCAGAATCATAGAGAATGATTATTTCTATCAGAGTGTTGAATCTGGATCAGATCGGATCATTATTATAGCTACAATGAAGAAAACCATTTCGAAAGTCATCATTCCCTCTCGCTCTCTCTCACACGCGACCCCACCTGCTTTGCTTATTCGTATAAATGAGCGCCTAGTTCTCAGAGACTATAAGAGCTAGAGCAACCAAACTTTCTATCCAAGCTCCTGTGATACCGAACCAGCACAAGTTTGTTTTAAAATTTTGCCACGCCCCCTTCCGCCCCCACAAAAGACGAAAATCTGTGGAATCCACAATTTTTAAGATAAGAGAAAACCAAAAACGCAGAATCATGGAAAATTACCAAATCTACCAGATTGTCGAGTTTGGATCATATCGGATCATTAGTATAGCCACAATAAAGAAAATCATTTATATCGACAACGTACATACATATATATGTACATACATACATACATAGATATGCGTTCCCTACCTTTCTCTTAACTCTTCCTGGTCTGCCTTGCCACGCAATGAGTAATTAGCGATCACCGACAATCCTAGCAGGCGTTTTCGCCTTCTCTTTTCTCCTTTTGACCTTAAACCATCACCCCCTCTGCATCCAACAAGCGCGATGTGCTGTCCATGTCTTACCACAATCACTGCCCTCCCTCATTAACTAATCAATCTGTCCCTTTCCCATAAAGAAAGAGAGAGAGAGAAGCCTAACAATATCACATGTCCAAAACAATAAGCGCCCGCCCAGGCAATGATTTATTTACATAAATATGTATATAAATGTATATATGTACATATGTAAGTATTGATATGTAGGCATGTATTTATGTATATGTATGGATGTATATATTTTAAAACCAATGGACATATGTATGTGCATTCATATGTAAATATACATAATATAATACATATTTGCATATTCTGATTGAATGAGCCGGTATAGGTAGGGAAGGGGTACCTGCGATTGCATGTGGTCACTATGTGAAAAGAAATATAATTGTCCACCAAAGAAACTGCGAAATCAAAACAAAACTGGCAAGCACGTGCGCTCGTTTTCTCTCTCTGTTTCCCCTTCCATCTTCTGACCATGACCATGACCAACAAAAGGGATGCGCGATGCGCTACAGGAAGGGGAGGGGGAAACGCAAATGACTTTGCTCTAAAAATGCATGTGGAAGGAATGAGAAAAATAGCCGTTACATTATTTGAGTTTTTCTCTCTATCCCTCTCATTCCACCTGAGAACTCTCTGCTTCACTATCTGAACAAGTGCTCTCTCAATACAGCAACTCTCTATTTACACTCATCCGTATGCCTTCAAGATGAATTTAGTAATAAGGTGACAACATCTACGTCACAAAATCTGCTCTCTTTCGCGAACCATCCGTTTGTCGTATGCTGTGCGCCGAAATAGAGTAGATAGACCACCCCACAGACAACGTCACCTCATCACTAAATTCACCTTGTATGTCTCTTCTGTGAACAGTAGCAATTAGAGAGAGAGAGATAGAGAAAGGCTGAGAGAGCTCCCTCGCAAAATCATATGTTTGAATCCAAAACATTAACCTGCTACTACCCCACGCAATGGTAATAGAATTAGAAGGAGTAATTAGTCGGAAAGGATTTAGAAGTATATATATATAGAAACAGCTCAGACAGACTTTTTCCTGTAAAAATTTAATTTTCCGTTAGTCCCGCATGTTTTGACTCCATTTGTTCTGCCTTGCTCCACATTGCTCTATTCTCTTCTCTCTTGAGTGACTCTCGCGAAAAAAACGGCCGAATTTCAGTAGGCATTTTTTGGGTATAGCCAGTCGATATCGAGCCAAGGAGAGCGATAGAGACTTTTCGATTGCCGATTGCGAAAAAATCCGTTTATTAATCACATTTAAACTAGTTTAGCTTATAACTTATTAAATACAAGTAGTGCTTGCAAATTAAGACATAGGGCTTTAGTTTTTCTGTGCCGATCGTCAGTTAGAAGCTATTAATAGTTGCTAACTGTAACGGTGCATCGCGCGTTTTTTGGTGTTGCTGCTGACGTCGCTGCTTTTACTGGAGACTGAGGCTGGACGTCGCTGCTTCTATAGCGGCTGAGGAAGAACGTCGCTGCTCTCGCCAGGGGACGTCGCTGCTTCTCAGAAAGTCGTATATTTAATTTCTTTTGTAGTTTTTGTAGCATAATATTTGTAGCATAATTATATATAATAATTTGCTTTATTTTATGTAATTATATCTAATCAATATTAAATATTATTAATAATATAATTAATAAATTATATTATTAATACTTATTAATATATAAATATAAAATTAATTATTTTATTTTATTAAGTATTTATTTCATTTTATTTTTATTCCTTTTATATTATTTCATTATATTTTATTTTATTAAATTTTGTATTATGCCTCGACAGCATAGGCAATCTGCTTCGCAACAGTCTCAGAGACGTAAATTGCGAAACAGATCAAATAGGAATCGAAATTTAGAAACTTTAGAAGTTATTGAAAACAGGAATGTTTTAATAAGTACAGACGCTGAGTTCGTTGAACCGGTTAGGAATCAGCAGCCAGATAATGAGGGACAGAATCAGGTGACTGCTAGGCAGGTTTCAGGTGTAGGTGTAGGTCAGGAAGAGCAGACAGCCGTCGCTGACGGACAGATTTTAAATGCTGAGGGAAATAGTGCATCGCCTAACGCACAGAACAGACGACAAGTGGCCGATACTAACCATCGGTCCAGACGCAGACGCAACCAAAGGTATAGGGCCAGAGAGCAGAGTCAGAATAGTGCCGAACATACAGTTAGACGAGAAGACGCGCAGATTAGAATTGAGGAGCAAGCGACCAATACCATGCGTCGATCCAGACGAAGACAGGACTTGGACTATAGGACTACGGAGCAAGTGGCCGATACACTGCGTCGCTCCACACGAAGACAGGACGTAGACTATAGGGCTACAGAGCAGGCACAAAATACAGTAGGACATATAGTTAGACGAATGGACCCACAGGTTAGACGTGAGGAGCAAGTTGCCGATACTGTGCGTCGCTCCACACGAAGACAGGACTTGGAATATAGGGCTAGAGAACAGGAACAAAATACAGTAGGACATATAGTTAGACGATTAGACCCACAGATTAGACGTAAGGAGCAAAGGACAAATTCAGAGAGGCGACAGCGCATACGTAGAAATAATGAAAGGAGACGTATATTAGAAAGAGAGCAGGATAGAGTTCGTAGGGTCCAAGAAAGGAGTTTAGCTGATCGTAGGCGTATCTCGCGAGCGAGAGACACTCTGGCACGCCAATCTGCTCGTGTCGCAGCTCGACAGTCGGCAATTGACGCTGCCAGAGCTGTAAGTCAGAGAGTTAGCCAATATAGGAGCGATAGCAGTAATAGAGCTGAGCAAAATTTAAGGAACGCCTCCCGAATGCAGCAAGAACGAGCAAATAACTCCCAGGAGGATAGGGCACATGTCGGACCCAGAATAAGGCTTAGTGGCCTAGAAGCTCTAAAAGTAGTTTATAATAGGAATGTAAAGCTGGGTCCTGATCAGGTTTGCCTTTCTTGTAAAGGCCTGTGGTTCCCCAAACAAATTTCCAAGATTCCTCGTGTCCTTTTAGAAAGTGATTGCGAGTTTAGTGCTGAAATTTTCGCTCTTGAAAGTCTTCTAGAATTCCCTTCTGACTGCCCAACATTAAAATTCTGCAGAACATGTTATACCAATATTAAGAAGCGTAAAAAGCCTAAGCTTTTCTTCATTGAATTAGATTTCCCTAAACTGCTCGACTGCTTAAAGGGGCTTACTCCATTAGAGGAACGACTGATTTCTCCTCGACTTCCATTTATGATAATTAAGCCATTATTGCCTGAGGGAAGAGGTCAAAATGCCATTAAAGGAGCAGTTGTAAACGTCCCTATTTCCGCTAGTGATATCGTGAAGGAGCTTCCACGAGCATTCCATGAAGCTCAGGTTATTCAGCTCCACCTGAAGCGTAGACAAGAGTATCTTCATGCCTTCATGGCTGAAACCATTAGACCTTCCAAAATTTTTGAAGCACTTCGTTATTTAGTTAGCACAGATTTGTATAAAAAGCACAATGTCATAGTTAATGAGCAATGGATCTCTGGCTTCACATCCGATATTGTTCCTTTCGTAGCCTCTCAAGCAGACGCAGCCTTTTTAGAAAGTATTCAAAATAGAGATAGGAATGTAGACACAGAGCAAGCCCATCCCGACGAGGAGGTAGTGGCCGAAGAGCTCAACCCTGGTGGTCAGGAAACTCTGCTTGAAAATAACGTAACATTCGATGATAGGATTATAAAAATCGCACCAGGGCAAGGACAACGACCTCTTGATATGGTCTTAGATATTGACTCGGAAGAGTTATCTTTTCCCACTATTTATGCAGGTGTCAAGAGACAATCTTCAGAAAGTTTTACAACCATTGTTAGATCAGAGCTTCGAAATGTAGATAGGAGAGGTTGTAGATCTTATAAACTGTTCTTCAATTATAAGAAGTTAGAACTCATTAAGATTCGCAATAATATTTCTATCTGCTTACGTAAGCGGAGCACCTCCAGTGCAGTTACGGCAGCTAACGCTCTTAATGAGAATTTCATAGGGGGACTAATTAACCACGATGAGGGATATAGGGTTCTTCGAGATATTCGCTCGTCTCCGGCTCATTGGGAGGAAGAAAAGAAGAAGGTTATGGCCATGATTCGTCAGTTCGGCCTGCCGACTTTTTTCATCACTCTGTCTGCTGCTGAAACGCGGTGGCCAGAGCTGCTTGTTTTGCTCAAAAGCAATGTAGATAGAGAGATCATTAGCGAAGAAGAAGCAATGAATCTACAGTACAACGAAAAGGAGCGTCTCATCAAGGCAGATCCAGTTACTTGTGCTAGGTATTTTGATCATAGGTATCGTGAGATTTTGAAAGTTATGAGGAATCAGGAGGGCATTTTCGGAGAAAACTTCGTCATCAAATTTTATTGGCGTGTTGAGTTTCAACAAAGAGGTTCCCCCCACATTCACGGTATGTTTTGGCTGAAAGATGCCCCAGCAGTGGATTTTACCAGTACTGAGTCAATTTCAACAGTTGTAGCCTTCATTAATACACACATTACAGTAGATGTCACAGACTCAGAAGTAGCTCCGTATGTTGAATACCAAAAGCATAGGCATACAAACATGACATGTCTTAAAAAAGTCAATAGAAGTGGAAAAAAAGTTTGTAGATTCGGTATTCCATACCCTCCAATGCCCCAAACGGAGATATTGAGTCCACTGCCGGAGGAAACTCCAAACCTTGATTTTCACCAAGGAAATTTTAGGAAGATTTAAGACCTACTGAATTCTGATCAATCCTCTGATATGATTGATCACCTGAGCATATTTGAGAATTTTCTTTCACACGAACAAGTGAGCCTCAATTACGAGGACTACAAGTATGCAGTATGTTCTGGTTTGAAGAAACCACAAATTTTTCTAAAGAGGTCGTTTGCTGAGATTAGCGTTAATGCTTATAACAAGCACATTCTTTCAATGCAAAGGGCCAATATGGATATCCAATTCATTTTGGACCCTTATGCATGCTGTAGCTACATAATAAACTATATAAATAAATCCCAAAGGGGTATTTCTAAACTTATGCGCGAGGCGGTAAGAGAGGTGCAAGGGGGCAATTATACGATTAGGCAAAAGCTACAGCACATTGGTCACAAATTTATTTCTGGCACTGAGATATCTGCTCAGGAAGCCGTGTATTGTTGTCTTTGTCCTTTGTCCGGAACTAGCAACAAGTGCGTTCATGTTAATACTTTCCCTCCAGAGCAACAAGTGCGAATGCTACAATCCAAAAGCATCCTACAAAATATGAATCAGGACTCCACTGACATATTCGTCAAAGGATTGCTGGAGCGGTATGAACAGAGACCAACCGATCTTCAGGGCCTGTGTTTGGCCGATTTTGCAGCAAATTATGAATTTACTAAAAGCGGGAAAAGAGTTGGCCAAAATAGCGATGATGAAGAGGACGAAGAAAATGAGGTAGAAGTAGAAGTCTTTCTTCCTCTCCGCGATAATAGTGGTTTTATTAGGGAACGGACCAAGCCATCCATTTTAAAGTATATGAGGTTTAATATAAATACAGATAGGTCTAACTATTTTAGAGCATTAGTCATGCTGTTTTATCCGTGGAGAGATGAGGAAAGAGATTTAGTAAGCGCTAATTGCGAGGATGTTTATAACAATCATCAGGATTTAGTTAGTTCAAATTTCCAAAAATACAATGCGTTAGCAGATTTATAAGACGTGCTCAGGAGGGCCATGGAAGCCGAACCCAATAGGGAGGAAAATGTAGAAGAGGCAGTTGATGAGACCATTGATGAGCAGTTTAGGGCTTTAGCGATTTCCGAAATAAGCTCTCAAATAAATGTTCTGAACTTGAATGACCAGGCAACGGATGAAGATAGGAGTATTCGATTAGTTAAGCTTCCTCCGATTGTTTCCCCTACGTTGCTAGCCAGTTTAATTAGATCGCTTAATTTGAAGCAAAAAGCTTATCTCACCTATGTTCTGCATAATGTGAGAAATACGGCAGTTTTTTATGAGTTTGTAGGTGGCGGCGCAGGCGTCGGCAAGAGTAGGACAATATCTACCATTTTTCAGACCATTTCCCAGGAGTTTAATCGTAGGCCAGGATCTAACCCAGAAACTGTTAAGGTTCTTCTGTGTGCTCCCACAGGAAAAGCTGCATTCGGTATTGGAGGTGCCACACTTCACTCCATGTTTTCTTTACCTCTCAATCAGTCTAACCATGCCTTTAAACAGTTGGGTCCAGATATATTAAATACCTTGCGTTCAAGATTTATTGATCTTAAAATTCTTATAATTGACGAAATTTCTATGGTCGGTGAAAAAATGTTTTCGTATTTGGATAGGCGCTTAAAACAAATCTTTTCAAGGCCCGAGAGTCCTTTTGGTGGCATTTCTGTTATCGTGTTCGGCGATCTAAGGCAGTTATGTCCAGTAGGTGATCGTTGGATATTTAAATCCTCATCAGGAGCGCATAATCCATACAGTGCGATAGTTGGCTCTAGTCTCTGGGATAGCTTCAAGTTTTTCGAACTTACAGAGATAATGCGACAGCGAGATGACCAAGCTTTTGCAACCGCACTTAATAACATGGCATCGGCCGAAATGACGTCAGAAGATAATCAATTGCTTAGGAGCCGAATAGTTGACGGCAGTCAAGCCCCCAGAGATGCGATCCACTTATTTTATAGCAATAGCGAGACAGATAGGTATAATAGGGATAAGCTATCATCGATAATGACTCCAGAATATACTTCAATAGCTTTAGACTGCATCAAAGCCGAACATCTTAACCCAGAAAACAAAAGCAAATATCTGGAGTCTGTTAAGAGTTTTAAAACTTCGAATACACAAGGTTTGTGTACTTCATTGGTCCTTAAAACCACGGCTAAATACATGATGACAGTCAATGTAGATACATCAGATGGTCTAGTTAACGGAGCCACTGGTGTTTTAATGCAGGTAGATCTCAGCTCCTCCAATACCCCCGAACTTCTTTGAATACATTTTCTTGAGGAAAGCGTAGGAGTTAACGCTCGGTCGAAACGCAGCCATAGTAACGAATCTTCATGGACCCCAATTCAGAAAACTACAAAAAGTTTTCAGTACCACCAAAACGAACAAGTTACTATCGACCGAAAACAGTTTCCGGTTGTAGCTGCAGAAGCTATAACTATTCATAAGAGTCAGGGAGCTACATACAGCAAAGTGGTCGTCCACACTTCATCCAACATGCAAAGAGAGGCGTTGTATGTAGCTTGCAGTAGGGCCACCAGTGCGAACGGACTTTACATCGTTGGACCATTCATTCCTCCGAAACCCAAGCGGGACTGTCCTGTCGCGAAGGAGGTGGAGAACTTACGTTCTGCCAAATCACTTCGAACCCACTTCGATTGTTTACTCAATCCGTCCGACCTCAATATTTTTTTCCATAATACGGAAAGCTTGCACTGCCATTTTAGCGATGCCTGTTCTGATCAGTTAATGCTCAATTCTTCTTTTTTGTGCTTCGTTGAGGCTTCCACTTACTCAAATGAAGCTTATAATATTCCTGGCTATTCCACTGCAGTGCGGTTAGATTGCCCTTCCGTAGCCAGCGGAGCTAGACAGAAAAGGGGCATTCTAATATTTGTTAGGAATGAACTTTTAGATCATTGTAGTAATTTTGAAAGTTGTCGATTTTACGCAAATTCCGGAAACTTAGCATCTCCAGTGTTCGAGTATACTTTGTTTAAGTACAAATCTGTAGGTGTTGTTGTTATTTATAGAACCCCCGCGTATCCGTTGCCAAAGTTCAAAGCAGAATTTGAGGACTTATTTCAGAGAAATCAGCTTTTAGATAGAAATTGCTTAGTGTTAGGAGATTTTAATTTATGTCTTCATAATCTTTCTGGCTGCTGTAGGGAAATTTATGAATTCCTTTCAGAAAGGAATTGTAGGTCATTGTTAGGATTGGACTCGTCCACAACCAATTGCGATACGCATATTGACTGGGCGTTTTCAAACATTTCCGATAGCAGGGCCACCGCGCGCACCTTTGAGACTGTCTATAGTTATCATAGTGGAATTCTAGTTAATGTTAGAGAGGCAGAAGATTAGATTTGGATAGGTTTGGATAGGTCAGCGACCCGCCCCCCGTACGAACCATAAGCCCGTACGGATCGGCAGGAACCTGCAGGGGACGCGTATTCTTAATTATATTATTACTTTTAACTTAAATCTTTTATTTTGTTTAATCTCTTTTTTTCGTTTTTTTATCCGTTTTCCGTTTTATTATTTTGTTAAGTTTATATTACGTATATTTATTTGTAATAATTTTTACGTCTTTAGGTATTCATTATACCCGGTACTCGAAGAGTATAGGGGTATATTAGATTTGTGGGGATAACGGTTGTGTGTAACACCCAGAAGGAGGCGTTTCCGACCCCATAAAGTATATATATTCTTGATCAGCATCAATAGCCGAGTCGATATAGCCATGTCTGTCTGTCCGTCCGTCCGTCCGTCCGTCCGTCCGTCTTCATTTGCGCCTATATCTCATAGACTATTAAAGCTAGAACAACCAAGTTTTGTATCCAGTCTCCTGTGTGATCACACTACTCCAAATGTAATTCAAAATTTCTCCCCGCCCCTTTCCGCCCACACAAAGGACGAAAGTCTGTGGCGTACACAATGTTGAAGATACGAGAAAACTAAATACGCACAATCATAGAGAATGACCATTTCTATCAGAGTGTTGAATCTGAATCAGATCGGATCATTGTTATAGCTACAATGAAGAAAACCATTTCGAAAGTCATCATTCCCTCTCGCTCTCTCTCACACGCGACCCCATCTGATTTGCTTATTCGTATAAATGAGCGCCTAGTTCTCAGAGACTATAAGAGCTAGAGCAACCAAACTTTCTATCCAAGCTCCTGTGATACCGAACCAGCACAAGTTTGTTTTAAAATTTTGCCACGCCCCTTTCCGCCCCCACAAAGGACGAAAATCTGTGGAATCCACAATTTTTAAGACAAATGAAAACCAAAAACGCAGAATCATGAAAAATTACCATATCTACCAGATTACCGAATCTGGATCAGATCGGATCAATATTATGGCCAGAAGAAACAAATTAAATTTCAGTGGCTACGCAACGCCTGCCAAGCGCTGACTCATTCCCTCTCTCTCTCTTGCAAACACTTGTACGTCTCAAATATGTAGTTATACATGTCATGTAGAAATGTAGGCGCAGATATACAAAGCATATGTAAACAAAAATGGAAACAATCGTAGGCTCAAATATGTATGTATGTATATACTGACTGAGTACCGGGTATAAGGTAGAGCCGCGGCCTTTGCCGCGGCTCACAACGTTCCCTCTCGTTTTAGGATAGATTATTTCTACGTATTTAGGTATTCATTTAAGTATAGATATTTTTTTTGAAGGGTTGGAATCCTATTTTTAATTTTTTGGGGAATATGGAGCTTAAAAATGCCTTTAAAAGCAGCTCAAGTCGACTCGTAGGTCCTCAAGATTATATTTTGGCTAGAGTGACCCCATTGCATCGCGATGGCCTCCCCGTGGTGTTCCCTGGGTACCAATTTAATGTATTTAATATATTACATTGGTAGCTAATTCGAGCGGCGTTTACGTATCAAATATGTATATTATATAAGTTCCCTCTCGTTAATTTTGGCATGCGAGGAACTGAAATCTTTAATTTTTTCAGCTAGTTCCTTATAAATATGAGAATTTTTGCGTACGCCGCGGAACCCGTCGTTATTCTCGTGACATAATTCTAATAGCACCTCCAAGGCCTCAGGCGACCAAACGAATCTAGTTTTTAGTAATAAAATTGGATATTAAGTAATTTTTATAAATATTTGTTTGTTTACCTTTTTTCTCATATGTTTTTTTGTTGATTTTCTAGTGGTGATAATTACACAATAGGCAGATCAGGGTTAAAATATTCGAAAAATCGGACAAACTCAACTGAACGCATCCAAAACTCAACTTTTTTGCCACCTCTATGCCCCCTATGCTTTCCCATGTAAACGAATCTCGAGTTTTTCCCGAAACTCAATAACTCAACCGTAGTGTAAATAGGCTATAATACTGTGCTTTTACTGTGTAGTTCAATGAACATTTTATACAGCCTGTATTTTTTATACCCGGTACTCGAAGAGTATAGGGGTATATTAGATTTGTGGGGATAACGGTTGTGTGTAACGCCCAGAAGGAAGCGTTTCCGACCCCATAAAGTATATATATTCTTGATCAGCATCAATAGCCGAGTATATATATAGTATGTAGTATATAGCCATGTCTGTCTGTTCGTCCGTTCGTCTGTCCGTCCGTCCGTCCGTCTGTCCGTCCATCCGTCTGTCCGTCTTCATTTGCGCTTATATCTCATAGACTATTAAAGCTAGAGCAATCACGTTTTGTATCCAGTCTTCTGTGTAATCACACTACTCCAAATGTATTTCAAAATTTCGCCCCGCCTTTTTCCGCCCACACAAAAGACGAAAGTCTGTGGCGTACACAATGTTGAAGATACGAGAAAACTAAAAATGGAGAATCATAGAAAATAACCATTTCTATCAGAGTGTTGAATCTGAATCAGATCAGATTACTATTATAGCTACAATGAAGAAAACCATTTCGAAAGTCATCATTCCCTCTCGCTCTCTCTCACAGGCGACCCTGTCTGCTTTGCTTATTCGTTTAAATGAGCGCCTAGATCTCAGAGACTATAAGAGCTAGAGGAACCAAACTTTCTATCCAAGCTCCTGTGATATCACTTCAGTACAAGTGCATTTCAAAATTTTGACACGCCCCCTTCTGGCCCCACAAAAAACGAAAATCTGTGGAATCCACAATTTTGAAGGTACCAGAAAATGAAAAACACAGAATCATCTAAAATGACCGTGTCTAACAGGTTGCCAAATCTGGATCAGGTCGGATCATTATTATGGGCAGAAGGAACAAATTAAATTTCAGTGGCTACGCAACGCCTGCGAAGCGCTGACTCCTTCCCTCTCTCTCTGTCGCAAACACTTGTACGTCTGCAACATGTAGTTCTACATGTATGTATATTATGAAATGTAGAAGCAAATGTAAAAATCATTTGGAACGTTACCTTATACCCGGTACTCAGTCAGTATACACATACATACATACATATATGAGCTTGCAATTTATTATATGTTCGCAAAAGGGTCGAATTAAATTTTGGGCAAAATATAATATTTCAGAAAAAGAAGTCAAATTATTTTTGGAATATTATACATGTTTCCAATTTTAGCCACTGAAATTTAATTTGTTTCTTCTGGCCATAATATTGATCCGACCTTATCCATATTCGGTAATGTGGTAGATATGGTAATTTTTCATGATTCTGCGTTTTTGGTTTTCATTTATCTTAAAAATTGTGGATTCCACAGATTTTCGTCTTTTGTGGGGCCAGAAGGGGGCGTGTCAAAATTTTGAAATGCACTTGTACTGAAGTGATATCACAGGAGCTTGGATAGAAAGTTTGGTTCCTCTAGCTCTTATAGTCTCTGAGATCTAGGCGCCTATTTAAACGAATAAGCAAAGCAGACAGGGTCGCGTGTGAGAGAGAGCGAGAGGGAATGATGACTTTCGAAATGGTTTTCTTCATTGTAGCTATAATAGTAATCTGATCTGATTCAGATTCAACACTCTGATAGAAATGGTTATTTTCTATGATTCTCCATTTTTAGTTTTCTCGTATTTTCAAAATTGTGTACGCCACAGACTTTCGTCTTTTATTTTTCAACACATTTGGAGTAGTGTGATCACAGAGGAGACTGGATACAAAATTTGGTTGCTCTAGCCTTAATAGTCTCTGAGGTGTAGGCGCTAATAAAGACGGACAGACGGACAGACGGACGGACGGACAGACAGACATGGCTATATACTACATACTATATATATACTCGGCTATTGATGCTGATCAAGAATATATATACTTTATGGGGTCGGAAACGCTTCCTTCTGGGCGGTACACACAACCGTTATCCCCACAAATCTAAAATACCCTTATACTCTTCGAGTACCGGGTATAAAAATTCCAAAAATGGTTTGACTTCATATTTTAATTTTAAATATTATTTTTTTCCCAAAAATTAATTCGTCTCTTTTGAGAACATGTAATAAATTTTATTAATCGTAGGCTCATAAATGTATGTATGTATATACTGACTGAGTACCGGGTATAAGGTACAACAACATTCCCCCTCGTTTTTTGATAGGTTCTTTTCCATCGCATAGTAATTATTTTGCAAATGTTAACTATTAACATTATTATTATGCTACTTACACTAGTCGACTCGACTTTTCCGCTGTCGCCAAAAATGACTTTTACTGACAGATTTAGATGTTTAAAAATTTTTAAAGAATGTTTTTTTTTCATCGAGTACTTTTTTTTCAGAATTTTTAAAAGTTTGGTATTTTTTATCATAGGTAGCGCTTTTTTTCACATAGCCGAAGTTTTCGACACTTGGTTGTATTGAACTTTGCAGTGAAAAAAAGCTGACAAATGCAGCTATAAATCAGACCAGACACCTTGTAGCTGCAACTTAACGTCTGGAAGATATTAAGCTTCCAAATTGAAGTTTCATAATTTTTTTCGGTGTTTTTCCCCGAAATTTTGACTTTGAAAGCTCAGGAAAAGTCGAACAAAAAATATTTGAATACCTTGATTTTTGGTTTTAGATAGACACATTAATTAGGCATCGTTTAAGGCATCGCTTAGAAAAATGTAAAAATAAACGGTAAAGTTACAACCGTTCATTTTTGGCCACAGCGGAAAAAAAACGTTGAATTTTGTGGAGTAGTGCAATCGGTGAAGATTAGGTCTTTCAATAGATTGCTCATGCATCTTTGGAAACTTGCGGCTGCGCTGTCTTCGTGCTTGAATTGGGTTCCATTGGGATTTGATGGAAACCTTTAGGCAAGTCAACCGTTGTGAAATAGTGACATTTTTCTAGTTTGTCTAGTATCTCATCCATCCATCTCATCATTTATCCTTGATGGTTGAGACCTCTATAATCTACAACGAGTCGGTATTTTTTCTTTATACCGAATCTTCATGCTGGGTTTGTACGGTATGCTTGACGGTACTTGTGAAAGTCAAAATGTTACCTTCTCTATACTGTAAGTCGTTACACTCATACAAGACCTTTTTAAGCTTTTCCTTTTCTTTGCTGCTTAAATGTTCTAACCTTAATTCATTACTTTCAATTAGTTCATTATCTAGTGCAGAAGTGAAGTATTGATCCATGGCTCAGGATGGGTTGAGATATTCAAATAACCGTAACTCATTACTTTCCCTTAATTTATTATCTAGTGAAGAAGTGAAGTGGATTAATAATCCATGTTTAAGGATGGGTTGGGATATTCAGAAGTGATCATATTTGTCGTTGACGATATATCGTCGCATGCAGGTGTTGTTTCCCCTGCTTCAATAGGTCCTCCGCTCGAAATGATTGGGAATGTTCTTTTCATCTTAACCTTACTTACACCAGATATTCTCGGCCTAGCAATGTATCGTAATTGCTAGAAAAGTTGTATATGTAAAATTTTTGCTCGGACGAACAGACTTTATTAGGCGGTCTTATTATACTTTTTGCTAGGTTAACAGGTCCATTGATCGTGTGGACCTTCACTTTTTCTTTATTTATTCTTGTATTCGTGAAACTATCCCTCATGATGTTAATAGAAGATCCTTAATCTGAATTTGAATACCTCTGAGTACTTTGTTTTTTTGGTAATTTCTATATAGGATCCCGGCTTCCTCCGTAGCTATCTGATGAAATTTTAAGTTCATCGCTCTGGCTTTCCCTAGCTCTTTTAGAAGGTAGGTTGGGTATACTGCCAATAGCTTGGTTATTCTGGCTATGGTAATTCATAGGATTTTGGGACTGACCTTGCTGCAATGAATTTCGGAAATCTTAGCGAAGTCCTTGGTTATTGTTAGTATTTCGCGATGAATTTGATTAATCATACAAATTCTGAGATTGTTGCTGGCTATTGTTATTTGTAAGGTTTGAGTAATAATTTCCAGCATTCCCATGTTTATGCTGCTGTTATTTCTGCCTATCTTTGCGCACATTTTTCTTTTCTATATTATTTTCATACAGCCCCTCTTCTTGAGCAGCTTTTTTCAGGTTTAGTATTGTTGTGATATTTTTTCTAGATAGGGTTATAAACGATCTATCCGATAGTTTCCAGGATATTACATCTTTTACTGTATTTTTTAATGCATTACTATAAATTATTCTATTGGACGGATCTTCGTCCAGTATAAGTTTATTACTTATAATTAAAAATTTAGTTTCTTATACCTCGATGAGTTTACGTAGGCTTCTGTTAAAGTTGGTGTAGTATAGGCGCCCCAGCAACTCCTCGTATGGTGTGTGGTTTTTAAACTAGTTGATAAGTGCTGCCTTCAGTTCATTCCAAGTATTGGGTTGTATCATCAGAGATGATCTCTGTGCATCTCCGGCAAGTTGGACTTCGATCGCCCCGAATAATATCCTTTGCTGTCCCGCTTCTCCAGTTGGATATAGCTCTTGGATATATTCTATTCGCTTGATGAATGAACTCAGTTTTTCAAGTGATCCATCATAAGCTGACACATCTCAGATCGACAACAGTGCTTGATTTAAGTGAATTTCACTCAGGCTTAGTGGTGGTATTGTCATTTTGTGATTCTCTTGTTTTTCTTTTAATCGCTCTATCTTTGAATTGTCGATCTCGGTGTTTGCTTTTTGTATTACTGTGTTTAAAGTTTTAGTTAAATCACTGGTGTCTTGGTCTTTTTATTCACTGATCTTTTATTGATTGAGTCACTTGTTTACCTTGTGCTGCGATGCACTAAGGTTCTTATGCGGATTCTATTTTCCCAATGGGCATACATATCTACTATTAGGAGTCTGCTTTTTCTTGAACATTGTTTGATGAATTTTAAGTATTCTAACTTAGGTATTCTTTCCAGCAAACGTAGTGTTCTGCGCAACGTTTGTTGCGTATCGGATCGAACGTGGTTCGATATTATTAAGTCGAGATAAGGCTTGGCTGTTTATTGCATGCGCTTAAAAAGAGTGGAATTTTGTCCATTTAAGCGTTTTCCAATCAAACCTGATGTGGAGAAGATATTTTTACATATACATAATTTGAATTCAAGGCTAACGAAAATCCTCTGGTTGAACCCTACACGACGGTGCCGGCTGGTCAATGGACACTGCATTATCTCGGACGAGGGTAATGCACTGTCGCTTTCATCCGTCCGAGGCAATGCAGTATCAAGCTAAGGCAATGGCCTGGTGTTTTCTCAATTTCGAGTCGGGAAAGCTGGGTCAGGGGCATAGCTAGAGGTGCCTGGTGGGTATGCATAAAACGTTAGGGAGCGGCTCCCCCGAAAAAATCCACCCTTATGGACTTTCGGGCCAAAAATATAGGTAACGATGTAGAAAACTCGGGCTGGGATGTCAGCCCAAACGTCAGTGGAATGCGGCGGGCACGAGAAGGAGCAATCCTCTCTGCGTGTCGCCAGCGGTCACATTTCGGACGTGACTGGAGCAGGCCACGCCAGTTGTAAAGCTACTGCCAAAACATCACTCCCTCAGTTCAAGCGGAGCCGCACGGATGCCGCTGATGTGGAGAGTGTGCTCTCAATCAACGATTCGGAGAAAGAGAGCCTTACCCGCTCGCCGAAACCAGGCACCAGCTCCCCTCGAAGGAAAGGGCCGAAGCCTTGCAAGGAGGGGATGAACGTATCCCAATACAAGGCAGCCCTCTAGAGCCAGAGCCAGCTCTGGGGCAAAGCCGATATCTCCAAGGAGGAGAAAAACAAGTAAGCCTATGGAGGCGTATGGAGGAGGGCAGATGTCATTTCTCGCAGATACCCCAATGCGGGCATCAATTGGTAAATATGTCAATAAGGTGGAAAAGATGCTGATCAACAAGAGGCAACGCTCAGCAAGAGCACTCCGGTGAGGAAGCGGCAGCGCGGGCCCAAATGCGCAGCCCCCACGCCGAAAGAGAGAAACCCTCCCCAGAAGAAGCTCTCGAAGTCGAAGGCGGTAAGTGACGTTTCCAAACGACATTTGATCGTGGCGCTCATTGACCGCAGCGACGAAGAAGGGAAGATGACAGCAGTGCAGTGGAAGATGGGGCACGCGCGGCTAGTTGATCCACAGTTTGTGCGGATGGAGGAGGACCCCACAGCTCCAATACCCACCTTTTATGGTTCTGGGTGGTTGATTGGGGTAAAATAACTCAAATGCAACGATGATTCGACGCTAAGGTTGCTGGCCCAAACTGTCGGCCCAATTGACGCGATGTGGGAGGGGGAGGAGGTGGTGTACTGGGAGCAAGAGGACAAGAGACAGGGCGCTGAAGCTCCTACAGCGTCAGAACCCAGAGATATCTTTTGGGAACTGGAAGATATTACACACTGGGAGCCCATTACCCAACGACGGGGGACAGTGTGTAATCCTTCAAATAAACAAGGAGGCGGAGGACCTCAAATTATAACTGCTTTTAAACAACATTGGAACAGGAACAGAACGATCGTACTTGAACGAAAGGGAACCCATGCTCATTTTATGTCTCATTACAGCTCGGATAACCTGACAGTGGTGATGCTGGAAAGCGAAGAGAAGCGCCACTTGGTAGCCTTCTGCTATATGGCACACGACAGGCTCGCACCATCCAAACAGCTAAGGAGTCTAGTGGAAGAAGCCGACTCCAAAGTCTACCAACTCTTCATTGGTACGGACGCAAATGCCCACTAGAGTGCGTGGGAAAGCCTCGATATCAATGTCCGATGTGGGTCACTCTTAGATGTTATACTATCGACCGACATAGAAAAAGCAAACGTGGGGGTGGAATACACCTACGTAGTTCCCACCTCATCAAACGTTCTAGATCTTACTCTCGTAACGGGAAAGAGTTCCGCAGTAGCTGAGTGGAGAGTCCTCGAAAGACCATTCTTCTCAGATCATAGGTACATACAGTTTAGGTTCAAATTTGAGCACACTTCAAAGATAATAGTCTTAAGGTACCCCCGGAACACTAACTGCCCACTCTCGAGAAGTAAAAAGAGGACTAAGCCACTCTGGTGGAACCGGGACCTCTCTCATCTAAGAAACAACCTTAGGGAATTCTTCAAGCTCGCCAAATAAGCGAATGAAGAGATCATAAACGAGGAATACAAAACGCTACACAGAAATTATAAAAAGAAAATACGTAAGGCACAACGCAGCTCATGGAGGAACTTCTGCTCCAACATTGACAAAGTGCCTGAAACGGCTAGACTTAGAAAGCTGCTGTCAAAGCAACCCACAGTACAAAGCGGAAGCAGCGAAGAAGCCCTGACAGAACTATTGGAGTGGAGAAAGAAAGCTCATTTCCCATCACCGAGGACACTGAAGACGCAACGCAACAGGAACTAGCAACAGAAGAACAAAACCTCCTCACAGGTCTAATGGCCTACAAGAAAATCCAGCTGGCCATAGTTTCCCTTACGGGCATACAAGAACCTGGACTGGACGGAATATTCCCAGTCATATTGCAGGTGACCAAAGAGGTGATCACCCCATGGCTTTTCGCTATAAATACGACATGCTTAAGGCCAGACTATATCCCTATCCAAAGAAAACTTCTAGCGTTGTCTTCCTCCCGAAGGTAGAAAAGTGCAGCAATGTTAGTCCCAGGTTTTGTAGACCGATAAGCCTTACCTCTTTTTTCCTAAAAACAATGGAAAAACTGCTAGAGCTACACATCAGGAAGGAAGTAGGAGGACTGATGTCAACCAACCTTACACATAAAGGAAAGTCATTGGAAACAGCACTACACTGGCTGGTAGCTACCGTCGAGAAGGTCATCAACACCAAGAAATACGCACTAGGAGTATTTGTTGATATATCTGGAGTACAAGCGCTACGAGCACAATAATGGATCGCCTATAAGCTACCAACACACCCAGCAATACACCCAGCAATCTACCGCTGGATAAACTCATAGGTTGTAGACGGGTTTAATCAGAATGTGGCACCGCTTCCATGGCTAAGGGAGCACGCAGAGGCACACCTCAAGGCGGAGTCCTGCCGGCCCTCCTGTGGAATCTGTTGGTCGAGGACCTATTCAAGAGACTCGAACGGAAGGCCATAAAAATAATTATAACGGAAGTAAAAATTGTCCATCGGCACTCAGCTTCATAGTGGAACGTACACTCAGGGACATATGTGAGTGGGCGGACAAACTAGTACCACCGCGGTGGTGGTACCGGGAAGGAAACGTACCATAAGCTTATGAAAAAAACTCAACGACAGGCTCTGCTCTGTATCACGGGGGCACTGAGAACAACCCCAACAAAAGCACTCGGAATCATACTTGGAATCGATCCCCTGAACATCCACGCTCGGCTGACTACTGGTAAGGCAGCACAGCTCCTGACCCGACTCAGC
Organism: Drosophila affinis; assembly: GCA_037356375.1. NCBI lineage: Eukaryota > Metazoa > Arthropoda > Insecta > Diptera > Drosophilidae > Drosophila > Drosophila affinis. The sequence goes on along the minus strand of CM074802.1, from coordinate 30,055,909 downwards.
ACCTTAAAATATACACAGACGGCTTCAAGATGGAAGGAGGAGTAGGAGCTGGCTTATTCTGCATAGACCCCGAAATAAGGCTGTCATATAAGAATGCACGACACACAAAACGATCACACAATGTGGTCAGCTTGCTCGTAGACAGCCAAGCGCCGATCAAATTTATGCAATCGCCCGCGGTCCTGGCTAGTAGGGAGGCATTGGACTCACTTTGCACGACTAAGTCAGTGCGGATCTATTGGGTTCCCAGCCACCAGGGCATCGAGGGAAACTAAGTGGGGGACGCTCTGGCTAAGGAAGGGCTGGCGACTGAAGGAATAGAAAATGTTCCTGTCTCCCTGAAAGCGCTACAATGCAACCAGAAAAGCAGGCCAGACTGGAAATCGACAGCATGTGGAGGAGCACAATCACCTGCAGAATCTCGAAACTCATGTACAAAGAGCGCAGTGAAAAACTTAGCCACTATGTGCTGCACTTTCCACGGAAGGAGTGCAGAATGTAAGTAGGTATAGTGACAGGTCACTGCCTGCATCACATGCAACGGACACAGCTGTAGGAAAAGTGAGTAGCTCGGGGCTATTGAAATCCTGGAACTTCTAATCTGCAACTGCCCGGCTCTCTCACGGGCAAAGAGAAGATACTTGAGCGCATTGACACTGGCATCACTTACAGATGCCTCGAAGAGGACGCCAAGGGAACTGCTTGCCTTTGCCAAAAACACCTCAATTCTAGGGGAAATTAAAACCTCTGTAAAACCAAAGACAATATAAACACTAAGATGTGCCGCGCCATACACAATTTTCAGCTCGATTTCTGACGGGCAGGAATTTAAAAATATTCCTGCTTGAAAAAGAGAGAGACAGATAAACGGAGAGACAGAGAGAGATCTATTGGTAAATTTTCTGTACGTGAGGCTGAGCTTTAACTGTATGTGTGCGCATATTGTAGGACTGCTTGTTTGTATTGGTTGTTGACGACGCCGTTGTCGAAGAAAACACCCTTTACTTTAGAATTGAATGGAGATTATGATTTTCCGATGACGCATGTCCAAAATATAAAAAATTGTATATTTTGTATATCCATTATATGCTTATTTTGTTTAATGTACTATAAACGAATATAATGAACGAATGTCAATATATGTATACAAATGCAAAATGTATATCAGATATAACATCAAATTATATTAATTGTCTATAGGGTATTAGTGAGTCGTATACTTAGTTGCCAGCAAAATACTTTTGAGAAGATTTCTTGAGCCACAAATTTATTTGCTGAGTGTTGCTTATTGACAACACTTAGAAAATAAATTTGTGGCTCAAGAAATCTTCTCAAAAGAATTTTGCTGGCAATTTCGGCAGCTCGGCACACGTACACACACATGTGTACTTACAGTTCCATATTCATACAAGCAAGCTCATTCTATTTTGAGATCTACGAGCGAACTGGAGTTCGTGCGAGCGAGATACTGCTCTTCAAAAAAACAGCCCTCCCTACAAAACAGAATTGTATGAGCGTTTAACATTTAAGTGCTTATATCGTCTTTCGTAACACCCTGGTAAAGGTCCATAGCCATTCGGATAACTAAGGGCCATACTGGCTTTAAAAGGCCTCCGCTGAGGTCCGTCCCGGCTAACCTAACCTTATTTACATTTAATTAAGAGTGCCCATAACACAAGATGTAAAGAGAGAGAAAGTAGTCACACTATTAAAGACAAAGACGAATGGGTTTTCCCTTGAGAAACCTTGAGTACCGAAATAAGCAGTCCCGGACAGCCAGCGGGTGTTCGCGAAGTAGCAACGACGACGATGCGCTTGTGGTGCCGCCTTGTATAAGTAGCACACACAACGCCCTCTCTAACGTGGATCTCTGCCCGGATGGACTGACCTCTTTTGCAAATCGTGGGATCAATTATGGAAACTACAAAAAAAAAAAAGAAAAAAAAAACTTTTAACGAGTCTGGCACTCCCCAACTGCCAACAGGGAGCAATCCCGTTCTGGGAAAGTCAGCGGTCCAAAGGCCTTGCCTGGCATGACCCGCTGTCAATCAGGCAAATCCTGCGCGGCGGAAGACGCTAGGGAGCTGCATAGGATTCATCATCGAATCGAATCTTATCGAATTGATAATTTTGCGACCGAGACCATTTGGGGGTCATTCCTTCATCTATTCGAGGTCTCTTGTGTGCCTTTCTTGATCCTGGGTTTGATTTACGGCACGAATACTAGATGTGGATGTTAAGGCCACCGGCGTACCGGCCACGTTCGTGTCATCGTAAACACATTCGATTTCGAAATGTCCGGCAATCCCGCGAAGTTGATCCAATTTGTCGCGCAGCACTAGAACATTATCAACATTATCAAAAACAGTATCGACGGCATCGGGTGGCGTTATGATGATATCTACGGTGTCTGAGTATATCGTTGCCATCGATATCTCCATCAGCTCGGTAGCAGTACGATCTTTTGTGCGACGAATCATTCTCAATCCCAGTATTCACAAGCGAAATCTTTTAATTTGTAGTATATATATTTATTTAGCGTGTGCGAACACCAAAAATCTGATACAAAGCCTCCTTCATTCCCGCATACATATTTTCTAGCTGATTTCGGGGAAGAACACAATTTAAAGTTGGATTCGTGCGTACACATTTCTTAGCTGATTTCAGGGAAGAACACACTAAAAGGTTGTCCTTTATTGTTAGTTTTTTCACTGACTATTTCAGACTTTCAGAATTTTATTATTTGTTTGAATATTTTTTAAGTCCGTGATAGTTATTCTTGATAGCTCATCGGCTATCTATACCCTTTAGATACTCTACTGTAAAATTATACTCCTCTAATTCAAGTCTCATGCAGGTAAATTTGGAATTGGGGTTTACCGTTGAAAATAGGTGGGTGAGTACTCTGTGATCTGTTTTGACAGTGAAGTGTTATTGCTCAATGAATAGCTGAGAGTTCTTGTTCTGTTGTACTTTTGTCGCTTTCGCCTTTTCTAAATTATCTTAATGCGTATGCAAGTGGAAGCTGGAGTTCGTTTTTGGGTTGAGTTAGGACTGCTCCGCACGCTTGCTTACTAACATCTAAAATAATACAAAATTCTTTGCTGAAATCTGGGCATTGTTAAAGAGTTGGGTTCATTAGTGCCGAATTTAGATGTTCGACGGCGTTTTGGCAGTCATCTGTCCATTCGAATTTTACATCTTTCTTACATAATCTTGCTATGTGACGATAGTAGTCGGCAAAATTTTTTATTAAGTCATCCATATCAATGAATGCTTGCGAAGGTTTAAGTCCAGAGAAAGCTATAGTCATCATTCGCTGAAAGGAATTTGGCGCTATTTTTAAGCCGAATGGTAATCGCGTGAAGCGATATGAACTATTGCTTGTTGAAAAGGACGTTATATCTCGTGAACTTTTTTCGAGTTCCATTTGATGAAAACCTGACGTTAAATCAAGGCATGAAAAGTATTTTGCTCTACCTAGTTGATCTAAAATATCATCCATTCTAGGGAGTGGCAATTTTTCAGATAACAGTTTTTTATTATTCTGACGATAGTCAATTACTAATCGCCATTCTTTCTTTTCGGAATTTGGAAGTGACTTTTTGGTACTAATAAAAGTATGATTTTATAAGCAGATACAGATGGCTATTTTGTCATTAATTAGTTTTTGGACTTGTTCCTGAATTCCATCTTTTTGACTATGGGGATTTCTATAATTTTTTATGTATATTGGTTCATCATCCTTCAATCTCAGTTTTTGTTAATAAAAATTATTTGTAGTGATCGATTCAGTTTCTAATCCGAATACATCACTGTATTGTGTGCATAATGTTGTTAGTTGTGTATGGAATTGTGGCGGGAAATTTTTTGAAAGCTGGGTTAATAAAGATTTTTCTCTGCTTCCTAAGTCTGTTTTAACTACATCGTAGTTTGAAAGTGGTTCATACTTTAAGTTATTTATACTGACTACTTGATCTATATTTATTGTATTTAGTATGTTATTGGAAACAAATCCGATCTTTTAAATTATTTGGTCTAATTACACTACTCGACAAAATTGAACTTTTTTTTTCCGCTGTGGCCAAAAATGACTTCTTCTGATAGAAAACGATAGAAGCCAAAGATTGTTTACAAATTGTAAGGGACACAGATTGAAATTGAATCTGGGGAAACCAAGATATTAAATCTGAGGAAGCCAAAGATTGTTTATAAATCATATAAGAAGCTAATGGAATTGGTTACGTTAACTCCCCCCTTACTTAAATGTGTCGTCCCGATACATTTTGAAGCTCTGAAATAATTCTAATTTTGTTTATTGTTTACTGGTTTGTTTAAGGTTTAACAATGTACAGTTAAACTGTAAGGGTAAAATTACATATCAACTAATTAAACTAAAGGGCCAATGCCAATACTCAGACCCGGTGGGGCTGATTATCGGCTCAGTAGCCGATAACATCCCACCAAAAGCCAAATTTAGGTAAGAGAAGAGCCGGTAGCCGAACAGTTCCCAATTAAAGCTATTTAAATTAATTTAAGTTATTGAGTAAGATAATTTTGACCATATTAGAACTAGTATCAAAGGAAAACAGATGGAAAAATAGGTTATAGTTCCGGCAAAGGCTACGAAAAGATTCATAATCCGAGTAGTTAGAAAGACAGAGTTGGAGATGAAGAGGAAAGTAATGCCTAGTCGGGCGGAAAGGAACAGCAATACTAATAAGATAATAGCAATATCGTTTTCAACTGTTTCTTGTGTGGGATTCATGAATTTAGAATGAATTAATATGATTAGTTTATATCCGAAATAAAATATATGTACTAATAAGAATATTATTAATAAAATAGCTGTCAATGGTAATCCCGTATTTCCAAATTTTATAAATGGATTCAAAATATTGACATTATCAAAGGAAACTATCTTATCATTTGATTGTAAATAATCAACTAAATCAAAATTACTATATCTATGTTGCGAAACATATTTTCAAATTTTATTCTTCTCATTTATATACGTTTTGTTATATATTGTGATTGAATTATTGAATAGGAGAAGATAAGAACTTATCAAACTAATATTATCTGCTATATTGGTGCCTGATACTATAATGGCACCATCTTGCACAAAATCTATCTCTTTATTATTCTCTCTTATTTTTGTGCAGTTGGCTTTATGGCCATTTAGTAATTTTGTAAAGCAATTATTTTCAAAACTTATTTTCGCATAGTAATTAAATGTTTCTTTCTTAAAATTATTCATTAAATAATAATGTCCCCCACATTCAAAAATATTGTTACGTATAACCAATTTTCCATCATTTTGTGAGATGGGCCTCGCATGGTAAAGTTTACAAACATTATTAATTTGGAGGTACTTAATATTAATAACTATTAAGTTCTCATTTCGTATTATTTGAAAAGTTTCAATGTCAAGTAAATCACTTAAAACGAGAGGGATCGTTGTGAGCCGCGGCAAAGGCCACGGCTCTACCTTATACCCGGTACTCAGTCAGTATATACATACATACATATATGAGCCTACGATTTATGAAATTTATTATATGTTCTCAAAAGGGACGAAAATAATATTTAAATTAAACAAATGAATTTTTTGGAATTCTTTTACATGTTTCCATTTTTGTTTACATATGCTTTGTATATGTATCTGCGCCTACATTTCTAGATGACATGTATAACTACATATTTGAGACGTACAAGTGTTTACGACGGAGAGAGAGAGGGCATGAGTCAGCGCTTGGCAGGCGTTGCGTAGCCACTGAAATTTAATTTGTTTCTTCTGGCCATAATATTGATCCGACCTTATCCATATTCGGTAATGTGGTAGATATGGTAATTTTTCATGATTCTCCGTTTTTGGTTTTCATTTATCTTAAAAATTGTGGATTCCACAGATTTTCGTCTTTTGTGGGGGCGGAAGGGGGCGTGGCAAAATTTAAAAAAAAACTCGTGCTGGTTCGGTATCACAGGAGCTTGGATAGAAAGTTTGGTTGCTCTAGCTTTAATAGTCTCTGAGATATAGGCACAAATGAAGACGGACAGACGGACAGACGGACGGACGGACGGACGGACAGACAGACATGGCTATATCGACTCGGCAATTGATGCTGATCAAGAATATATTTACTTTATGGGGTCGGAAACGCTTCCTTCTGTGCGTTACACACAACCGTTATCCCCACAAATCTAATATACCCCTATACTCTTCGAGTACCGAGTATAAAAAGATTGACTTGCACTTGTTCTACCACTAATACTTAGTATTAGTATTTTCTTATAAACTAAAAGATTGACTCAATTTCAAGATTGACTCAATTTCGTCATCCAACTCGAGACTTGAGAAATGGTCAAAATGCAGAAGCTCGCAGAGAGCCGGGTGTTCGAATGTTTACGAAAACCAGGGTCTTATTAGTTTTTCCCATTTGAATTTGATTCATTCTCACAATTTCCCTTTGAAACTACTGCATATGCATTGCATTGGCCAACTGACCTTCTTGTATTCGGCGCCACATCTCTAACATATCGTTAACAAGGCCTAACTGTGATTGGGCCCGGCGCCCTAAACTTTGGAGGCTTCACCTTGCGTGGATTCTTTTTCCCCGTTTCCCATATCAGCGAATTTCATGTCAACTACGCACTCAAGCTGCTAGGTGCTGGTCGACTAAGCTTCGTTGGTTAGAGCGACAGTATGTGCAAGTTGACGTAACCAATTCCATTAGCTTCTTATATGATTTATAAACAATCTTTGGCTTCCTCAGATTCAATATCTTGGCTTCCTCAGATTCAATCTCAATCTTTGCCCCTTACAATTTGTAAACAATCTTTTGCTTCGCCAGATCCAAACTTAATTCTTGGCTTTTGGCTCGCACTTAACTTAAAATCCACTTAATTAGAAATCGAACTTTTCTCACACTCGCCTAAATTGAAAAACACTCTCAGCCCACACCCGGCTTTCATAAACAATTGAACACCCGGTTTTCGTAAATATTCGAACACCCGGCTCTCTGCGAGCTTCTGCATTTTGACCATTTCTCAAGTCTCGAGTTGGATGACGAAATTGAGTCAATCTTGAAATTGAGTCAATCTTTTTGTTTATAAGAAAATTGTACTCAAAAAAGAACCAAAAGGGGTTTCTTGATTTTGGACATGCAAATAGTTAAGGCAGTCTTGAACCAGAATCGAACTGAAATAGTTGAGCTAAAATCCGAAACTCGCAATTACGAGCCGATCCTTAACCGATCCTTATACAAATATAAAACAAACCTCACCAACTGTTATAAGTCATTGTTAAACTCTAATACGTGTTGTGAAATAAAAGATACTTTTTAAAAACACAGCTCGCCACCGCGATAATTTAATTGGCGCCCAACGTGGGGCCACGCGTATCTAAAGCACCGAAAAGTAAAAAGTGCTGCGTGGTTAAAAAAAACCCAAAGGATAATTAATAAATGTAATAAGTCCTTTAATTAAAACGCGGACGTGGACAGAGTGCAACGACATAAAAAGAAAAAAGTAAGGAAAACGGGAAGCTAGGCGCGTACCAACGCCAAATAAATCAACATACAAACGGAGCTGAAGGGAGGACCCTCGCTTCCATCAATAATCTACCTACCCAAAGAAAAGACTCAAAACATCGTAAGAAGGAAGACCCCAGTAAAAAGTTTCTAAACATCATAAGAAGGAAGACCCCAGTGAAAAGTTTCTACAGACTGAACGAAGACGGAAATCCCAAAGAAGGACGACCCCTACCGGACATTTCGTGAGCATTAAGAATAAATTTTATTTCATATGCAGAAAATTTTAAATAAGCAAAAATAAAATAAATAAGAATATATTTAAATATAGTCATAATTATAGATTTTAAGGTTGAAGAATATATTAAAAATTAAAAGTGGATCAACTAATTTTGGATTTAGATTGTTTAGATTATCAGGCAGAAGTAATTAATGAACAAATTAGAGATGATACCACCTTAAAGGTGATAGAATCTTTGCCAAACTTTAGTGGCGGTCTAAATCAGTATGTAGGTTGGAGAGAGTCGGCAGAAAATGCGATGCGATTATATGAAAGGGAAGCAAGCAATATTTTATTGCATTAACTATACTAAAAAATAAAATTATAGGACCAGCACACGATTCCCTTACTAACCATGGGACTGTTTTAAACTTTGACGCCATTCTGGCACGACTGGACTTTGTCTATAGTGACAAACGTCCAATATATATCATTGAGCATGTATTAAGTGTTCTCAGGCAAGGGAACCTATCCACTATAGACTTTTATAATGAGGTTAATAAGAAAATTACATTATTGATTAATAAAACTATCATGACTCACGTAAAGGCCAGTGAGGTTACCAGAGAAACAAATAACAAAGTAAGAGAAAATGCCTTACGCATTTTCGTTACCGGACTAAATGGTGGTAATTCAGAGATACTATTCTCACTAAATCCACCTGACTTACCGAACGCATTGGCAAAAGTACAGGAACTGCAAGCCAACAATAGAAGGGCACAATTTGCCTACCAATTCAATCAACCATCCAAAAAAACATTCAATAATCAGAATACCCTAAGATTTCCCAACGACTACCTAAGATAAAGGAACGGAGAAACCCGACATGGGGACAACAATATTTTTCAAATAACAGACAACAAAATACAGCCCCCGAGCCAATGGAGGTGGATGAAAGTAGACAAGTTCAAAACCGATCAAATTACAATCGACCAAATAACTATCCCTACAGGGGATATAATAGATATAATCGAAGGAATAATTTTAACTATAATAACCAAAGAACTAACACAAAATCTAATAATCAAAATCATAAAAAAACTCACCGATAAAGAGGAAACCAGGTGACTCATTAAGTCAGCAACAGCCAGTTAATAAGGCTATAAGGTTAAATAATATCGAAGAGAACCATTTTATAGATCAGCCCCAGAAGTATGTTTGCCCTACTTGATCAGATCAGACGGGAAACTAAATAGAAATTTCAAAGTTTTAATAGATACAGGAGCAACGTCCTGTTACATAAAAAAAGGAATCTATCATAATAGAAACGAACTCCCAATAAATAAGAAAGTAGCCACTGTAAACGGATATTCAACAATCAAATATTATCATAAAATTACAATTTTTAACACAGAACAGATCTTTTATGAAATAGAGGGAATGGAGGCTGATTTTCTTGTAGGATTTAATCTACTCAAGAAGATAGGAGCAGTAATTGATACCCAGAAGGGAACACTAACTTATAATGATATTGAGGAACAGATCGTTCTGGACGAGACCATAACATTAAATAAATTAACCCTTTCGGAAGGAAAAATTATCCTTCCATTGAAAGAGTTCATAATAAAAAAATATTTTGAAAAGGATGAAGAAAAGGGAAATGAATCAGTAAAGGTAGAACTAAGTGGATTTAGCTCGGGAATAATAGTAAAAAAGTAAAATAATAGTAATAAAAATAATAGTTTGAGATTAAAAAATCCTGAACGCGCCGACGTTGAGTTATCCGTCAACCAAAGTAATAATAGTTTGGGATGCAAACTCCTGAACAAGCCGTCGTTGAATTATCCGACTTGAACAAACATATACAAACTGATTCAGAAGAGTTAAAGTTAAACAATATATTAAACAATAAAGGAGAAAACTTACAGGGTCTCAGAGATTAAATGGTCACAATAATAAAAGAAAAACACGAGAATATAAACTTACAGTTACCGTTTAGAACGGGCATAAAAGGAGAAATAAATACCGAGCATGACCGGTCGGTATATGGTAAACAATATCCATATGCTTATTCAGTTAACGACTTCGTTAACAATGAAATAAATAAAATGTTAGAAAACGGAATAATTAGGCCAAGTAAGAGCCCATATAATTCCCCAGTAATAGTGGTACCAAAGAAAGGAGTTAATGAGGATGGTACTCCTAAACATAGACTAGTAATGGATTTTAAGAAACTTAATGATAATACCATACCGGACAGATATCCCATGCAGAGTCCATCAGTGATTCTATCCAATTTGGGTAAAGCAAAATATTTCTCAACTATTGACCTAGAATCGGGATTGTATCATATATTGATGAGGGAAACAGATTTAGAAAAAACATCTTTTTCTATAAATATCGGTAAATACGAATTCCTAAGAATGCCTATGGGCTTAACAAATGCGCCCAGAATCTTTCAAAGAGCAATGGACGACATACTTAGAGAAAAAGTAGGGAAAACCTGCCATGTTTATATGGATGACATTATAGTATTTTCAAAAACAATTAAAAAGCATTTGTAACGAACCGTTCTCTGTGTCCGCTTGCGGTAGCTGGGCTCGCTCAGCGGTCACTGGGCTCAATGCAACGAATTTGTAAATGTTGCCTCTACGACAAGTAATAAGACGGGGTTTTCGGTGTGACACTTGTTTATTCTTAAGGTTTCAAGCGTTCTTAGGGCTACTCTACGGACTATGGCTTATGGCTAGGGCTTATATTATTGTTCTGATCTCGTACGGGGGACTCCGTCAGTCGCGTGGCTGTCTTCAGGCGTAGCGGCGTCGATGCCAGTGTTCAGGGGCAAATGATCTCGGCCACTGCTTCGATCCGCCACTCTGAACTCGCACTCAACGGTTTGCCCTTCACTTGTGTCACCACTGACTGCCCTTGAATCCCGTTCTCCGTACTTGACTCACTCGGTGCTCCGGTGTAGGATTGGTTCCTGTCCTGGTTTCCTCCTGGTTTTCCTTGTTCACTTCGTTCACTCTCCTTGGTCACTTTTCACTCACGGATTCGACACTGTGTCACTATCGTTCGACGTCGATCACTCCCGTACAGTCGCGCGCGCGTAAAAGAGACCCGCTGTAAGCGCTGGCCTCCTTATATAGGCCGACCCTAACGGGACTTCCGCCGCCAGTGATTTTCCATCGGGCTTCTGGGGGTCCCCACGCTCTTCGTAACGGGATCTGGGCGGTGACCCGTCGACATGTCCATATTTGGGCCTGCGTCGGGCCGCTGTTGGCCCGATCCCGTGGTTCCCGGTGAGAGCCGCTCCCTCTCACCGTTATTTTCTCTCCTCTGCTTGGGGCTTATCCGCCCCTCTCTGAGCGAGCGCCCGCGGCGAATTGGCGGCCTCCGGATATCCGTGGCGACCGACCCGTCATCCTCATCCGGGCCGTCAGCCTTATCCGGCCTGTCATCGTTATCCCGTCCGTCAGCCTTCACAGTACTGTGAGGCACACGGTTCCTCACACTCCCCTCCTTCTTTCGGAAGCGGAAAACTTCCCTTTTCCGCGGAACTCCAGTTGGCCCTCCTTCGCCCGAATTTGAATTCGAACCTGGTGGCGCGCGCGCCCTCTGCGATCGCTCGCTCCCTGGCGCCCTCTAGCGCCCTTTCAGGCCCGAGGTTGCCAGATGATGCCGGTCTGCGGTGCTCTCTGACCCTCTCGATCCCGCGGGTCGTTTCGTGTATCGACCCCTTGCCTCGTGTCTGTCCAATTCGGATCGGCCTCAGCGTGTTATAATTTCCTTACGGGCTTCTCTTGCCGGCTAACGTTGCTTCCTCGGCCTCGCATCACCCCCTTCCCTCCCCAGGTAAGTACTTGACCTTTCAAATTTGAGGTTTGATTTTATTATTTATTATTTTTTTTCCAGCCACGGCGTTCTTCCTCTTCCGCTTGTTCCCTACCGTCCCTCACGGAACACCTCCGTGCGGGCGGCCGACATCGCGATCCGATATCGCACGCCCCGCTCACGCACCAGCTTCTTTATTCTCCTCCCGTGAAGTCGGATCCGTGCCTGAGCGCGCGCCACCGAGGCGGGCCACTCCTCCCGGGGGATGGGCACCCAGTCCACTCGGGCGGGCGCCGAGCCCTGCCGCTGCAACAGTGGCCGCTTTATATTCCTATGTGTCTCGGGGCACGACCGCTGACGCTTCAGGACCGGTGGATTGCCGGGCGCCACGACCGGAGTTGGCCACTGCCATGGCCCGCGCTCCCATGGCTCCTTCGTCGCGTGGGCTGGCTCCGCCTCTGGGCTCGTCGGTGCCCTGGTCGCCGTCGCCGCCGTCTTCGTTGGCACCGTCGCCGCCGGTACCTCCGCTGCCGGTACTGCCGCTGACGTCAGTGTGGCTGGCCCTGTCGCCGCTGATGACATCGCTGCCATCGAGGCCGCCGTCTCCGCTGCTGGTGTCCCTGGTGCCGCCGCCTGGGCCGCCGTCTCCGCCGCTGTTGTTCTTGGTGCCGCCGTCGGGGCCGCCGTCTCCGCCGCTGTCGTTGTTGGTGCCGCCGCCTCGGCCGCCGTCTCCGCCGCTGTTGTTGTTGGTGCCGCCGCCTGGCCCATATGGCTCGCTGCTGCGGACCGCCCTCTTGGGTCCCGAGAATTACTCGCCCGCGCAGCCTCCTCCCACACCCGGGCCTCCTCCGATGGTGGCTCACCATCAGGTGCCTTGGCCGACGCCCAGGTTATGTTAAGCACCTGGTGGTGCCACACCATTCCCCCCCGGACCGCCGTTCGCACCTCTTGGGATACGAACGGACCGACCAACGCCCGTTCTGGCCCTGCCCACTGATGCTGGTGGTGCTGCTGCTGGTCCCACCGCTGCTCTTGCTGGTGGTGCTGCTGATGCTGCTGCTGCTGGTGTTGCTGATGCTGCTGCTGCTGGTGGTGTTGGGACTGCGCCTGCTGCGCCGGCTGCTGCTGCTGGTGCTGCTGGGTCATGGCTGGACGCCCCTCCCGCCGCGTGAAAAGCTCCTGCGGGGGCTCCTCGACCTCCTCGGGGCCGCGGTCCTCCTTGGCCTCCTCTGCCACCGGCTCCCACAGCGCGTCCTCCTCGGCCTCAGCCGCCACCGGCTCCCACATCGCGTCCTCCTCGGCCTCAGCCTGCCGAAGCCTCCGCTGCCACTCCTCCTCCGCGGGCTGCGCCTGCTGCTGTGGCTGCGCCTGCTGCTGCACCTGCGGCTGCGCCTGCGTCTGTGGCTGGGGTTGCGGCTGGGGCTGCGCCTGCTGCTGGGACTGCGCCTGCGGCTGGGACCGCGCCTGCGGCTGGGGCTGCGCCTGCGGCTGGGGCTGCTCCTCACCACCCTCCACGCTGTCGCTGCTGCTGTTTTCCTCCTCCTTTCGGCGCCGCCTCGCCTCGCGGATCTCCTCTATCCGCTTCCGCAGCTTTTGTGTAGCCTCCCGCACCCGCTCCTTCTCCGCGTGGAGCCGCTCGGCCTCCCGGCCCGCCTGCTTCACCGCCGCCCCCGACCGCCAGTCGACGATGACGACGTCGGCCTCCTCGCTCGCGCTGGGCGAGACCACCGGCGTCACCTCGGCCCTCTCGGACGGCTCCGGCGACACTAGGGGCGACGCCATCAGCTGCAGCTCCGGCGATCCTCCCCGCCGCTCCCCCTCCTCTTCACTAGCGGGGGCGCCCGCCCAGCGCTGATGTGGGGGCCCGCTGTTGTAGCCTCCGCACTTTAGCACCCGTTTCTGGCTGGCCACGAAGGCGTGCACCCTCTCCTTACGGACGGGGACGGCCCGCTGGGCTTCCTCGTGCCGCCTCACGTTTCGTGTACTTAACTCCTGGCGCTTGTACATGTTTCTCCTTTCTTACTCACCGCGTGATTTTCGCAAAGTGCTCCCTTTCCGTCGGGTGCCCGTTGTTATAGTCTCGTGCCGGTTCCAGCGTTCCCTGTAACGGTTAATCCCTTCTCATCGCTCTCACCCACCGGAATAACTGCTTTCTTCCCTGTGTGTTCTCACCGCTCTCACCCACAGGAATAACTGCTTTCTTCCCCGTGTGTTCTCACCGCTCTCATTATCCGCTTTCGCCGCGTCGTTGCCGTGTTATTGTTTACAGTGCTATGTAAATTCAACATTTTTTTTCCTTTATCCGTCTGATGGACTGTGCCGCCTAATTTTTTTTTGTTGTGCTATCCGTCTGATGGACTGTGCGCGTTATCTATCTCCTGATGGACCCACCTCCCGTTCATGAAACACGTGAAAGACGGTTGGTGGACCCACCTCCCGTTCGTGACACAAACGCATGACGCCCTGGGCTCTTGACTCCCCATCTGGCTTGGTGAAACCCGTCCGCCCCGCACACCGGTCGGTTCGCCCCTTCTTCCCGGTGAGTATGTTCGATCGGTGTGACTTCTACTGACTCCCCTCTTTCCAGCTCGCCCTCTGCCTTCGACACGAGCCGTCCGCCTCGAACCCACCCGCGATCAACAGGTTCTTTGACCTTTCGCCCGGGCATGACTTCTTGGCAGACCCTCCCCAGGCCAGCTTCTCACGCCCTCGGCCTGAATCTGGCGAGGTGTCACACTCATGCAGAGGCTCGGACGCGAGGATCTTCCGACTCCTCGCCCGGTAGACCACGCATGAGCGGCACCTCTTCTGTCGGGTCCGACGCTCCTAGTTGGCCTGGGATCTCGCATAGAAGCGTGAGCCTGGACTCCTCCCCATCACCGCCGACCATGCCCCCACCGGGCCTCGGAACTCCCCTCCTGGTTTGTCTGGCCTATACTTTTCATTTCGTTTCATGCCACTCACCTGTTTTCTCTCTTCCAGGTATTTCACCGCCTCCATCACCACCTGCTCGAGCCCACTTTATTCCTCGGCACTGTAGACGGTGTCCTGCGTGGCACTACTCCTTACTCCCCTGCGTCCTGCGTGGCGTCATCCTCTTCCCTTGGTTGCGGCTTCAGGTCCCCTATGTGCGCCGTCCTCGTCTTCTTGTCTCCTTCTTTTCTCAGTCGGCAGATCACGGGCGACACAAAATCCACTATCTGGTAGGGCCCTTCATATTTTGATGCCAGCTTGGCCGCAAATCCCTCCGCCGCGTTTGAGAGGTGATGCTGCTTGGCCCATACCACCTCTCCCACCTTGGGCTTCCATGGCCTTCGCCTCAAGTTATAGTGGCGCGCCTGGTCTTGTGCGGCTCTTTCTAAATTACGCCGCACCAGCTGGAACAACTCCTTCAACCTCTGAGCATTCTCTTCGGGCGCCTGCACCTCTTGCCCTGTACCGACCGTCTCCTCGTCGTACAAAGCCCTTGGCAGGCGGGGCTCCCTCCCCTGTACTACGAACGCCGGGAATATCCGGTCGATTCAGACACCCCTGTGTTCATCGCCAGCATCAACTCCGGCCAAACCTCGTCCCAGCACCTTTGATCTCGCTCGCAGAACTGCGCTATCATTGTCTTCACGGTCCTATTCGCGCGCTCCGTCGGGCAGAGGTCGACCTTGGCAGAGGTCGACCTTGGCAGAGGTCCCACGAAGTCGGCACACACGGTTGCCCACGGCTCCTCCGGGATCCGTGTCAACATCTTCCCCGCGGCTTGCAACTGACTCGGCTTGTAGCGCAGACACTTCTCGCACTTTCGGACATACCGCCTTACGTCTCGGTGCATTCCCGGCCAGTAGTACCTTGCTGCGACCCGGGCTGCTGTCCACCTCCCGCCGGCATGACCCGCTCCTGGCTCATCGTGGTTCTCCCGCAGCACCCTCTCTCGTGACTCCTTTGGCACGCATAGCTTCCAGGAGACGACCTCTTCGCTTCCCGCCTGATGCGGGATATGGCGATACAGGCTCGCTCCCTTCTCCACGTAGTCCGGATACTTCTGAGGCTCCTTTCGAATCCTTTCCTGCAAGTTCTGGAGCCACTTACACGGCAGCTCCGTCTTTCCCTCGCCGTCCTCCCCTCCCTTGGTCCTTAGGCACTTCTCCTCCAGAGGTTGTCGAGAGAGTGCGTCCGCTACGACGTTCATCAGCCCCTTTCGGTACGACACCTCAAAGTCGTACTGCTGCAGCTCTAATGTCCACCGAGCCACTCTGCCCGACGGGCTTTCGATGCTGTTCAGCCACTTTAGAGCCATGTGGTCCGTGACCACCTTGAAGCGGTATCCCTCCAAGTACGGCTTCAACTTCCTCACGGCCCACACTATGGCCAGGCACTCCTTCTCGGTAGCCGAGTAATTCCTTTCGGCCGCATTTAGTGACCTGCTGGCGTACGAGATCACCCTTTCTCCCCTGTCCGTCTCCTGCGTGAGGATCGCCCCCAGCCCATAATCGCTGGCGTCTGTCTGGAGCACGAACTTCTTGGAGAAATCGGGGCATGTCAGCACGGGGACAGCCACCAAGCGATCCCTCACAGCCTCGAACGCGCTCTGCCGCTCCGGAGTCCACACCCACTCCGCTTTCTTCTTCATCAGCGCGGTGAGTGGTTGTACCAAGGTCGCGAACCCTGGCACGAACCGCCGGTACCACGACGCCACACCCAGATACTGCCGCAACTCCTTCACATTCGTCGGTGGTTTTAGTTCGGCCACGGCAGCGACCTTCTCGGGGTCCGTGCAGATCCCTTCGCCCGTCACCTTGTGGCCCAGATACCGCAGCTCCTTCCGGAAAAACTGGCACTTCCCGGCGTTTAGCCTCAAATTCGCTTCCCGTAGACGGCGGAACACTTCCTTCAGATTCTCCCTGTGCTCCTTTTCTGTCCTTCCAATGACGATAATGTCATCCTGGTATGCGAAGGCGTGAGGCATCATCTCCGGGCCGATTACCTGGTCCAACGCCCGCTGGAAGGTTGCCGAGGCCGAGTGCAGCCCGAATGGCATCACCTTCCACTGGTATAGCCCCTTGCCTGGCACCGTGAACGCCGTGACCGCCCTGCTGCTCTCCTCCAGAGAGAATTTGCCAATATCCGTCCTTCAAGTCGAGGCTGCTAATGAACCGCGCCTCCCGCAACTGGTCGAGGATATAGTCGATCCTGGGCATCGGATACGCGTCCTTTATGGATTTCGTATTTATCTGCCGAAAATCCACGCACAGCCTCCACTTGCCGCACTTCTTCCTCACCATTACTATCGGCGAGCTGTACGGACTCTTTGATGGCTCGATGCATCCCATTTCCAGCAGCTCATCCACCTTCTGGTTTATCTCCGCCTGCATTTTGGGATTCTTCGGGTAATATCGTTGTTTTATAGGCCGTGGATCACTCATAGTGATTGTATGCACGGCCACGTTTGATACACCCTTCATCTTGGCGAATTCCGCCAATTCCCTGGCCAGGAACTCCGCCACCGGCTCTTCACCCAAAGAGTTCTCGACCTCGGCTTCTGCGGGAACGCTCCCTGCCGCCGCTTCCGGTCCTGGGGCCCTGTCCATGCCTTCGACTTTCGCAACCGACAGCCTCTCCTCCCGGACTCCCTCCTTCCGATCCTCGGCGTGGATCATAACCCTGTGCCCCGCACAGGTCACCTCAGCCCCGACCGATCGGAGGAAGTCCCACCCCAGAACCAGCTCGTCGATCACCCCAGGCAGTACGAGCAGTGGCATCAGGACCTCCTTGTTGACGTCCGGGGACTTCCACTTCGAGCTGGCTTGCCACCACCTGCGCATGGCCGTCTGCCATACGCACCTGCCTCCGTACAGCCACCTCTCTTCCGGCGCCTCCCAGCCGGCCTGCTAGGGTGCAGCTGATGAAGCTGCTCGTGGCCCCCGTGTCCACCGTGGCCCGAAACTCTTCCCCAGCGACCCGCACCACTGCGGACAGCTGCGTCTTCTCACTCGCCAGCTGGCCGACTAGGCTTGAGGGCCGGCTTCTTGCGACCCCGGCACGGCCCTCCGTGGCTTGGGTCGCGGGGCGTTTCCCGCCCTCCGGCAACACTGCCACGACGCGACGCCCACCTTTCCACACGTCCAACAATATGTGATTGGACGCGCGCTGCACTCTCTGCTCCAGTGCTCCCCACTGCCGCATCGGCGGCATGCCTGCGCAGGATTCCGGACGTACCCGTTCTCCATATGGGACTCCTCCATCCGCGTGGCGCCTAACCCTACGGCTCCCCTCGCTCGACTTGGTGCTCCTGGCGGTTCCTCCGTGCATCTGCGGCACGCCTCCGACCCCGCCGGCTTGTTGAAGGGATTCGCGGCTCGCGCCCTAGACGCTGGGTTCTCTCTCTGGAACTCCGCCCGATCTCTTTCCAACGCCTCGAATTCGTCCGCCAGCACCATCATATCGTCTAGATTCCTACACCTGTACGGCCGTATGTACGCCCTCAGGTCCGGCATGCTGTTTTCCTTAATTAGATCCGTCTGCTCGTCCGGGGAACACTTCAGGGGCCGCATCAAAGTCTGCATGTCTACCATGTATTCTTTAAAAGGCTCGCCCCATCTCTGCTTCCGCATACGCACATCCTGGCGGAGCTTATCGAAGTAGCCCAGCGGCAGGAAGTACGCCTGGAAGCTGGCCGAGAAGTCTTCCCATGTTCTCCATTGGCGATTGTTGGCGACAAACCACATCAGCGCCCTCCCTTTCAAGAGCTCGGGCATCGCCTTTGGAATAAGATCTGGATCCAGCCCATACGTCTCGGCGGACCACTCGACCTGTTCCAAGAACTCGAGAGGTTTCGTCGTCCCGTCGAATCGGAACGACCACTCCCTCACCTGCTTCGCCACCTTGGCGTAGTCTTGGTGTGCCGGCCTCGTGGTCTGTGGTTCTGGCCTGCGCCCCTCCTCCCGGGCACGACCCCTATCGTCGTCCATCCTCGCCGACCGCCTGGTCCATGGATCGGGCCCCTCTCGCTCAACCTCTGGGCTTAGGTCCCGGGCGATCCCCCTGCGTGTCTGCCGTGGAATCTGGCTCTCGCGATCCTCCCGAGAGGCCGAGGCCTCTCGCGACCTCCCTGGCGTGGCGGAGGCCGAACTGTCCCGCGGGGGCACCGACAGGCTCGCGATCAGCTTACGCTGGAACACCACTGGCGACTTCCACAAGGCAGCTGCCTTTGCGTCGGGTGGCAGCGTCAGTCGCTCCCCTGCAGCCTGCCTGTCCTCTGCCCTGGGCGTAGCTGCGGCCCCCCTCGTCCGATCTTCCCACTCTTCCAGCAGGTCCGCCCACTCGGGCTCCTCTCCGTGGGCTTTAACCCACTCCTTGAACACTCTCCGCATCTCGTCCAAGCTGCCCTCCAACCGCACGCCGAAGGCCTGGCCGCACTGGACCAGCTAATCCTTTTTCAGGCGGTGGACCCATTGTCCCCTTCCCATTATCGCTTAACCTTAGAATCCCCTTTCCTTCCGTATATACTACTTGTCGTGAGGCCCCACGTTGGGCGCCAGCTGTAACGAACCGTTCTCTGTGTCCGCTTGCGGTAGCTGGGCTCGCTCAGCGGTCACTGGGCTCAATGCAACGAATTTGTAAATGTTGCCTCTACGACAAGTAATAAGACGGGGTTTTCGGTGTGACACTTGTTTATTCTTAAGGTTTCAAGCGTTCTTAGGGCTACTCTACGGACTATGGCTTATGGCTAGGGGTTATATTATTGTTCTGATCTCGTACGGGGGACTCCGTCAGTCGCGTGGCTGTCTCCAGGCGTAGCGGCGTCAATGCCAGTGTTCAGGGGCAAATGATCTCGGCCACTGCTTCGATCCGCCACTCTGAGCTCGCACTCTACGGTTCGCCCTTCACTTGTGTCACCACTGACTGCCCTTGAATCCCGTTCTCCGTACTTGACTCACTCGGTGCTCCGGTGTAGGATTGGTTCCTGTCCTGGTTTCCTCCTGGTTTTCCTTGTTCACTTCGTTCACTCTCCTTGGTCACTTTCTACTCGCGGATTCGACACTGTGTCACTATCGTTCGACGTCGATCACTCCCGTACAGTCGCGCGCGCGTAAAAGAGACCCGCTGTAAGCGCCGGCCTCCTTATATAGGCCGACCCTAACGGGACCTCCGGCGCCAGTGATTTTCCATCGGGCTTCTGGGGGTCCCCACGCTCTTCGTAACGGGATCTGGGCGGTGACCCGTCGACATGTCCATATTTGGGCCTGCGTCGGGCCGCTGTTGGCCCGATCCCGTGGTTCCCGGTGAGAGCCGCTCCCTCTCACCGTTATTTTCTCTCCTCTGCTTGGGGCTTATCCGCCCCTCTCTGAGCGAGCGCCCGCGGCGAATTAGCGGCCTCCGGATATCCGTGGCGACCGACCCGTCATCCTCATCCGGGCCGTCAGCCTTATCCGGCCTGTCATCGTTATCCCGTCCGTCAGCCTTCACAGTACTGTGAGGCACACGGTTCCTCACACATTATGAGGATATAATAAAAATAATAAAGATATTACAGATGGCTAATATGAAAATTTCCCTTGAAAAATCTAAATTCTTTCAATTAGAAACCAAATTTATGGGATATATAGTTTCCCATAATGTCATTATAACAGATCCGGAAAAAATTGATACAATACAAAAATATCCGATTCCGAAAAATGTCCGAGAGTTACGTAGTTTCCTAGGATTAACAGGATATTACAGAAAATTTGTCTGAAATTATGCAACTATCGCCAAACCACTAACCAAATATCTAAGCGGAATCAATGGGAAAGTCTCAAAGATAGCGTCAAAAGGAACTTTGATACAACTAGATGAGCCATCAGTAGAAGCATTCAATAACTTAAAAGACAGTTTAATTGCACACATGGAGTTAGTACAACCAGATTACAACAAAAAATGTACCTTAACCACTGATGCATCAGACATTGCATTAGGTACGGTATTATCACAAGAAGGGAATTCAATTACATTTATTTCCAAAACCTTAAATGAAACAGAGCAATTATATGCTACAAACAAGAAGGAGCTGCTAGCAATAGTATGGGCACTTAAGAATTAGCGAAATTATTTGTACGTGGTAAGCGGAATTGAAATTCATACAGATCACCAACCATTGTTCTTTTCAATATCACCAAACAATCCAAACATAGAAATGAAACGGTGGTACTACTTTATTGAAAGTTTTGCACCAAAGATCATATACAAGCCAGGCTCAACCAACGTAGTAGCGGACGCATTATCCCGAATTCAGATAAATCATTTGACAAACAGTGAAATGGAACAATCAGAAATAGATTCAGATTCAAATACTCAGCATTCAGCTGAGAGCAGTTTTGAAAACATCATTCAGGAAACTAGGAAGCCTTTAAACCAATTCAAACAACAATTACTTATATCAAAAGCTAGATTCACAGTTCATGAGCAAGTAAGAGTTCATGACAATACCCGACATATAATTGAATTTGACGCAGTTGACAATTTATTGACTATTTTAAAAGAATTTATTCAGCCACGGGAATACATTGCACCCTAGAAGACTTATATCTTATCCATAAAGTACTAAAGGAAATTTTCATAAACAAATTTCTCTTCACGGGAAAATTTCTGCAATATGTAGAAAACCCAGAAGATAAAGCGTTAATTATAGAGGAAACACATTGTAGAGCACAGAGGTAGAGATGAAAGAGGTCTCGATGAAAACTACAAAAAAATAATTAGATTGTATGATTGGCCTAACTTATAAAAAAATTAAAGAATATATCAAAAGCAGTGAGATATGTTACAAGAATAAATATAATAGACACCCCGTAAAAATTCCGATAGGTGTAGCTCCCATTCCTACAACAGAAGGAGAACAATTGCATATACACCTATTCTATGCCCAAAATCTGACATTTATAACCTGCATAGATTCTTACTCAAAGTACTTAGTAGTGAAAAAAATTCAAAATAAACTAAACATCGAACATAAGGTTTTGGACATATTGCAAAATTTTTCTTTAGCAACATCAATTATGACAGATAACGAACCAAGTTTTACTTCAGCACAGTTCAGATCGTTCATACAAAGAAGTAATTTAACCATTTATTATGCGGATCCCAGGCATAGTACTTAGTAGTAGAAGTAGAAGGGGGACACTCCACGTTAACAGAAATAGCACGATGTATTTAAGAGGAACTAAATTTGACAAGGTACACAGAAATTGAAATGAGGGCAGCGCATAAATATAACCTCACAATACACTCCACAATAAATCAAATGCCCTATGACATCCTATATAATAAGACTATAAAATAGGAGACGTGATATATTATATGAGAAAAAATTCGGGGAAAGAAATAAACTTCAACCTCGTTACAAAAAACAAGTTGTTAAAGAAATCAAGAAAACAAAGTTATAATCAATAACAGAAACCATATAATACATCAAAACAATATAAAATATTAGGAATTTTATTTTATCTTTATTTTTTTACAGAAAACGTATTTGCAAATATTATTTTTGACCCTTGTCTTGATAACAAATTCAGAAGTCATTGACTATAAGCACAGTGACTACTTATTACTTAGAGACGACAGACAAGTGTACACACGAATCGTATGCTGACCTCTATCATATTACCAACTTAAACTTTTATAAAGATATAATAAACTTAGAATCTAAATATGTTAATAAGTCCATTAATTCAGATGACGAATGGGAAATTTCAATGGACATTAATTTGTTAAAATTATTAATTTCAGAGTTAGTCCCAAGCAAAAGTAGAAGGGGAATTAATGAGTTAGGTACCGTTTGGAAATGGGTTGCAGGCACCCCTGACCATGATGATTTTATGAAAGTTCAGAATAGAGTAAATGATTTGATTGAAAATAATAATAAACAATTTATAACGAATTCAAAACTTTTTAAAAAAATTGAACTGCTATCAAAAACCCCAAAAAATGTAATATACAGTGAAGAGACAATACTCAAAAAGCATCGCTTGAAATTAATGACATTTGATCTGCTGAACTTAGTTGATAATAAACATGAAATTGATGAAATTTACAAACATGAAAAAGAGGCTCTTTTTTTAACTGATTTACTTGATATTTCAACTTTTCAAATAATACGAAATGAGAACTTAATAGTTATTAATATTAAGTACCCCCAAATTAATAATGTTTGTAAACTTTACCATGCGAGGGCCATCTCACAAAATGATGGAAAATTCGGGGACATTATTATTTAATGAATAAATTTAAGAAAGAAACATTTAATTACTATGCGAAAATAAGTTTTGAAAATAATTGCTTTACAAAATTACTAAATGGCCATAAAGCCAACTGCACAAAACTAAGAGAGAATAATAAAGAGATAGATTTTGTGCAAGATTTAGTTGATTATGTACAATCAAATGATAAGATACTTTCCTTTGATAATGTCAATATTTTGAATCCATTTATAAAATTTGGAAATACGGGATTACCATTGACAACTATTTTATTAATAATATTCTTATTAGTACCTATGTTTTATTTCGGATATAAACTAATCATATTAATTCATTCTAAATTCATGAAACCCACACAAGAAACAGTTGAAAACGATATTTTGCAATTACACTAGTCGACACTTTTCCGCTGTCGCCAAAAATGACTTTTTCTGATAGATTTGGATGTATAACATTTTTTAAGGAATGTTTTTTTTTCATGGAGTAGTTTTTCTTAAAGAATTTTTAAAAAATGTTTTATTTTTATACCCGGTACTCAGTCAGTATACACATACATACATATATGAGCTTGCGATTTATGCAATTTATTATATGTTCGCAAAAGGGACAAATTAAATTTTGGGCAAAAAATAATATTTAAAAATATGAAGTCAAATCATTTTTGGAATATTATACATGTTTCCATTTTTGTTTGCATATGCTTTTTACAGTTGCTTCTAAATTTCTACATGACATGTATAACTACATATTTGAGACGTACAAGTGTTTTCGACAGAGAGAGAGGGAATGAGTCAGCGCTTGGCAGGCGTTGCGTAGCCACTGAAATTTAATTTGTTTCTTCTGGCCATAATATTGATCCGATCTGATCCATATTCGGCAATGTGGTAGATATGGTAATTTTCCATGATTCTGCGTTTTTGGTTTTCATTTATCTTAAAAATTGTGGATTCCACAGATTTTCGTCTTTTGTGGGGGCGGAAGGGGACGTGGCAAAATTTTAAAATAAACTCGTGCTGGTTCGGTATCACAGGAGCTTGGATAGAAAGTTTGGTTGCTCTAGCTTTAATAGTCTCTGAGATATAGGCACAAATGAAGACGGACAGACGGACAGACGGACGGACGGACGGACAGACAGACATGGCTATATCAAAGACAATATAAACACTAAGATGTGCCGCGCTCATAAAATTATTTGGTGTAGGGAGGGTTGTTTTTTCAAAGAGTGCTATCTCGCTCGCACGAACTCCAGTGCGCTCGCAAATCTAAAAATAGAATGAGCTTGCTTGTATAAGTACACACGGAACGTAAGTACACATGTGTGTGTACGTGTGCCGAGCTGCCGAAATTGCCAGCAAAATACTTTTGAGAAGATTTCTTGAGCCACAAATTTATTTGCTGAGTGTTGCTTATCGACGCACTAAAAATAAACAATTGAACACCCGGTTTTCGTAAACATTCGAACACCCGGCTCTCTGCGAGCTTCTGCATTTTGACCATTTCTCAAGTCTCGAGTTGGATGACGAAATTGAGTCAATCTTGAAATTGAGTCAATCTTTTTGTTTATAAGAAAATACTAATACTAAGTATTAGTGGTAGAACAAGTGCAAGTCAATCTTTTTATACTCGGTACTCGAAGAGTATAGGGGTATATTAGATTTGTGGGGATAACGGTTGTGTGTAACGCACAGAAGGAAGCGTTTCCGACCCCATAAAGTATATATATTCTTGATCAGCATCAATAGCCGAGTCGATATAGCCATGTCTGTCTGTCCGTCCGTCTGTCCGTCCGTCTGTCCGTCCGTCTGCATTTGCGCCTATATCTCAGAGACTATGAAAGCTAGAGCAACCAAGTTTTGCATCCAGTCTCCTGTGTTATCACACTACTCAAAGTGTATTTCAAAATTTCGCCCCGCCCTTTTCCGCCCACACAAAGGACGAAAGTCTGTGGCAAACACAATTTTGAAGATACGGAAAAACTAAAAACGCAGAATCATAGAGAATGATTATTTCTATCAGAGTGTTGAATCTGGATCAGATCGGATCATTATTATAGCTACAATGAAGAAAACCATTTCGAAAGTCATCATTCCCTCTCGCTCTCTCTCACACGCGACCCCACCTGCTTTGCTTATTCGTATAAATGAGCGCCTAGTTCTCAGAGACTAAAAGAGCTAGAGCAACCAAACTTTCTATGCAAGCTCCTGTGATACCAAACCAGCACAAGTTTGTTTTAAAATTTTGCCACGCCCCCTTCCGCCCCCACAAAAGACGAAAATCTGTGGAATCCACAATTTTTAAGATAAATGAAAACCAAAAACGCAGAATCATGGAAAATTACCATATCTACCAGATTGCCGAATATGGATCAGATCGGATCAATATTATGGCCAGAAGAAACAAATTAAATTTCAGTGGCTACGCAACGCCTGCCAAGCGCTGACTCATTCCCTCTCTCTCTCTCTGTCGTAAACACTTGTACGTCTCAAATATGTAGTTATACATGTCATGTAGAAATGTAGGCGCAGATATACAAAGCATATGTAAGCAAAAATGGAAACATGTATAAAAATTCCAAAAATGGTTTGACTTCATTTTTTTATTTTAAATATTATTTTCGTCCCTTTTTAGAACATATAATAAATTTCATAAATCGTAGGCTCATAAATGTATGTATGTATATATTGACTGAGTACCGGGTATAAGGTAGCGCCGCGGCCTTTGCCGCGGCTCACAACGCTCCATCTCGTTTTTTCTTACAAAAATACCAAAAATCTGTTTTTGTAACAGTATTTAACGGTATAATGGCATTTGGAATAGGGCCAAATGGCATATGAAAATTTGGTCAAACGGTTATAACTTAGCCGTTTATTTTTATAAGCGATACCTTAAACGACGCCTAATTAATGTGTCTATCTAAAACAAAAAATCAAGGCATTCAAAATATTTTTTTTTCGACTTTTCCTGAGATTTCAAAGTCAAAATTTCGAGGAAAAATACCGAAAAAAATTATGATATTTAAATTTGGAAGCTTAATATCTTCCAGACGTTTAGTTGCAGCTACAAAGTGTCTGAGTCGTATTTATAGCTGCAGTTGTAAACTTTTTATACCCCGTACTCGAAGAGTATAGAGGTATATTAGATGTGTGGGGATAACGGTTGTGTGTACCGCCCAGAAGGAGGCGTTTCCAACCCCATAAAGTAAATATATTCTTGATCAGCATCAATTGCCGAGTCGATATAGCCATGTCTGTCTGTCCGTCCGTCCGTCCGTCTGTCCGTCTGTCCGTCTTCATTTGTGCCTATATCTCAGAGACTATTAAAGCTAGAGCAACCAAACTTTCTATCCAAGCTCCTGTGATACCAAACCAGCACGAGTTTATTTTAAAATTTTGCCACGTCCCCTTC
This sequence comes from Drosophila affinis, assembly GCA_037356375.1. Lineage (NCBI taxonomy): Eukaryota > Metazoa > Arthropoda > Insecta > Diptera > Drosophilidae > Drosophila > Drosophila affinis. The sequence goes on along the minus strand of CM074802.1, from coordinate 30,029,693 downwards.
CGCCCCCACAAAAGACGAAAATCTGTGGAATCCACAATTTTTAAGATAAATGAAAACCAAAAACGCAGAATCATGGAAAATTACCATATCTACCAGATTGCCGAATATGGATCAGATCGGATCAATATTATGGCCAGAAGAAACAAATTAAATTTCAGTGGCTACGCAACGCCTGCCAAGCGCTGACTCATTCCCTCTCTCTCTCTGTCGTAAACACTTGTACGTCTCAAATATGTAGTTATACATGTCATCTAGAATTGTAGGCGCAGATACATATACATATACATACAGATACATAAACAAAAATGGAAACATGTAAAAGAATTCCAAAAAATACATTTTTTTAATTTAAATATTATTTTTGTCCCTTTTGAGAACATATAATAAATTTCATAAATGGTAGGCTCATATATGTATGTATGTATGTATATACTGACTGAGTACCGGGTATAAGGTAGAGCCGCGGCCTTTGCCGCGGCTCACAACGATCTCTCTCGTTGTTTATAAGAAAATACTAATACCAAGTATTAGTGGTAGAACAAGTGGAAGCCGAGTATTTAGTGACAAGGGAAGCAGACTCATCCACCAAGGTATCTGTCTACTGCTTACGAATCACAACGAAAATTGTACGATCAGGCGGAGTTTAATGGTGTCCCTTATGAATGGCCAATGCTAAACGAAGCTTTCACTATGGCCACTGCAGAGTATGGATACAGAGACGTACAATTTGTTACGCCTCCAAAAGGCAATAAAGGGAAAGTCCAGGGAGACAGTTACTCAACTGTTTATTCACAGCTAAAACATTTCAAATATAATAGAGACACTCAAAAAAAATTTTTGTAGAACTGAGAAACTTGTGAAAAGCCAAACTAGTTGCTTTAGAGAATTTTCGAGCACTCGTGAAGGGACATTGGAGCAGTTAATTGAGTTTAAAGTAAATTTACAAAATTTGGCCAGGAGCAGCTAGCGCACATCAGCAGTTAAAAACCCCAACGTTAATGGAGGAGTTAATCTTAAAGTTGCTGGATCAGCAGAGACTGGAGTGGGTACGCCATTCCAAGCCATTAGAAGATGAAAAATCGATCCGTCATTTGAGTCTATGGCTTTAAAGACCGCCAGATGAAGTGCAAGAGCAGACTTAGTAGGTGATCAGGTGACGTTCAAGCATAAGAAAGAAAAGTCAAGATTTTTGCATGCAAACGATACCGGACTTGGAAACCGGAAGGCGTGCACTGCATGCATAGGAAAACACAACTTGGAGAACTGTAACATATTTGCTCAGTTAGAGCTTCAGAGGAGATTTAAGGGAAACCAAATTCTGCTTAAATTGCCTAAAACACGGCCATCGTAGTCACAAATGTAGACGACATCACCAATGTGAAATGGTTGTTCCAAACATATTCACTGATTGCTCCATGACGAATCCGTTAAGAATCCAGGTGAGTAAGTAAAGTTCGCTAGCACAGCAAAGCATATGGAGAGCTCGATGATTTTGTTTAAGATATTGAAACGGCTTTGCGGGTTACTAAGGAGATTGTTGACAACCATCAAAATGGAACATTCGAATCGAAAAAGTTTGTGTGCAATTCGTATTTCTTCGACATGATTTTGGTATTGAACAAGTAACTGAAATCATGTCTTGATAGCGATTAATCTTCACATTATCAAAAGATTTTGGGAATGTACTGTGTTGAGACAACGAGCTTTTTCGTTGACTATAGATTAAGAATTTTCACAAATGTTTGAATTCAAAAACGTTATAATTTATTGTATGTGATTTTGTAAAGTGAGGGTGGCCGAAAATGCCAGAGCCTTTAACAACGTAATTAGACAGTTAACAAAAACTTGGGGAGGCAAGCGAGCAAGTCTCGTGCCAAGTAATAGTTGGGACAAAAAAGGTCTGTGCGCCAACTATATCAAGCGGTAACTTGTAACTGATTTTAAGCAGACGCAGCTGCCGTCCGCTTAGCTATGCCGTGAGGACGCATAGATGAGAAAAAGAGAGTTAAGAAGCATAGATAACAGATGATCAGTGAGAGCATGATGCTGACAGAGAGTAAGAGAGTGAAACAGTAAGAGCATGGAAAGTACAATACGAGTAAGAGTACAAAATAAGGGAATTACACTCGGGGCTCGCCCGAGCATACTCCCCCCGTGGAAGGATCCAAGCCTTTCACCTCATCCCGTAGAGAAAATAAATGCATGCTCCATATGCACTTATGCTGGCATCACAAAATCCATGTATTTCAAGATTGCTGCTTTGAAGGAATGATAGACGTGGGAAAGAGATTCGTTGCATAGAGTCAAACTGCTGAATAAAGTCGATCCAAGCTGTGCGTAAGGCGACTGGCAGACTTTCATCCCAATTAAGCTTTTCTTTCCATAACTGCTGCAGAAATATTTTTGCCCTTGTAATTACTGGCCCTATAAGTCCGAGTGGATCATAAAATCGTGCAATGGTGGACAATATAACTCTTTTAGTTGGTTTCGAAGGGACTTGATTGGGGCAAAAAGCAAACAATAGTTCATCCGAAGTGGGATTCCATGCCAAACCGAGCGTCTTGGTTACATCGCTGCCATCAGTGAATTTTACAAATGTTTCCCTATCTTCACTGGGTATTTGATTTAGTAAAGATGCATCGTTGGAGCACCATTTCCTGATCTTGAAATTCCCTTTGGCTAAGAGTCCTGACACCTGGCGAATTATTTCAAGAACCTCATTTGTAGTGTCTCCCCCCGTTAGCAAGTCATCCACGTAGAAATCCTGCAACACAAACTTAGCTCCAATTGGATAAGAGGCACGCTCGTCGGCGGCTAGTTGGTGCATAGAACGGACGGCTAGAAATGATGCTGGTTTCGTTCCATAGGTGACGGTATCTAGTTTAAATGCTCGAATCTCCTCATGGGGTGAATCGCGCCACAATATGCACTGCAAAAAACTATCCTGGGGCAAGACACGGACGCATCTATACATTTTACAAATGTCACCAGTCAAGGCTACAGGAAAGGTACGAAATCGGAGAAGCGTCGTTACTAACTTCGGCTGAATAGTTGGGCCCGACATCAATATATCGTTTAGGGAATATCCTGTAGATGTACACGCGGATTCGTCGAAAACTACTCGGAGTTTTGTGGTGGTTTTGTCCTCTCTTACTACGCAGTGATGAGGAAGAAAGAATTTGCATTGTTTTAGTGAGTCGCTCTTAACAGGGGACATATGATTTAAGTCGAGGTACTCGTTTATAAATTCGGCGTATTGGGCCCTGATAAGTGGCTTGCGTCCCAGTTTGCGTTCTAAATTGAGAAATCTCCGATATGCTTGTTGATACGAATCTCCAAGAAGACTGTCACTCATCTTAAGGGGCAATTGAACGCTGTACTCGCCACTTGGCGACAGAAATGTTTCTTAAAATGTTCCTCGCAAGCAATTTCCTCCTTTGTAGCCTCTATGGAGGGGCCGTGGCAATTTTCGACTTCCCAGAAGCGTCTCACTAGCTCATCCAAACCGACGGTGGTATTATGACTCAATTCAGTCGAGCTAGAGGCAGCTAGGAGCACAGAGTTGTGGGAATAATGACCTCCACCTGTTACTACCCAACCGAAACGCGTTTTCTGTATTATAGGAAGGCCTTTGTCCAACTTAATCTGTCCAACGCATAAGATATCATAAAATAAACTGGCTCCAATAAGCACACCGATGCGCTGAGATTTGTTGAAACTCGGGTCAGCAAGACTGATATGGGATGGCATTTTCCATTTGGATATATCAAAAGATGAAGCGGGCTGGTTTCCTGTGATGCGTGGAGCAACAAGAGCTGTGAGACTCGTGCAGTAATCTGAAGTATCGAATGACCAAATTGACTGAACCTTCTGTATGAAATGCGGATTCCGCATCAATACCGGATACTGAGACCGAGCCTTTGGCTCGTTTCAGCTGAAGCATCTGAGCAAAACGAGAGGTTATTAAGTTGATCTGCGAGCCGGAATCCAGAAGAGCACGGCATGGAATAAGATCACCATATCGACTCTTAATCATGATGACTGTCGTGGCGAGAAGCACTACGTCTGAACTAAGATTCTGAGCCGGAGGCGAGAAAGGTAATGAAGCGGCAACAAGAGAATTCTGAAGACTGGGGTCTGAGCGTGAGTCGGTCTGAGCAGACGACATAGTAGCGTTCGTTGGTTCCGTGGTAACTGACGTCGGCAGAGGACTGTTGATATGCAAAAGTGAATGATGTTTTCCACCGCATGTGCGGCAAGAACCTGAACTGCAGGAGGTGTTACGGTGTCCCTTCTTCAAGCAGTTGAAGCATACTCTAAGCTTCCTTGCCTCTTTAAGGCGCAAAGATGGCGAAAGGTTTCCAAACCGAGTGCAGCTGTAAATGTTATGCTCTTTACTATTGCAAAATACGCACTCTAATCCAAGGGTATTTGTAGCAACAAGACTGTTTTTGAAATTAATTAATCTTTTATGTTTTCCAACCTGATTGCTATGGGGATCAATCAACATAGCTTGATCCTTTGCCTCCATGGCTTGACATCTCTTTTCCAAAAAAGTCGAAAAATGGTCCCAGGTCGGTATAACATTGGACGGTGACAGTTCTTCCCATTTGTCCCTGCTTTCAGTGTCCAGATACTTATACATGGAGTGAACGATGATGCAACCTGCTATTTCCTCCATGTTCCCCATCGACTTTAGCGCTCTCATGTGAGAATGCACCTTATCCGATAAGGTACGCAGCTTTCTAGTTGACCCATCTTCAACTTTCTCATGCTTCAGCATCTCAGCGACGTGTGCCTGAAAGATTAAGCGTTTGTTATTGAATCGGTTGCTTAAAATATCCAACGCGATATCATAACTGCCCTCCGTTACTTCCAAAGACCGAACAGCTTCCAATGCAGGTCCATCCAAACATGATCGCAGGTACTGAAACTTCTCAATCCTTGATAACACGGCCTCCTGACCTATAATTGTGTTAAACATAGTGTAGAAGTTTGCCCACTCAGTATAGCCTCCACGGAAAGTAGGAAGTTTTATATCAGGAATATGATATCGTGGCCGAACATTTCCGGAGGCAGTAACGTTAAACTCAGGATGTATCGTTGAGTGATGCGGCATGTTCCGGATAGCACTGCGGAGTCTTGAGCGAATACAAACTTTGATTTCCATAACCAAGACATCAAATTTGTTGCTTAAGTCGCTGCCAATTTCGCTTACATCGAGTTCTTCTAAATGGGAATGAGTCGCATTAAATAAATCGGACATCTTTTCCAAATATTCTAGGTGAACATTTAGCGCATCTTCATTGCTTTCATCCCCCGCAATGGTCTCCTGAAGTAATGCTGCCTTGTCGTATATTGACTGTGCCTTCCGTTTGTAAAAACACACCCTGTTTTCCGAAAAGTCATTGGACTCAGCCATTTCGGCAAGCAGCAGCAGCAGCAGCAGCAACAGACAGCAGCAGCGAGCAGGCACAAAGAAGAATAGAAGAACGATCCGTTAGAATTTCGGTTTGTGCGCGCAAATGCACCGAAATCAAAGCCGTTGGTGTGCGTAGATGTATTGGTGTTTATGAGCAAGCCAACGCCGAGACGAAAGCTTCGCGACAGAAAGGTTAGGTTTAGTTTGCACTTTAAACGATTTTTAATTGTTTTTTAGCAATATTATTAATGACGATCACGTCGGGGTCACCAAATGTTGAGACAACGAGCTTTTTCGTTGAATATAGATTAAGAATTTTCACAAATGTTTGAATTCAAAAACGTTATAATTTATTGTATGTGATTTTGTAAAGTGAGGGTGGCCGAAAATGCCAGAGCCTTTAACAACGTAATTAGACAGTTAACAAAAACTTGGGGAGGTAAGCGAGCAAGTCTCGTGCCAAGTAATAGTTGGGACAAAAAAGGTCTGTGCGCCAACTATATCAAGCGGTAGCTTGTAACTGATTTTAAGCAGATGCAGCTGCCGTCCGCTTAGCTATGCCGTGAGGACGCATAGAAGAGAAAAAGAGAGTTAAGAAGCATAGATAATAGATGATAAGTGAGAGCATGATGCTGACAGAGAGTAAGAGAGTGAAACAGTAAGAGCATGGAAAGTACAATACGAGCAAGAGTACAAAATAAGGGAATTACACTCGGGGCTCGCCCGAACATACTGGTTTACACACAGCGACGAATTTGGGGTTTCGCTTTGGTTTAACAAAATGGACGCATCAAGATTTTCAGCATCAATAATAACGTCTAAACGAGAAGTATTCCGAGCTGTCATGTCAGTGTTTGACCCATTTGACGAACTCTAGCAGAATATTCTCTCATCGCTAAAATGCTTCTTCAGTCGATATGTCAAAAGCGAGCTTAGTGGGACCAGCAAATTGAGGACGATGTTAGGACGCAATGGAATTGTTGATTGCGTAGTCTTAGCCAAATCAGCAATATAAAAATACCCCGATATTTTTGAACGCTAGTATCAGCTAAAGTCAGCTTATGCAGCAGTTTGATACTGGCGCATACGTCAAAAAACAGGATAAAAGTCTGTTTTTATAATGGGAAAGAACAAGTGTGCCCCAAATGAAACTATCGGCTATACCCTGACTTGAGCAGCAGGCGGCAGTACTAGGAATTTTTCTGAAATCTATACTTGAGGACCATGACGTCAACTCAAATAGTATCCATAAGTGGTTCGACTCTAAGATTGTCTTAGCATAGATCAATTCAGATCACAGGAAATACAAATTATATGTAGGACACAGAGTCGATGAGATACTTGAAGTCACAAAGTTGGCGGATTAGCGTATTGTCTACCGAAGATAATCCTGCAGACTTTGCACCAAAATCAGAGGAGGAGCTGAAGAATTTTCCTGGTTGAAAGGCCCAAAATTCCTTCAAGAGGACGGAAGTCACTGGGATCTAGGATCCACAGATGTATGTGACACTGTATAGGCGCTACGGTGTCGTCAGATGAATTTGTGCATGTTGCTTTCAAGGAGCTGCTGGAGAATTTTTTATACCCGATACTCGAAGAGTAAGGGGTATATTAGCTTTGTGCGGATAACGGTTGTGTGTAACGCCCAGAAGAAAGCGTTTCTGACCTCATAAAGTATATATATTCTTGATCAGCATCAATAGCCGAGTCGATGTAGCCATGTCTTTCTGTCTGTCCGTCGGTCCGTCCGTCTGTCTTCATTTGCGCCTATATCTCATAGACTATTAAAACTATCTCCTGTGTTATCACACTACTCAAAGTGTGTTTCAAAATTTCGTTCCCTCTCGCTCCCTCTCACACGCGACCCTGTCCGCTTTGCCTATTCGTCCAAATGAGCGCCTAGATCTCAGAGACTATAAGAGCTTGAACTACCGAACTTTCCATCCAAGCATCTGTGATATCACTTCAGTACAAGTGTGTTTCAAAATTTTGACACGCCCCTTCCGCCCCCACAAAGGACCAAAATCTGTGGAATCCACAATTTTTAAGATAAAAGAAAACCAAAAACGCAGAATCATGGAAAATGATTGTGTCTAACAGATTGCCGAATTTGGATCAGGTCGAATCAATATTATAGACAGAAGGAACAAATTAAATTTCAGTGGCTACGTAACGCCTGCCCAGCGCTGACTCCTTCCCTCTCTCTCTGTCGCAAACACTTGTACGTCTCAAATATGTGGTTATACATGTAGAAATGTAGAAAATGGAAACATGTATAAAAATTCCAAAAATTCATTTGAAATGACTTCATTTTTTTAAATATTCTTTTTTGCCCAAAGTTTAATTCGTCCCTTTTGCAAACATAAATTAAATAACATAAGTCGTGAGCTCATGTGTATGTATGCATACTGACTGAGTACCGGGTATACCGCGGCTCACAATGTTCCCCCTCGTTTTAACTATAGCTTCTATACACAATCAATGTAAGGACTCCAGGACTCTTTCTGGTTTTTTTTTTTGTGCTGCTTTGTGCTAAATAAACATTTATAACGAGAGGGAACGTTGTGAGCCGCGGCAAAGGCCGAGTCCGTCCGTCCGTCTTCATTAGCTCCTATATCCCAGAGACTATTAAAGCTAGAGCAACCAAGTCTTGTATCCAGTCTCCAGTGCTATCACACTACTCCAAATGTATTTCAAAATTTCGCCCCGCCCTATCTGAACGATCTGAACTGTGCTGAAGTAAAACTTGGATCGTTATCTGTCATAATTGATGTTGCTAAAGGAAAATTTTGCAATATGTCCAAAACCTTATGTTCAATGATTAGTTCATTTTGAATTTCTTTCACTACTAAGTACTTTAAGAATCTATGCAGGTCATAAATGTCAGATTTTGGGCATAGAAAAGGTCTATATGCAATTATTCGCCTTCTCTTGTAGGAATGGGAGCTACCACCTATCGGAATTTTTACGGGGTGTCTATTATATTTATTCTTGTAACATATCTCACAGCTTTTGATATATTCTTTAATATTTTTATAAGTTAGGCCAATCATACAATCTAGTTATTTTTTTGTAGTTTTCATCTAGACCTCTTTCATCTCTACCTCTGTGCTCTACAATGTGTTTCCTCTATAATTAACGCTTTATCTTCTGGGTTTTCTACATATTGCAGAAATTTTCCCGTGAAGAGAAATTTGTTTATGAAAATTTCCTTTAGTACTTTATGGATAAGATATAACTCTTCTAGGGTGCAATGTATTCCCGTGGCTGAATAAATTCTTTTAAAATAGTCAATAAATTGTCAACTGCGTCAAATTCAATTATATGTCGGGTATTGTCATGAACTCTTACTTGCTCATGAACTGTGAATCTAGCTTTTGATATAAGTAATTGTTGTTTGAATTGGTTTAAAGGCTTCCTAGTTTCCTGAATGATGTTTTCAAAACTGCTCTCAGCTGAATGCTGAGTATTTGAATCTGAATCTATTTCTGATTGTTCCATTTCACTGTTTGTCAAATGATTTATCTGAATTCGGGATAATGCGTCCGCTACTACGTTGGTTGAGCCTGGCTTGTATATGATCTTTGGTGCAAAACTTTCAATAAAGTACATAGTACCACCGTTTCATTTCTATGTTTGGATTGTTTGGTGATATTGAAAAGGACAATGGTTGGTGATCTGTATGAATTTCAATTCCGCTTACCACGTACAAATAATTTCGCTAATTCTTAAGTGCCCATACTATTGCTAGTAGCTCCTCTTGTTTGTAGCATACAATTGCTCTGTTTCATTTAAGGTTTTGGAAATAAATGTAATTGAATTCCCTTCTTGTGATAATACCGTACCTAATGCAATGTCTGATACATCAGTGGTTAAGGTGAATTTTTTGTTGTAATCTGGTTGTACTAACTCCATGTGTGCAATTAAACTGTCTTTTAAGTTATTGAATGCTTCTACTGCTGGCTCATCTAGTTGTATCAAAGTTCCTTTTGACGTTCTCTTTGAGACTTTCCCATTGATTCCGCTTAGATATTTGGTTAGTGGTTTGGCGATAGTTGCATAATTTCGGACAAATTTTCTGTAATATCCTGTTAATCCTAGGAAACTACGT